>CAMZMU010000051.1:11532996-11914086 GCA_947311845.1 Poa pratensis
GCCTTCGAAGGAAAAGGCGGCAATCGCAAGTGGAAAGGCAAGGGCAAGGTTACCACTCCTAGCAAAAATCGCATGACCTACGAACAGCGAAGCTTTTGCCTTGCCCCATCCACGCATCGCTCGGGAAGGTCAACCACACGCTGGGAGAGTGCCGCTTCATAGATGACTTCAAGAAGGACCAACGTTGGCTGGAAGCCGAAAAAGAGCAAGAAATCTGAGAAGACAAAGAAGGACGACGACGATGAGGCGGTCTCCATGTCAGAGGACGAGGACCCCAAGCCGCCACGCAAGGAGAAAAAGTATCCCAAGGTACACGGCCAATTGGTCTGCTTCCTGGGCACTCCTTCGGCAAGAGAGGAAAAGGCGGAACTACGTGAGCTCAATGCCACGGTGCCAGATGTTCCCCAATACTTGGACCGGTCCGAAGCGCCAATCACATGGGACAGGGAAGACCACCCAGACCACGTGCCGCATCCCGGCAAGTACGCCCTTGTCGTTGACCCATTGTCGACAACTTCAGACTGACCAAGGTGTTGATGGACGGAGGCAGTAGCCTCAACATCCTGTACGAAGACACCTTGAAGCGCATGAACTTGACGGAGAGACAGCTTGACTACAGCAAGGTCATGTTTCATGGTATCGTATCGGGAAAGCAAGCCAAATTCATGGGAAGCATCAAGCTTGAGGTCACTTTTGGACCAGAGCAAACTATCGCACTGAGCATATCCGGTTCGAAGTAGTCCCCTTCAAGAGTGCTTACCATGCCATCTTTGGAAGGCCAGCTTTCGCCAAGTTCATGGCGAGGCCATGTTACATCTACATCAAATTGAAGATGCCTGGACCCAACGGTACCATTACCGTCAATGGCAACTTCAAGAAAGCAAAGGAGTGCGAAGGCGTGGCAACTTCAAGAAAGCAAAGGAGTGCGAATGTGGCAATGCCGCCTTCGATGAGGCAGTCCTCCATGCAGAGGAGCTGGCCATGTGGAAGAAAGAGACTGATGTCGCAGTTGCCGGAAAAGGTACAAACCGCCGAGCCAAAGAAGACTTTCAAGGCCTCCGAAGAAACAAAGCAGGTGGATCTGACAAAGGGTGACAGCTCCAAGCAAATCACCATCGGATCCGGCTTAAGTGACAAATAGGAAAGCGCGCTCGTTGAGTTCCTCCGTGAGAATAGGGACATCTTCGCATGGTCGTCCGCCGACATGCCAGGTGTACCTAGGGAACTTGCCGAGCACTCTCTTAATGTCTATAAAGGAGCCAAGCCGGTGAAGCAAGGAATAAGACGCTATGGCGAGAAGAAAAGCAGGCGATAGGGAAGGAGATCATCAAGTTGCAGGAGGCAAAGTTCATTAGGGAAGTAGTGCATACAGACTGGTTGGCAAACCCTGTAATGGTTCCGAAACCTAATAAAGAGCTGAGGATGTGTATCGATTATACCGGTTTGAACAGGTGCTGTCCTAAGGACCACTTCGCTTTACCACGTATAGATCAGGTCATAGACTCCACAGCCGGCTCCGAGCTGCTGTGCTTTTTGGATGCGTACTCCGGGTACCACCAAATTAAAATGCGGGAATCGGACCAGCTAAAAACAGCGTTCACACCCCCTACGGAACCTTCTGCTACATCACGATGCCCTTTGGCCTAAAAAATGCCGGCGCAACGTATCAGCGATGTATGCAAAGATGCTGAACGAGCAGATTGGCCGCAATGTTCACGTCTACGTTGACGACATTGCCGTCATGTCTCGAAAAAAGGCGGATTTGCTTGACGATCTGCGAGAAACCTTCGACAACCTCCGGGTATATAGGATGAAACTCAACCCAAAGAAGTGCGTTTTTGGGGTTCCTGCCGGCAAGTTGCTTGGCTTTATCGTTTCAGAGCGAGGAATTGAGGTCAACCGGAAAAAATCAAGGCTGTTCTCAACATATCCAGACCCACATGTCTGAAGGACGTGCAGCGCCTAGCTCTCGCAGCTGCCGTCAGTCGTTTCATTAGCCGCCTTGGTGAAAAGGCAATGCCTCTTTACCGGCTACTGAAGAAATCCGACACCTTTGAGTGACAGACGAAGCAGATGCCGCCTTGCAGCAGCTCAAGGTAGCACTGACGACTGCCCCAATCCTCGCAGCCTCGTACAGAGGAACCAATGTTGCTTTACATCGCGGACCAACTTGGTTGTCAGCGCAGTTATGGTTGTGGAGCGCAAGGCGGAGACAGCCGACGCCTCTGAGCAGCGTCCCGTCTACTTCATTAGTGAAGTATTTTCCGCCTCAAAGCAGCGTTACCCACATTACCAGAAGCTGGTCTATGGCGTTTTCTACGCCGCCAGGAAACTGAGGCACTACTTTCAGGAGCATTCGATTACTGTGGTGAGCAAGGCACCTCTGGGAGATATAATCAACAATGCGGATGCAACAGGCCGAGTTGCCAAATGGGGCATTGAGCTCGCCGCCTTCGACATCGCATACAAACCCAGAAATGCCATCAAGTCTCAAGCCTTAGCAGATTTTATCGCAGACTGGACGGAAACTATGGATGAAGTACCTCTCCCTGAATCAGAATACTGGATTATGCACTTTGACGGATCAAAGATGCTTCAGGGCTCGGGGGCTGGCGTTGTGCTAAGAAACCCGCAAGGAGACAAGCTAAGCTACGTGCTACAAATACATTTCAAGGCGACAAACAATGTTGCCGAATATGAAGCACTCCTTCACGGTCTACATCGCCAAAGAACTAGGCGTCCAGCGCGTTCTCTGCTACGGAGATTCAGACCTGGTTACGCACAGACATGGCACATGGGATGCAAAAAGCAAGACAATGGCGGCATATCGTGCCACCGTTGACGAATTCGCTAAATGCTTCTTAGGATACGAAGTCCGCCACATTCCAAGGGCCCAAAACGAGGCGGGCAGACACGCTTGCCAGGCTTGGGTCCGAGCGCAAAAAGGTACCAAAGGATGTTTTCCTGGAGCACCTCTACAAGCCGTCGATAAAAGGAGCAGACCTCCTTGACCCAGAAGCGGCAGAACCAGTAGGCGATGCAAGCTATGCCGTCTATTTGGTGAAGCCGGATTGGACGACACCATACTTGGACTTTCTGATCAATCAGGAGTTGCGGATGATGAGGTATTGAAAAGACAAATTATCAGAAGAGCCAAGGCATTCACGATCATAAAGGTGAATTGTACAAGCGTAGTACCACCGAGTCTACCAGCGTTGCATTTCACCTGAAGAAGGCAGAAACCTGTTGATGAGATACATGCCGGAGTTTGTGGGCATCACGCCTCGTCCCGCTCCCTTGTGTCCAAAGCTTTCCGACAAGGTTTTTACTGGTTGACAGCCAAGGAAGATGCAGAAGATATCGTCAAAAGATGCAAGGGCTGCCAACTATATGCCAGACAACCGCACATGCCGGCTCAGGAGTTGAAAACAATACCCATCACTTGGCCTTTCGCAGTCTGGGGCTTGGACATGGTTGGTCCATTCAAGACGGCACCTGGTGGCTACACACATTTGCTTGTGGCTGTAGAAATTCACCAAATGGGTTGAAGCTAAACCTATCAAAAAGCTTGATGGCGCCACAGCCGCCAATTTTCTGTGGGGAATAATCTCTCGGTTCGGGGTGCCACATAGCATCATCACCGACAATGGCACGAATCTCTCGCAAGGCGAAGTCGAGGAATACTGCAACCAACATGGCATCCGGCTGGATTTGGCCTCAGTGGCACATCCCCAAGCAAACGGTCAAGTAGAGCGTACAAACGGCTTGGTCCTACAAGGGCTCAAACCTCGTCTCGAAGTACCATTGCACAGGGCGGCTGGGGCTTGGGTTGAAGAGTTGCAATCTGTCCTTTGGAGTTTACGAACAACCCCAAACAGATCAACCAAGTTTACTCCTTTCTTCCTAGTCTATGGCGCAGAAGCTGTGTTGCCATCCGACATGATGTTCGATTCTCCCAGAATTCAAGCCTACGTCGAAGAAGACGCAGAAGATGCAAGACAGGACGGCCTAGACCTACTTGACGAAGAACGAGACGTTGCCCTCGCACGATCCGCCATCTATCAGCAAAACTTGCGACGTTATCATAGCCGGAGAGTGCGACAGCGCAGTTTTAGAGTAGGTGACCTGGTTCTCCGCCTAATCCAAGACAGGAAAGGCTTGCATAAGCTATCCCCGCCATGGGAAGGGCCCTTTGTGGTCAGCAAGGCACTGCTCAATGGATCCTACTACCTGGTCGACATACGAGACGGATATAGGAAGACGAGAGGCCGCAAGCGCAAAAGGAAGGTCGACGACCAGTACGACGAAACAAAGCGGCCTTGGAACATTGAGCAGCTACGTCCTTTTTACACTTAGCAATTTCTGATTGTAATAAGTATTATATGATTATGAAATAAAAGTTTGTGGTTTGCTCATTCCGCTTTGAGATCATGCCATCTTTTGTCTTTTCTTGCAATCATATATCTGTCATGTCAAAAGTTACCTAAAATTTATTGCTTTGTGCTAGTGGTTCCAACTTTTTCGACATGTGCCGTCAGTCGGCTAAAACCTAAGCAAACAACCTTTGCACCGCCTTTTATGACTATCTATTTGTTTGTATGTGGGTCGCCTAGTAGTATGTCGTTGGCACCAACATGCCGCTTTTGTCTCTGTGTCTAAACTAATTGGTATTGCACCTGGTTGGCACAGCTAAAGTAACTGAGATGAGGTTCCGCCAACATATGAAAAAGCTAAACATGCAAACACAGATACATTTTAAGGCGGGCCACTTAAATAAGCCTACCGCCAAGTGTAGCATAAAAGTTTGGCCCAACAAAAATATGTACATCCCAGAATAAAACAAGTTTTTTCGCGTTAAACAGCTTAACGCATCTACTTGTGCATCGTTTTGCAGGACAAGGAATCTAAGGATCTGCCGCCTTGGGGGAAGCCGTCTCGAGGTCCTGGGGGCTGACGCCGGCATCCTTGGGGCTGGCTCCGCCATCCTGAGGGCCGAGCTCGTCAGCCGGGGCTCCGCCTTCACCCGCCAAGGAGGTTCCGCCTGCAGCAAGATGAGGATCGGGATGCGCCTTGTAGAACAGCCGGAGGTCAACCATGTTGGCAACCCGTGTCGCGTAGCCGCGGACGGAGGCAGCCACCTTCTTTGGGTCAATGGCTTGGCCATTTTCATCCTCTGTGGGCATGTACTCCGTCACCTGGTGGATGTCAGCTTCCTGGTACCAGGCAGCCATCAGCGAAAGAGCAACCTTTGCGCCGCCGCGTGCGGCAGAACGCAGCACGTTCTCGTGCTCATGAGTCGCCTTCTTCATCACCTCAGGCACCGCCTCGAGGAATGGGATCGCTGCCGGCATCCGGGAAGAACTTGGCGGCGAAATCCTTGCCTGCGCTGAGAATGCTGGTGATTATCTCACCAACTTCAGAATGCGTGCAAGGCGGGGCGAGGAATCCTCGTTGTCGCCAAAGTTAGCCGGCACTACAACGGCGAAAAAATGAAATGAATGGTTAGCAACACAGCAAAGTGACTCAAGGAACTCAAATGACGTGAAAAGAAAGGTGGTTACCAAGGACGTGCTCATGGATGGCGTTTATCTCGTCCAGATGGCCGGCAAGTGTCTCCTGCTTATCGGACGGCTTCGGCATGTTTCTCTTGCTGGAGCTTGGAATTCTTGTTCACCTCGGCAAGAGTGCCGCTCAGATTTTTCACCTGTTCCGACAACTTGCTCACCTCGGTGGCATGAGCCATGTCCCGCTCTAGTTCCTTGCGGTGATCCTCCTTCAACTTCATGACCTCGTTGGCCAAATCTGCAGCTTCGTTAATCAAAGCTTGCATGTTAGTTGAGCTCTTGAGGATATCTTGTGTGCAGTGCTTAACAGTTCTACAAAACAGCATGGAAAATTCCTACTAAAATACTTGGCGGAAGAAAACCAAAAAAGTAGACGGACGAATAAGAAGGCAAAGCAATTTGTCACCTTCATCCTTCTTGCGAGCTTCTTCCAAGCTGGCAATCTGGGCGTCCTTCAACTCCATGTCCTGCTGCAGCTGGCGGCACTCCGCTTTCTTGTTCTCCTGGGCACGGAACAACTCCAGGTGGGAGGCAAGAACAGCCTGAAAAAGGCGCGGGTACAAAATTGAAGATTAACACATTATAGTCGAATGAGCGCTTTGCCGACTAAAATTTCTTTAATCGCCAAAGTGCTCGGGGCTGCAACTATGTAAGGTTACCTCAATTTGCCCGTGGAGGTGGTCATGGAGGCCGTCCATGTGCGAGTACCATTTGCTGGTACCCTCGCATGGTCTTCAGCGTTTGCCGAAGATCTCTTACTCCCCCGCCAGTTCCTTTACCGGAGCCGGATGACGAGCTGCGGCGGTTTTGCTCCGTCTCGTCCGCCATCTCCTGCTTCATGGCGATAAAACGGGCGGCATCATTAGCCGGAGCTTAGCCGTCTTTGAGGTGGAGACGCCGGCGACAAGTTTCTTGCCGGCCGCCTTCTCTGCAGTTGCCTTCGCGGGCCAGTCATCACCATGTTGTCAGCATTAAAGGTTCCCGGCATAGAACCGCGGGAACATTGCTGGCAGGGGTGGCTGGAGCAGTTGCTGGAGAGGATCTTGGCGGTTTGGCTCTGCCGGCAGCCGCCTTGATGTTGGAGCGAAGCTTGGCCATGATGGGCTTTGCTCTACAAGGGAGTAAAAGCAAGTTAGTAAACGCATACGAAAGGGTGAGTTAGTACGCCAAAGGGCCTACTTACCGCTTCGGGAATGTTGCTCCCCAGGGTCTCATCCTCCGCCTCGGTGGTGGTGGCGGCTTTCTTCTTCTTCTCAGGTCCTTGGTGGAAGAAGGACCGACCTTGCGCTTCCTGGACTTAGTCCCAGGATCGTACCAGTTCGGAGCCAGGTCGGCGTCCGTGGTCTTCAGCTGAAAGACAGCATCCGTCAATCCAGCAAGCAAGTAAGCAAAACAAGCAAGTGACTATAGGAAAGTTCCGGCTTACCTCTAGGGCTGGGTTGTCATGGGTGAACATGGCGACGCCTTCGGCCGCCTTGATCTGTTTGGGCTGGATGAGCTCCCTCATCCGACACAGCAACACATCCTCGTCGAGTGTGCTGCTGCCTGTGCTGGTCTCCTCCGCCTTGTACTCGCACATCTTCAGGACGATGGCGGAGTGGCATGATCTTCCGGGAAAGCCAGCATAATATGGTGTCAACGCCGTCAAGGAGTGGAGGCGCCATTGTCTTGGTGAGGAAATCGATCCGCCTAAAGGCGATGCGGTGTTCCTTCGGCAGAATGAGTGCCGCCTTCTCCGTCCAGTTGGCCTGGTAGGTTGGCGGCCTGTTGACAAAGGCAGGGATTCCCACCGTCTTGCCGGGTGCCGGGATATCCTGCAGTAAAACAACGTGCTTGTCCAATTCTTCACCGACTCGATGTATGGTATCTTGGGAAACCAGTCGGGTTGGCAGCAGTTGAACGTGACGCTGCCGCAAGTTGCCAGCTGGCCGCCTGGTATAGTTTGCCGGGACACAGGAAGCAGTGCTTGAAGTGATCTACCGTAGGAACTATGCCTAGGTATCCCTCGAACAACGCTTGGAAGCCGGCTAACACTAGGATGCTGTTGGGTGCAATGTTGTGTGGCCGCAGCCCGTAGTGTTCTAGCACGGCGGAAAAGAAGGCGGAAGGTGGCAAGGTCATACCGCGGAGAAGGTGCGAGGCCAGCACCACCCTCTCTCCGTCTTCAGGCTCGGACTACCTCGTCGCCGGGTACTCGTCAGAAGCACTCTGTGGGGTGGCAGAAATCCGCCTTCCTCCAGTTCTTTCAAGTACGCTTCCGTCACGCAAGACGGAAGCCAGTAGCGGGAGCCCAGCTCCGCCACCTCTTCTTCCTCCTCCTGCGCCTCGTCGGCGGGAACCTCCGGGGCGGCCGCAGGCTCAGCCTCCGCCGTCACCATGGAAGGCAAAGGGAAGGTGGGAGAGTCAGTGGTGGTGGGCGCCGCCGGCGCCGGAGAGATGAAGACACCCCGCCTGTAGTCGTGGTGAGGAACGAAGAAGACGACGGCGTGAGGCTCGCCGCCGCCGCCGGTGCGGCTCCGGATCCAGACGCAGCCATTGTTACTGCCGCCGCCGTTGTCGCCTCCGCCGCAGGCTCTGCTCGCCGGTGCTAGCCATCTGGTGGTGGATGCGCCGCTCGGAAGTGCTCGCCGGAGTTGGGTGCAGAGAGAAGAGAGCTCGAGGAGGGCAAGCGGTGGTGCGAAGTGCGGAAGTGGAGAATGGATCGGCGCTGTGGTGATTTGGGGATTTTATCCTCCCCTTGCTCCGCGATTCGTGCGCGCAACGACCGGAGCCACGATCTCTGCCACGTGCGTGCATCTCGCGCATCGTGGAGGCGGTGCCTGCTGCCGTCGCCTCGATTTCCGCGCGTAGTGGAGAAGTAATCATGTGCGCGGAGTTCAAACTATCGTGGACCCCGTGACGTCATCCGTCAACATTTGACAAGACCACTCAGGGATGATTCCTGACAAGCAGTCAGGCCGTCTTTCCCATGTTGTCGGCAATTGTTCCGACTACTTTAGACGGATCGCCGCTTACGTCAACTTTGAAATGCTTCAAGCTCTTCAGCCGCCTACAAGACAAGACGGACGTCGCCGACAAAAGAAGACGGCGCCTGAAGAACTTAAACCTTCCAGGGGCTAATGTTGGGGATATACCAACTAGGGGTATCACCAGCATGAGTCAATCCGGCTAGTCCTGGGTGGCCCACAGTGGTGATAAAGGCTTTGCCTGCCAGGCGGCCCAGATAGCTGACGACCAAGGGAAGGCGGAAGCCGGCAAGGAGGAAACCCAAGACCGAAACCCATGAAGCCATCAGGATTAAGGCGGTAGCCGGCATACTTGCCGGATAGGTTTAGGACTCTGAATACTTGCCGGATACGTAATCTCCCTGTAACCCTAGGTCCAGCCGCCTATATAAGCCGGACCAGGGATGCCTTTAGGGCAAGAACAAATAGCATACGTTAAATATACTCTAGAGGATACAACATCCAACTCATTGTAACCTGTAACATGGCGATCTGCCATTATAGTGAGTTATAGCAGCACGTAGGGCTCCGCCACCGCCGTGGAGCCTGAAGCTGGGTAAACTGCCGTGTGCAATCCCGACCTCGACGACGCTCCCCTTCACCCCCTCGGTTCACCCTCGGCTAGAGGACCCCCGTCTCCTATCTACGATGCCGATACGACGACAATCGACGCATTTTGTTTGCCGGCCGCCGATGTCGGAGGTCCCCCGCCCTCATGCTTGCATGCCTCATGCGGATGGGATTTCAGATGAATCCTGGAACAAGGAAAATGCCCGATGAAAGATTGCCACGACCGACCGCAACGGGCGGCACCACGCTGAGGAAGGAAACAAGACGGCGATGGAGGCGGCGGCCGCTTGCAAGATCTCAACGCGGAACCCGCCACGGGTTGAATCCAAGGGAGCACCACAGTGGCGGTCAGTCAAGGAGTGTGCGTCACGGTCAGGCCCAGCTACTACCACAAGTGCGCCGTGGTGGTACCTTGTTAACAGGGTCAGCCCAGCTACTACCACAAGTGCGCCGTGGTGATACCTCGTTAACAGTTATCCCCGGTATTAGCGATCATATCTTCGACCCAACGTATTTCCCCTATCAGAGTCAACCCCTGTCAAGTCGGCATCAGCGTTGATCTCAACCTGTTCAGAGGAACGACGCCCTTTGACTTCGGCGTCGATGAGATATGGGAACAAAGTTGTGTGGATAGCATGATCATAGGTTTATGTAGGCATTGCATTTGTGTGCATAAAATGAAGGTGCCGCTATCTTGTCTAAAATTATCGTGATGGTGGCCTTTCCGAGGACGAAGCCGAGGCCCCGCTCCACCACCGCACATAGTGAGAAGAGAAGGAAGAGGATCGCATCTAGCTAATGATGTTGAGACCCGGAAGAAAATCAAGACGAGGAGAAATGGAACTAGTGGCCCGAAGTGAAAGACCTTGGAGAGTGATTGTTTATGTGAAACTTGGAAGGCCATGAATCTTGACCCATTACCGATGCCCAACAGACATCCAGCTTGTATATTGGTCAAGGATCAAAAACTAATTCGATAAACAGAAAACGTATGGTGAGTTCACCAAAATGCACATGGACCCCACGGGCAAGATCGGGTGGGATGGCACCGGAGAAAAACTACATGGCATGCCACATGTACCTGATGGCCGGGCCCACCTGCTAGATCGCTATCAAATATTTGAATTGCTCCAACTTTTGCTAAACGGGTAATTATGATAAAAAAATTCTAAATGGGTAACTAGTGTACTAGGGGTAAGAACCGGAATTCATTAAAAAAAACTAATTAAAGCATCTAGGAGATGCTGATGAATTTCTTACACATGCAGGTGTCACGGAGGTCCACTCATTCTTTTTCTACGTCTTGGACGTCATAGGTAATTATTCCACGATCTGGACTTTCCTTGGTGACCTGCTGGAGCGAAGCGGGATGCTCCAGCGCACCGACTAGACTAGACTTGACTAGACTAGGTCATGTACTCTCTGTTCGGTAATAAGTGAGTGTTCCGCGAACTATTAATCGCGACACTCCATGTCCGCGAAATACAACTCGACACAGCCATGGGCAGTACCGCTACCATGAAGCCTATGTTTTCCATCCTCCAGCTGGTCCTAACCGTAGGCCTTAGCCATAACCTCGTAGCCTACAGTATCGGCGGCGAGAACGAGCAGTTCGTCTACACCGGCTTCACCGGCAGCAACCTCATCGTCGACGGTGCGGCCACGATCACGCCGGCCGGCCTCGTCGAGCTGACCAACGAGACGTTCAGGATCAAGGGCCACGCGTTCCATCCGGCGCCGGTGCAATTCCGCCAATCCCCCAGCGGCACGGTGCAATCCTTTTCCGTCTCCTTCGTGTTCGGCATCCTCTCCTCGTTCGGCGACATAAGGGGCCACGGCTTCGCCTTCTTCATCGCCCCGAGCACTGATCTTTCTACTGCTTTCCCGATCCAGTTCTTGGGTCTTGTCAATTCCAGCAACAACGGCAGCGCAACCAACCACCTCTTCGCGGTAGAGGTCGACACCATCCTCAACACCGAGTTCGGGGACATCGATAACAACCATGTCGGCATCGACGTCAACAGCCTCAACTCCGTGCGATCTTTCACTGCCGGCTTCCACGATGATAGTAAGAGTGGCATGTTCACATATTTGCCACTAATTGGAGGTGGGCCAATGCAAATTTGGGTGGACTATGATGGAAACTCCACACAAATCAATGTGACCTTAGCTCCTCTTGGCATGGCAAAACCTGTGAGGCCACTGCTCTCGACAACCTATGACCTCTCAGGAGTGCTAACAGAGCAAGCGTACCTTGGCTTCTCATCCTCAACAGGTTTGAGCACAGGGCATCACTATGTGCTTGGTTGGAGCTTTGCAATGAATGGTGCTGCTCCAACAATAGATCCCAGGAAACTACCCAAATTGCCTCGTCTTGGCCCAAAACCTCAATCCAAACTCTTAGAGATCGTTCTGCCAATAGCTTCGGCCATAGTCATGTTAGTTATAGGCATTTTTGTTGTTCTGATGGTGAGGAGACATCTTAGGTACAAGGAGGTCCGTGAAGATTGGGAAGTTGAATATGGCCCACACCGGTTTTCTTACAAGGACTTGTTCCATGCCACCAAAGGATTTAAGGACAAACATTTGATAGGTGTTGGTGGATTTGGAAGGGTATACAAAGGGGTGCTTCCAACATCTAAGTCAGAGGTCGCCGTGAAGAGGGTGGCATATGACTCGAAGCAGGGTGTAAAGGAATTCATTGCTGAAGTTGTAAGCATTGGTCATCTTCAGCACCGTAATGTTGTGAAATTGCTTGGGTATTGCAGGCGAAAAGGTGAGCTTCTCCTGGTATATGAGTACATGGCCAATGGAAGTCTCGAAAAGCACTTGTACTGTGAAGAGGGGACGGCCACTTTAGATTGGGGGCAGAGGTTTCGAATTGTCAAAGAGATCGCACTGAGTTTGCTCTACCTCCACGAGGAATGGGATAAAGTTGTCATCCATCGGGATGTCAAGGCAAGCAATGTGCTTCTTGACAGAGATATGAATGGACGACTAGGGGATTTCGGCCTCGCAAGGTTGTATGACCATGGCACCGACCCACAAACCACACATGTCGTTGGCACTGTAGGGTACCTAGCTCCAGAGCTGGTACACAGAGGCAAGGCGACTACCCTTACCGATGTATTTTCTTTTGGCATCTTCATGCTTGAGGTCATCTGTGGACAGAAGCCTATCAAGGAAGACCCTCAAGGCAATCAACTCCTCTTGGTTGATTGGGTTCTCCATAATTGGCACAAAGGATCACTTCTTGATGCAGTCGACACAAGGCTCCAAGGCAGCTATGATTTTGGCGAGGCATGCCTTGCGTTGAAGCTAGGGTTGCTGTGCTCACACCCATTTCCTAATGTAAGGCCCAATATGCAGCAGGTTGTGCAGTACCTCGACGGCGACGTGCCACTGCCAGAGGTACTGCCCGCGCACTTCAGCTTTGGCATGTTGTCCTTGATGCAGAATGAAGGCCAGGTTGTTGACTCGTCGACAATGTCTTTGTATCCATCTCCGATGATGAGGAGCTTTGGCTCAATATCCGACTTGCTAGAAGATGGAAGATGATTCACATGGCAACCTACCGTCTTAGTGTTCAGTACATGTTTACATGTTATATGGTGTAACTATATTTTGGAACCTTGAGGATGTATGCATTGTTAATTTTACTGTTCCTTTTCTGAAGTGATTTAGTAGTGGTTGTACCAAATAAATGGAATATGCTAGTAAAAGAGCTCCCGTAATAGGAAATTTGGATTGCCATACAAAAACTCAACTATCGCTTTTGATCTCTGTTCGAATTTCTAGCTTTCAGATGCTTTGTACAGGAAATATGATCGCAGGCCCTCTCTACTTGAAATGAATAATAATAATAGAACAGAAAAACTACTTCTGGTGTCCTTTTATGGTGCACATAGACATATTCCTCCCCAAATTCTCACAAGTGTGCATATTAATGTGACATATTTCTGTACTGATGTTCTCACATTAACGCACAATTTGTCTGTTGGTTTGTTTTGGTGCATATAGTTTTTTCATTCACTTATCCTTTTCTTTTCTCCCAAATGTTTTTATTAGGAAGTTGAAACTACATAGGCTTGATTTAGTTACTAGTTAATATATATATACATATATTTTTTTCCAGCAAATGCAAGGAAACCAGTTACATGTTAACTACTGAACGAGGTATAAGTCAATGTCAAACAAACAAACAAAACCTATTGGGCCAGATTTGGTCAATCTCGAGCAAAAGAAGATTAGACAACAAAATGATCTCGTTGGGGGAACCGGCAACCTGAATCTATCGACCATGTGGGATGTCTTTATGATACTTTCAACAATGACGGCATGACACCAAGCTGGTACAAACAATATAATGGAAATAAACATGTCATCAAACTCTTAGTTAACAACAAAATAAACAGGCAGATCATTCCTTAAATTTGCTTCATTAAAATATATTAATTCTCTACTCAATGTATATTCTTACACTCGAAACTACTTTTTTTCCCTGACTTCATTCAGAAATATCTACAAAACCAAAAATAATATGTTCAACAAGTGTGGGATAAACTAATAATTTGGGGAGTGGAGGAGTGAGTGAACTTTTTTTAACAATATACAGACAAAAATTTCTACTACTATCTAACCACCACTGCTCTTTTCATCGAGATACAGAGAGAGAAAAGGACGTTGAAATAAGATCACATCAAGAATGCATGGTCATGAGATCCAATGTGCAGAGGCGTATACCTTTAGTTTTCTCATCAGTTTGCTTTTAGTTCCCACGAAAATATATTGCACTCCAGACTTGACTTTCACCATCCTCTTAGGCCACTCGTTTCCTGAGTTTTGATATGTTCCTCTTCTCCAACCAGTGATCTGTAGTTGAATACTCTGCATGATTTTGATCCATGGTAGAATTCTGCAACACCACGAACACAAGGCAGCTTCCTAACCATCAGTTTTAATAAGACAAACCTGACTAGAGTGCTTATACTCTTCCTACCAAGACAAGGGAAGAAAAGCATGCCCAAACGAATACAACCAAGTCATCAGACACATATGTCACCAGAACCAATCGAGGAGTAGCGGACTTTGAATTACCTCCATCTATCTATTATTAATTCTCTCCTGGAGAAAGATTCACGCGCTCAAGACTTGACTTGTCACTTTTTTCTGAAATTTCTTTTGGTTTCTCTTTCAACGTCGTAATCTCGAAGAAACTATAAACCTGATATCGATGGGTTAGAATTCTGCAACACCATAAACAATGGGTTGTTCCTAGACCACTAGCTTTACTTTTAGAAAAGTTTTAGGAAACAACTGGCTAGTTCTAAACACATTCCACCTAGGCAAGGAAAGAAAAGGACGCTGAGAAAAAACAATCATATCATCAAACACCTATGCCATCAGAATCAATAAATTCAGCAGCAATATTCTTGAATCCCCTCGACCAGATAATTTTATATGTTATCTCAAGGGGAATGATTTCTACGTTCGAGATTTGACTTATCACTTTTAATATTGCCAGATCCTTTAATGGAATTTTTACTAATCTTTTAATCAATGGGTGTGGAATCACTATAAAATTTGGTTTATTCCCTAACAACTAGCTCCAACTTTAATAATAAAAACGAAACTCTGAAAAGAATCCTGCTGCTATAATGTGATCCACCTTTGCTCCATATTCCGATTCAAGGAAAAAGTTATTGTGGGACCTTTCCTCTCACCATATGACCTACCAGAGCCAATAGACATGATTGTTAGAACTAATCTTGTCATATGTATATGTAAGAAGAAGTTTCTAGCTTAATCATGAAGTATTCAGGGTATGTAGGAGAACTCTAGAATTAGGAATGTTCTAGAGTAAGATATTTAGGAGTAGTATGAAATATCTAAAGTTTGTAGAGTATTCTAGAAGTATGGTGTAGGGTTTGGATTGTGCCACATGTTAGCAATCTTAAGGGTCATGTACAAGTATAAATAGGGGTACCACCCCTCTCATGTAAGAAAGAAGGAAAGATTATAAGCCAAGATGTAGCCTCAAGCATATCTATGAAATATAGAGCATATATGTGTCTGTTATATATGCATATGTGTTAGTGTGTGTGAAGCACAACCTTATTAGAAGGGAGCTAAGTGATTTAGCTCCAACAATTGGTATCAGAGCCGCAAGGTTCGGGCCGTGGTGCGCGGCGGACGGAGGCTGCGGAGGCGCTGCGTGGGGCGCAGCGGCCACGGCGGCGCGGCGAGAAGGCCGCGGAGGTCCTGTGTTGTGGCGCAGGAGCCGCGGTGGTGCGGCATGGCGGCGGCGTGGAGGTGCTGCGCGGCCACGGAGGCCGTAGCGGCGCCATGCGACGGCCATGGAAGCGGCGACCAGCGTGAGCACGGTGGCGACCGGCGTGTGTGTGCGTTCCGGTTGTTCCGTGTGTCACCGGCGGAGAAGAAGCTCGGCGTGTGTCGCCGAGGAAGAAGACCGCGTCCTGGGCACGCAGGGCCGGCCGTGTTGATCGCGTCAGCGCGCGGTCATGGTCACGAGCTGGGGCGTGTGGAGCGTGGCGACGAGGAGTTAGGGGGAGGACCAGATCGAGCTGCTCGAGACGGCCGCGTTGCCTGCGTCAGTGCGCGGCATGTGCGTGAGCTGAGGGCGTGCCGATCGTGGCGTAGTGGGTGCGTTGACGCGTGAGTGCGTGTCGTGGTCGTGGCCGTGGCGACGTATGTGCGAGCCACGGCTATATATCCCCACCCCCTGTAACTCCGTTGAAGCACCACGAGGTTGAGCTCGGGTGAAAGAAAGGCGTCAGTGCGCCGAAAAGAGAAGCTGCGGCGTGTGTCGTCGGAGATTGGCGTTTGTCGCCAAGGAAGAAGATGGAGTCCACGTCAAGCTTGGTGGTGGTCGTGGTGGCGGCCACGACGACGACGATGACGGGAGCTGCAACAACTCCGGCGACGGCAACGGATATGACAAGATTAAGGGGGAGATTGTTAGAACTAATCTTGTCATATGTATATGCAAGAAGAAGTTTCTAGCTTAATCATGAAGTATTCAGGGTATGTAGGAGAACTCTAGAATTAGGAATGTTCTAGAGTAAGATATTTAGGAGTAGTACGAAATATCTAAAGTTTGTAGAGTATTCTAGAAGTATGGTGTAGGGTTTGGATTGTGCCACATGGCAGCAATCTTAAGGGTCATGTACACGTATAAATAGGGTACCACCCCTCCCATGTAAGAAAGAAGGAAAGATTGTAAGTCAAGATGTAGCCTCAAGCATATCTATGAAATATAGAGCATATATGTGTCTGTTATATATGCATATGTGTTAGTGTGTGTGAAGCACAACCTTATTAGAAGGGAGCTAAGTGATTTAGCTCCAACAATGATCTTAACTAAGTAGGCACATACCAAATCAAGCCTGCTCAGGCAGTCATACTTAGACCTCCTAAATGGACCTACTTTATACTAGACTATGCAATTCCCCAGTTTTTCTTCCCTCGGCACAATACATGAGCAAAGTTTGTAGAATAATTGATCCATGGCTGACGCATAATAACGTTGAACTTTCTTCATGACCATTAGGCTTGTATTTGTACTACCAGACACGGGGCAAAAAAAGATGTATGCAGCATGCCTCCTGAAAAAAGTTTGATAACTAACATCAAGTGAAAATCTCTTAGAAGTTAGCTGGCAGAAAATTAGTCCACAACTAACATCAAATGATAATTTGGGGAGTGGAGGAGTGAGTGAACTTTTTTTTTAACAATATACAGACAAAAATTTCTACAACTATCTAACCACCACTGCTCTTTTCATCGAGATACAGAGAGAAAAAAGGACGTTGAAATAAGATCACATCAAGAATGCATGGTCATGAGATCCAATGCGCAGAGGCGTATACCTTTAGTTTTCTCATCAGTTTGCTTTTAGTTCCCACGGAAATATATTATTGCACTCCAGACTTGACTTTCACCATCCTCTTAGGCCACTCGTTTCCTGAGTTTTGATCTGTTCCTCTTCTCCAACCAGTGATCTGTAGTTGAATATTCTGCATGATTTTGATCCATGGTAGAATTCTGCAACACCACGAACACAAGGCAGCTTCCTAACCATCAGTTTTAATAAGACAAACCTGACTAGAGTGCTTATACTCTTACTACCAAGACAAGGGAAGAAAAGCATGCCCAAAAGAATACAACCAAGTCATCAGACACATGTCACCAGAACCAATCGAGGAGTAGCGGACTTTGAATTACCTCCATCTATCTATTATTAATTCTCTCCTGGAGAAAGATTCGCGCGCTCAAGACTTGACTTGTCACTTTTTTCTGAAATTTCTTTTGGTTTCTCTTTCAACGTTGTAATCTCGAAGAAACTATAAACCTGATATCGATGGGTTAGAATTCTGCAACACCGTAAACAATGGGCTGTTCCTAGACCACTAGCTTTAATTTTAGAAAAGTTTTAGGAAACAGCTGGCTAGTTCTACACACATTCCACCTAGGCAAGGAAAGAAAAGGACGCTGAGAAAAAACAATCATATCATCAAACACCTATGCCATCAGAATCAATAAATTCAGCAGCAATATTCTTGAATCCCCTCGACCAGATAATTTTATACGTTATCTCAAGGGGAATGATTTCTACGTTCGAGATTTGACTTATCACTTTTAATATTGACAGAACCTTTAATGGAATTTTTACTAATCTTTTTATCAATATGGGTGTGGAATCACCATAAAATTTGGTTTATTCCCTAACAACTGGCTCCAACTTTAATAATAAAAAAGAAGCTCCGAAAAGAATCCTGCTGCTATAATGTGATCCACCTTTGCTCTTTATACCGATTCAAGGAAAAAGTTATTGTGGGACCTTTCCTCTCACCATATGACCTACCAGAGCCAATAGACATGATCTTAACTAAGTAGGCACATACCAAATCAAGCCTGCTCTGGCAGTCATACTTAGACCTCCTAAATGGACCTACTTTATACTAGACTATGCAATTCCCCAGTTTTTCTTCCCTCGCACAATACATGAGCAAAGTTTGTAGAATAATTGATCCATGGCTGACGCATAATAACGTTGAAATTTCTTCATGACCATTATGCTTGTATTTGTACTATCAGACACGGAAAAAAAAAAGATGTATGCAGCATGCCTCCTGAAAAAAGTTTGATAACTAACATCAAATGAAAATCTCTTAGAAGTTAGCTGGCAGAAAATTAGTCCACAACCAACATTAAACAAAAAAAAATCTAGAATCTTCTTCACACTCCGCAGATCACAAATTTTCCTTGTACTATAAATAATCAAGCATCGACGGCAGTGATATTCTGCACATTTTTTCGTACCTTGACTACCGATGGGCAAAGCATCTTTGAATAACAGATCCATGACTGAGGCACTACAATGTTCAGTCTACCATATTTTAAGTATGCGGTGTCAGCTTTGGAAAAAGAAGGTGGACATAACACGCCTCCAGAAGAAAAAAGAGATTCCTTTCAACTGAACATTTTATCACTGACAACAGTACCAGCAGATTTTAAATTAAATTTGATCTATACTATGAACTAACATTTTGTTCCTAGCACTAGATACTATTTTAGAAGTGGTCAAAAGAATTCAATGCAAGGGACCAACCCCCTGACATCGATTCACTGATTTACTAGCTCCGCAATTTAAAAAAAATATTGTCCTCATTCCACATAAAAATTAGTAAGCTAATCTTTGTTTGATTACAGCAACAAACAAAATATAGTAATGATAACACTTTGACTAACATGGAAAACTACATAGATGAGTGACTCCTGCACAACGGTCATGGGCTGCTACATAGATGGAGTAGTGGCTATTGTTGCAAATAAATTCCAGGATGCAGAGTAGACAGACAACAGAAACCACTCCCTCATGGTCTAGAAACATCTCCCTCCTGGTCTGGGGAAAAACTCCATTTCTCCATCTTGCTGAGCTTTTACAGTTGCACATGTGCCTAACATGGAGCACTCATCCTTCCTTTTGCACTTCTTCCTCTCTCTGGTCATAAATCATGCATCCTTGGCCACTGCCACCAGTGATCAATTCGTCTACTCCGGTTTCTCTAGCAATGACCTCAGCCTCGACGGTGCAGCCACGGTTACACCAGATGGTGTTCTTCAATTGACGAACGGCACGGTTCACCTCAAGGGCCACGCCTTCTATCCAACTCCATGGCAATTCCGCAAGTCACCGAAGGAGGTGGTGCAGTCCTTCTCAATCACCTTTGTGTTCGGCATGGTTCCTGTCTACTCCGATCAATGTACCGATGGTATGACTTTCCTGATCTCTCCCAGCAAGGATTTCTCAGGTGCACAAACCTCACAATACTTGGGCCTCCTCAACAAAACAACCGATGGCAAATCAAGCAACCACATATTTGCAGTTGAGCTTGATAGTAGCCAAAATACTGAGTTCAAGGACATCGATGACAACCACGTCGGCATCAACATCAATAGTCTCACCTCATTTCAAGCACAGCCAGCTGGCTTTTATGATGACAAGAATGGTCTCTTAAACAACTTGTCCCTCGTCAGCCGCAAGGAAATGCAAGTATGGGTGGACTATGATGCAGAAAGCACACAGATCAGTGTTACCTTGGCTCCCCTCAAGGTAGCCAAACCGTTGAGGCCACTAGTCTCAGCTACTTACAACCTCTCGACAGTGCTGCAAGATCCATCCTACATCGGCTTCACAGCTTCAACTGGTCCAATTGACTCACTGTATTGCGTGCTTGGCTGGAGCTTGGGTATAAACCGTCCTGCTCCATCCGTTGACATCAGCAAGTTGCCAAGGTTACCTCGCATTGGCCCAAAACCCAGGTCTCAAGTGCTGGAGATTGTCTTACCCATAGCCAGTGGGACATTCATCTTTCTTGTAGGAACAGCTATAATTCTAGTGGTGCGGAGGCGAATGAAGTATGCAGAGCTTCATGAAGATTGGGAGGATGATTTTGGGCCACACCGGTTCTCATATAAGGATTTATGCCATGCTACAGAAGGATTTCATAATAAGAATGTACTTGGCCATGGGGGATTTGGGAAGGTGTACAAAGGTGTTCTTCCAGTCTCTAAACTGGAGGTTGCCGTGAAGAGGGTTTCACACGATTCCAAGCAAGGAATAAAAGAGTTTATTGCTGAGATTGTCAGTATCGGCCGCCTCCGCCATCGCAACATCGTCCAGTTACTCGGTTATTGTAGGAGAAGAGGTGAACTCCTGTTGGTATATGACTATATGTCAAATGGTAGTCTTGACAAGTATCTATACACTGAAGAGGATAAACACACTTTAGACTGGGTTCAGAGGTTTGCTATCATCAAGGGTGTTGCATGTGGCCTACTCTACCTCCATGAGAGGTGGGAGAAAGTTGTCATCCACCGAGACATCAAAGCAAGCAATGTGCTCCTAGATAGTGAAATGAATGGTCGGCTAGGTGACTTTGGCCTGGCAAGGTTGTATGACCATGGTACCGACCCACAAACAACACGGGTGGTCGGCACCATGGGATATTTTGCTCCAGAACTGGCACGCACTGGTAAGGCAACACCTCTGACAGATGTGTATGCATTCGGCATTTTCATTATTGAGGTAACCTGCGGACGAAGGCCTATCGACAATCGGGTGGATGATAGTTCAGAGATACTAATTGATTGGGTTGTCGAGCATTGGCACAAAGGATCACTCACAGACACACTGGACAGGAGGATACAAGGCAACTATGACGCTGATGAGGTATACCTGGTGTTGAAGCTAGGGTTGTTGTGCGCCCATCCATTTTGCAATGCAAGGCCCAGTATGCGGCAAGTTATGCAATACCTGGACGGTGAGAGACCACTCCCGGAGTTGATGCCAACAAACTTAAGCTATAGTATGTTGGCCGCGATGCAAAATGAAGGCTTCAGCCAGTACACATCATTGGCAAGCACAGGTGGAAGCGATGCAATGACGTCCAGCTTCTCAAGTGGAAGATGATCCACAGATAGATCAGGCAAGACCAACCTTGTGTAGCTAGTACAGTAGTACTCTAGTAGACCTGATTAAATTATGGAAGTCCACAGTACCCTTGGTTATACTCTAGTAGATACTAATTAGATCTGTCAAGTCTCTGTTTCTTATCAGTTCTTAGCTTGAACAGATACATTATATGCAAGCTTCTGCTGCAAGATTGTGTAAGCAGTTGAGTTTCTACTTGTTTGAAATTCAGAGACTACCCGGTAACCTATAATGTTATGTGCTGAATACCAGTCTAGTTATGTTGTAGAATGTAACATTAGGGCATGCAGAACTACAAGGTACAGGCACACCAATGCTATTGTTGTGCATCCTAAAGTATACAAAGGATAGCCCACTTCAGAAGAAATAGTTCTCACCATGAGTTGTCAATCCTCCAGCCAAGAAACGCATGTGCCAACGGATGATGCTCATAAGTCAGAAGGTATGTACATTTACGTGCTGCCATTGAAGAGAAACAATCAGTTGTCGTTAAAACAGAAGAGAATAAACATTCAGCTTTATAACATTACAGGGGTTACCTAGGATCACTAGGTTAAAATAATTCACTGTTGCTCGTTTGGTATTATCAAAATTGCGCTATCTCTGCATTCCTCGAAGAATCATGAGTTTATGTATCTGGAATCTGAAAGTCTGCAAACCTTCTATCTGAATAGTGTGCTGGCTTTAGTGTGCATGTGTGAATGCAAACTCATATATGATCCAGCACATCAAAGAACACCCAGCCTGTATAGCTAAGGGAGCACTTGTATATTCCAGAATCTACCTCAGTGTGATGCAGAACATAGATCATCCCAGAACATAAATAGACTTCCAATCCAGTCAGATGTGTGCATCTTATTAAACTTCCTCAGAATTGAGGAACGACTGAAGGAAAAAAAGATAGGATCAACTAAGGTCCAGCAACCTCCTGCTGAATTCAGCTGATTGATTTGCTGCAGACCTAACACAACACAGTATCAAACTATCAATACATCTCTTAAGATGAATAAGCTTCACTACGGCGATTCCTTCAGTCGTATGAAATATCAAAACAGCAACTCTCACTGTGCTATAAAATAACCAGTTGATCACAAGTTCCTAGAAGAGAAGTTTTAAATATCACTAGTTGAATGCCCTTGCGTTGCTACGGGTTCTCAATTTGTCTTGCTAAAAATGAAAAAATCATGTGTATAGAAAGAAATATAGCCACATAATATTACATAAAGCAATAAGATTCCAGTTAATTTAATTTGATTAAAAACCATAAATTGACATAATGTGCATAGAAAGCAACAATAATCTTTTTTTTGATTAACAATTCCATTTTGCTCATATCATGGATATGTCTTCCAAGTAAAAAACTTCCATATAGATCACCCCCTTGATGTAGAAGCTCACATAACACTCGCTCTAGCGTCACATGACAATTTTATCACGTGATTGTCTCCACACTTGTCTCGCCATGTCTCCATAAAAAGTTGTCTCGGCGCCTCCACATATATATGTTGCAATGGTAAGATAAAAGGGAAACAAAAAGGTCATTCAAGTTTGTAAACACAACCCAGATTGGCGGTGTTTGCAATCTGTGTTGTTTCACAGTTCTTACAAAATCACTACAATTATTTTGTCCAAAGCAACTGTACATTCGAGAGCAGCGTGCATCGTCGAATTAATGTAAATCAACATAGGCACACAGTTTTCAAATTTTTGCCCATTGCCATAGCTAAGAAATTGACATATATATTCCCAACATTATTAACCCTTTGGTTCATCGAAGGAATATTTATCAGTAATAACAGTACGGCTGCTTCTTGAAGGTGAATATGTGCATGTACCAGAATCCAATATCCAATGAACACTCCTTCCTTCACAAACATCTTCGAACATGCCACAGGAAGCTATTCCATCAGGGACGACCAATAACTGTGGATCTTTCCACGATAAATGCAAGCTAAAAAGGGTAAAGGATCAAAATGCAGGTTAGAGGAAACCAGATCTACGTATAAGCATATTTAGAAGCAAGAATGTCAGTTTTATTTCAGCCTGGATCTGTTTTTTGTGCCAAGGAGATATTCGATCATTTCAGCTGAGCTATAATACATTCATTTTGCAATGACAAATAAGCATTTACAACATATGGTATATTTACATATATGCATTTAAAACCAGTTGTTCAGATATGTCAGCTTTGTCATAAAAAGTCTAAACCGCACACTGCATACATGGCATCTTAATACCATAAGTCTGTAGTATGGCAGAGCTTTCTCAATTAGGATCTGATTGCAAGCATCTAAAAAAAATCTGATTGCAATCTCCATTTGCATCAGCCTAGGAAAGGCATCTTGGTAATTGGTTCCTGTCTCCAGACCTGATAAACATAAGTAAAAGAATGAGAAAATTGTGAATCACACAAACATTTTTTGTGTAGTTTGATTATAAATAAATGGGACGATGTAAATTTGAACAATTTGGCTATCCTATAAATCTGATAAATCTAAGTTGGAAGTGCAAGCTAAGCTGAGACAATGAAAGTTCGAAGATGAACTTATGAAGAAGTAACCACTTGAAAAACAATGAGAAGAGCAAACATGGACAAACAAACTCCTGAAATTAGAGACGATGTCGCTCTACAATCGTCTTTCCCAGTTCCATTCCCCGAGCCTGCACTCTCATCTCCTCGCACATCAACCAGAAAACATCTATAACAGGCACTTACAATATAAGCTTGCGTGCCTTGTGAAGGACGGGCAGAAACTTCGATTCGAGAGGTTAGTCTTATGGATCTGATTGCAAGCTTCATCTACGTCAGCCTAAAAAGGCATATGGGTGATTGACTCCTATCGTGGAAAAGAACAAGCGCCCAAGATACGATTTGTTGCCCAAGTGATAAATCAATCCTGGGTGACCCTCCAAATATATATATATGCATATCCTCTAAGGCATTAAAACAAACGGATGGCATGTGTTGGAGGGCACAAATTTTCATAGATGAAAACTACCAGTCAAGATTAAAAATCATGTATATTAGGACAACAAAAGCCTGATTTACCACACATTTATATCAGAAGCATGGGGGTGTATTGTACTTATTGCTGGTTCTTGTCCTCAGTTGGATCATCGATCTGGATCAACTTCTCAATAGGCAAACTTGATCTCTCTATAGAAAAAGAAAACAATTATGTGTGAGGCAAATTACAATGAGTTCACTGATTCAAAATTACCTCAAGAAAGCTAGCTAGCTTATAACATCGATCGATTTGCTCTAGGCGGATCCTCTGCTTCTACATGCTTTGTGTACTTAAACCATTGATGCCCGTTACAAGTTAGCTAGCTTCTCACATCTGATCAGTTCCAAAAGGGAAAAAAAGATTCACAGCTGATGCAGCGACTCCCCAGCTACAGATTCAGAAATTAATCCCCCAAAACAATGTAACAATCCACCTCGTATTTAATCATTTAGCCAAAGCAATTAACAACATCAAGTATCAACAAGTATTTAGCCAACCACAGTAAACGGACAAATCGTGGTGACCATCAGCGCTGTTGTTGCTACTATTTCTCTGAAACAAAGCAGCTGTGTTAGCAGCTTGCCGACGAGGCGCTCTGGTAGTCCTCACAATGTCCTCTCCTCCGGCCAGCATCCCATAACCTTCTGAAGCCAGGCACCTGAAGAAACCCCGATCCGTCAACGCGCCTTGGCTTCCGGCACCGCGCGGCCGCCGCGCCGTTCGACCTGTAGATGCACCACCGCGGCGGGAGAGAGAGGGCCGGGGATGGAAGAATTATGGGGAAGGGAGCAGACTCACTGCGCCATCTGCTCGTGGATGCACCGCCTCCGCTGCGTGTTCGGCCGCTGTCTCCACCACGCACGACATCTCTCCGGAGCTGGGCGACAGGGAGGGCGTCGAGCTATGGTGGCGCTGGGGGCCGGGAAGGGCGGTGAGCCCTAGGTGGTGCTGGGGGCCGGGGGCGTCGCTGCCATACGTCGTGTCGATGGGGCTTGCAGGGGGCGGCCAAGGAGACAGCGGCAGAGAGAAGGAAGGAGCTGCCATGGTGGGTCGATGACCTTTCTCCAGCCAAGCGTTGCGCCGCCGCACACGAGAGGTAGATGAGGAAAGGAGAGGGTTTCGGGCGAAGGCGACGCATCCTGAGCGGCATATGGGCCGTGTGCGCATTTTCGATGGCCCACGTGGGAGTGGCGATCGAGCGAGCCACAGGCGAGCCAGATAGCGTGAGGGAGAGATGGTTCGCTCGGTTACACGAACGACCAACTCCCATTTAATAGTAAAGATAAATTGACAAAGCTCTTTCTACAAACAAAAGGAAAAAAAAACTCTGTCATTTTCAGTGGGACGGGAGGGCAACCCATTGCAGAGGCAACATGCAAGGAAATCAATTTAACTCGATATTTAGAACGCTCTGCCTTACTTAAAGGTCATTTTCACCTACCAGACCTATGGGTGACTGAGATAAAATCTAAGTATAGCAGATCTCATCCAACTTATCAGGGAAAGTACAGAAATATACTGCAGTCCAATGTTAAAAAGATCAATATCCCTGTTTGAGATTATTGTTACAATTTAATTTGGTCGCACCCACAACAATCAAGCCTGAGCACTCAGGTTACCTTAATTCTATTTATACGTAATCTCCACCTGTTAGATACCTCTACCAACCAACTATCACAAAAGAACGGCGTGGATAAATTGGGGATTAATGGTGCGGGTATTGAGATTTGAACCAGAGACATGGGCGCTCTGATTCCAACCAACTATCTCAAAAGAACGATCTGATGGAAAGTGGTGGTATAATATACTTAACCCCCCCCCCCCCCCCCCCCCCCCCCCCCCCCCCCCCTCTTTCACATCTGACGTTTGGCTAGTGCATCAATTCAATATGGTATCAGAGCCAATAGGTCTCAAGTTCAAAACCTGGCCAACGCACTATTAAATCCAAAATAGTTGCAACCTTCCTGTACGTCCGCAACTTAGACGTGAGGGAGTGTTAAAATATATAGCCTAGCCCTTTCATCAGTTCAGAGTTTTGGTTTAGTTGGCTAGTGCATCAATTCAATAATGCTGGAATATATAGCCTACCCATTTCCATCGGTTCGTACTTTTTATTTAGTTTCCTAGCGCATCAATTCAATATGGTATCAGAGCCAGTAGGTCGTTCAAGACCTGGCTAACGCACTATTTATTAATTTAATATAAAAATAGTTGCGGCCTTTCATCGACCCCGTCTAAGGTCATTCCGTATGTTCAGCCCAGACGTGAGGGGGAGTGTTGAAATATATAGCCTAGCCATTTCCATCAGTTCGGACTTTTGAGATAGTTGGCTAGTGCATCAATTCAATACCGCCAGCCAAAACTAGAGAAATACATGTTAGTTACATGTACTCAACATCATATTTATTCAGTTCTGGACATTGTAAGATAAGTTAACTCATAAGTAGGAACCATTCTCTGTCTCCTAGCAACAGTAATCTATTCAAACAGTGGACACCAACAATATCACACAGAAACATAGAAAAACCATGTGAACAACATCTATAGTAAGGTAACACACACGGGACTTGATCATCCAAGAAATCAGACACGCCGTTATATTTTATTATGAAGTCAGTCCAACAAATAGTGACTGCTGGCTAATTAAATATTTATCCCAATATCATAGAATTTCTCACGGGAGCATCGTCAGTTCGTCACTAGCCTAGCTGAACTTTAGCAGCATAAATTCAGGTGCAGGACAAGAACTAGAGGCCAGGAAGCTATCTTCAGGTCGTGCACTACAAATCACTCGAAATCGAATTCCTGAATGTTCAGTCCAACAGCCGCTGGCAGGGAACCAGCGCAGCAACCACCAATCGCAAATCTACCAAGAATCTACCCTGAGAAATTAACCTGGAGAGAGAGATAGACCAACCTGACGGAGCTCTGCTTCGTCTTCTCCGGCGTGAAGCAGCGGGGGAGATGGAACCTCGCGTAGGGTAGGGTTTCGTACCGGGCTCAGAGGCGGTGTCTGCTCCTGTTGGTTGCGCCGCCTCCGCCGCCTTTCCCCCGTCCCCGCCGGCGCTGCCCGCGTGTTTGTCAAGATGGCAACGATGCCCTGTTATGTGTCGACGGGACTGCAATTCAGGGACTTTGCCCACAGCAAGTCACTGGCCCCCTTCTGTCAACCCTTCCTTCTCCATCCAACGGATAAGATTAAGCCAAAAGATGAACACGAAATTCAAACCTTTCACAAAAATTTGAAAAAAAAAAAGTAAGTGTCCGTTATGTGTTCTGAGAAAATTCCGTGTCATTTGGATAATTGGTTAAACAACGGACCATATACGACTTATGAGAAAATTTTCAATTTTTTCTGAAATATTTGACTTTGGAGTTCACTTTTTAGCTCAATCTTATATGTTGGATAGACAATGAAGAGTGGACAATAATCTTT
Organism: Poa pratensis; assembly: GCA_947311845.1. Classification (NCBI taxonomy): domain Eukaryota; kingdom Viridiplantae; phylum Streptophyta; class Magnoliopsida; order Poales; family Poaceae; genus Poa; species Poa pratensis. Next base: position 11,560,596 of record CAMZMU010000051.1, read on the forward strand.
TTGTTTGCAAGGACAGGCAACAACAGTGTTGATGTCATCTCATTAAGATTTGAAAGGGGATTTTACTTTTGCAAGATTGTTACAAGATTCTCCACTGGAGCCTCCAATTATGGCAGGGTCACCAAATTCGACCAGTATTGTTTGATCGTACGGCTGAGGAAGATTTGGCCCAGATGGCCCATTAGTGTTATTCGCTGGGAAAAAAACAGAACGAGCGCCAGCCTCCTGAGGCCCATGAGCTATTCGATCGAAGAAATAAGTCAACATCGAGCTGCCTCCCTCCGATCCGCTCTGAAATTCATGTCCGATCCGCTCACAAATTCATGGACGATCCGGTGTAGACGCCGCCGTCGCCTACCCCTCTCATACCTGGACTTGTATCCGCTGTGGACGCCGCTGCCGCCAAACCCTATCCACACTCCACGGCCCCTTTTGGCTCGAACCCTTCTCCCTCTCGAAGCCGCCGCCTGCAGACTGAAGGTATGCCGCCAGTCGCTGCTGGCGCCGCCGCCAACCCCTGTCAGGTTGCGCCGCCGCTATCCCCTATTAGGTTGTGCCGCCGCTGCCTTGAGCCTGATTTTCGCACGGCACAAATTTTGTGACAGGTAATGCTTGATTTCAACACGGCACGAACTTACTGAAATTTGGTACAGTTGATTATGTTTGGGAGCGATTCATCTGTATACATGTATGATCTGCTCCACCAGAATTATTGAGTATCTAGTAATGGCTAGTTGCATACTGAAGTATAGACATATAATTGCAATTTGGTAGCTGAAAACAGTGACATATATGTTCAGTTTGGTAGTAAATTGTTTTCTCAATCTTTTGAATTGGGTTCTGTGTTGAGTATCTAGTAGTGGCTAGTGGCATACTGAATTATTGATTATGTACTAATGGATAGGCGGTACTGATAATATATTTAGTACGCAAGAACACAGTGAAGTATATTTTCATGAGCAGGAAACAGTGAATTCTAGACATATAATTGCAATTTGGTAGCTGAAAACAGTGAATTATATGTTAAGTTTGATATTCTTGACTTATTTCTGTTGAGCATGTAATGGGAAAGGAGGAAAGAAAGTTCATAAAGTCTGTTATTATGTTTTGTCCGTTCAACTAACCTCATAAACAACTCCCAAAGCCTAGATTGGTACGTGGTAGGAAATGGCATGTGATTGAACTGAAATGATCTGAACGCAGTTGATGTGTGTGTGTGCATATACCTGCCAATTTTTCTTGCTGCACTGTCTGCTCTGATGTGTGACGTGCAGAACTGGGTGTTTATTTTGCACTCTGTAGATGCTATTTTGAACTCTAGTGTTAATTAATATGGCACAAAGAGTTGTTTTTATATTTTTAAGTGATTCATTTGATTAGTAACGTGACATACACTTCTTATATTGCAGTTTTCAGTCATGAATGGTGAAGGTGCCAGCATGGAGGAGCGTGATGAGTACCTCCGCATGGTTAGGAAGACCTTCAGAAGCTCGCGATGACACTGATCAAGTCGCCACACAACAGTCTTTCTAAAGGCCCCAAGAAGGATGATGACTCGAAGAAGAATGATGCCAGCCCAACAATTTAGTTTTTAAATCATTTATTAGTGTCTTCAACAGATGATAGCCAAACAATTTACTTTTTTAAAACATTTATTAGCTTCGATGGATTGATGTAATAATAAGTACAATTTACAATTAGTCTGCCTATTTGGATCAACCGGTTGTTATTTCGTTATGAAATGCTTGTGACGTGGTGTTAACATATCAAATACCATGGTTCGGTACCTAGGGTTGAGATTAGGGGGGAGAGATATGGTAGCGTCGGTAGTATCATCGGCTGACAAGCAAGGTTTACCCAGGTTCAGGCCCCCGGAGGGTAACACCCTACTTCCTGCTTGTCTGGTATTGATGTATGAGGTGTACAAATGAGCTACAATGGCGTCCCGGCGAGATGCGATCTCGCTAGGGCTTTGGTGGTATGAGTCTTGCGTGACCTAGGTCGGCGGCCCTCCCAGCCTTTATATAGGAGGCTGGGTCTCGGGGATTCGCAACCGACTAGGTTTACACGCAAGGTAAGTTTAAACCGACTATGGCTCTACTTGTCTTGGAGCATACGCCATCCTGTTGAGCTCCCTTCGTGGGCCTGGATCGTGGATTGCTGACAGGCTCGCCTATGGGGCTTAGCTTGTACGTGCACCAGGTGTCCTCACGGTGGGGCACCCGAAGGGTACACCCACGTCAGTAGCCCCCGAGTGCTTGGTCGACTCGAAGAATCGGGCAGGGACTCCTCCGTAAGTGCACACCATAATCCATTTGCTTTGCAGCGTATCTTATAGGCTGATGATACATAGTTTTGTTCTTTGTTTGCTAGACATATTTGAGTCGAGTTTGCCTCGATAGGGCATGCTGAGTCGGAAACACGTCGACTGATGCTTCGCTTATTTTGCCTAGGGATGGTGGCATAGTAGGTCTGGTACACTCGACGGATCGGGACCAGTTAACTGCACTTCTGGGCAAAACCTTACGAGCCTACTTCAAGTTCGAGTCCCCGGACTCGAACCCGGAACGAGCTGGTCAAATTCGACTCAGGCCGCGGAGGTCTTACTGAGCCGACCTGCAGCATTTTGCGGGTACCTAATGCGTCCGTCAGGATTTTCTTCGTGTCTGCTGACATGGAAAGTTACAGGGCAAGCGCTGTAAGAGCGGGCCCCGGCCCAGCTCGACAGATCGGCGGGTCTTACCTTTGCACTTTGTGTACAGCATCCGAGGTATATGCGGCGGACGCAACTCGGGGAATTGTGACTGAAATTTGTATGTGGCTAAGTAACCGAGTCGCGTAAGCTTCGACTGTTTTGCTTAGATAAGCTAATGCCTTTGATCGTAATTTTATCGGCTGTGCGACAGCGCTCCGATGGGAGTAGCCCCCGAGATTGTGCTTAATTGCTTGCAGTTGAGGATAATCTCAAAGTTTTGAAATCTTTACAGAAGTCGATGAAATTTTTTTGATGCGCTCCCGATGGGAGTTATGCGCTTCAGTCGATGAAGCGGTCGAGTGACCACTTTGGCTTAGTTCAGTTGCCTTTCCCCAGAATCGACCTTTCCGAGGACTCGGGTACTTTTGAACGGTATGCTTGTGGTGACGTCAGGGATGACGTGTTTGGCTACTGCGCCATCTGACAGGCATTTGGCGTGCTTGATGCAATGGATGGGACGTGACATGTGGGTCCATTTTGCAGTGTTGACCGAGGACGGTGCCGTCTGGACTAGAATTGACCGCTCTGGCGCGGTTTTCACGGCGACGTGATGATGGCCTCCTCATTTCCCGTGCGTAGTGGGCGGAGTGGCCGGCGACGGTTGCTCTCCGACGCTGCCACGTGTACGGCCAGATACGCTGTGCTTTGCATGATCCATTTTCAACGGCCAAGATCGACGGCTCATGTGGATAGATAAAGGGAACGGCAGGGTAAATTATTTCACTTGCCATTCCCCCGCCGCCGTTTCCTTTGCACTTTCTTCTTCCTCGCGCTTCTGCCATTGCTGTGATCCTGCACTCCCATCCCCAACTTTCATGGCGAAAGGAGACAAGAAGAGGAAGGGCGCCGCGGGCGCCGCCACCGGCGCTCCTGCCACGGCTGACGGCGCCGCCACTTCTGCGGCTACGCTGAAAAGAAGGCCGGCGATTGGACGAGGTCCAAGATGACGGTCTCACAGATAGAGGGTACCGGCGGGACGGGTGGCTTCCATCCACAGAGGTGTTGCTGACGCGCCTCCCTGGGAACGAGGTAAGCCCGCAACCCAGGGCTGGCGAGCGTGTGTGCTTCCACGACTTCGTGAACAGGGGGCTCTCCTTCCCCATTCACGATTTCGTGCGAGGTTTGATGTATGCGTATAAGGTTCAGCGATCTTGTGTCGTTTGTTGCGTTGAAGGCAGCGTCGGGTGCCGGTTTCTTGGCTTCAGTAAAAAGTGTGCGATCTTTGCCGAGGGAGAGCTCTTGGAGTTGCTCCTGCATGCCGAAGAACTCGGAGATTTTGCTGAACTCCCTGTCGCAGTTATCAGAGCGCTGGAAGTTGCCGTTCACGGTGATAATGCCATTGGGTCCCGGCATCTTCATCTTGAGGTAGGCGTAGTGCGGGACCGCCATGAATCGAGCGAACGTCGGGCGCCCTAGGATGGCGTGGTATTGTGACTTCCAGTCGACGACCTCGAAATCGATCTTTTCCGTCCTGAAGTTTCCTGGCTCGCCGAAAACGACCGGAACTGAACTGTGCCGACCGGGTAGACTTCCTTGCCTGGGACGATGTCGTGGAAGGTATTATCTGGTTTTGCCAGATTCTCTGTCGAGTGATTCATTTTGCGTAGCGTGTCAGCGAATAGGATATTGATTCCGCTTCCTTCATCCATGAAGACCTTGGACATAGCAAAACCACCGATTTGAGCGTCGAGTACCAGAGCGGCGTGCCCTGGACGAGGTACAGATGGCGGGTGATCCTCGCGGGAGAATGTGATGCTAGTATCGGATCCGCTCAGGCACTCGGGTACAGCGGGAGGTGACATGGCGGCCATGTTAACTTGGCGAGTGATCAGCTTCTGTTCCCTGTTGGTGGGACGCCCTTTTGTATCATGTTCATCTGCCCGCGAGGCACAGGATATTGATCTTGTGCTGCTCCTGGCCTTCTATGCGCGGCAGGACTTGTATCGCACCCGCCATGTTTCCGGCTGCTGGTGGTGCTGCAAGAGGGCAGTGTTTGTGGTTGCGGCGGGAGCCGACTGAATACGTCGGGCGTACTCGGTGCCAACCGTGTGAATTTCCTGCAGTCTTTTAGCAGGTGCCTTGAGTGAAGTTTTCCGTCTTCACCCTTGAACATGTGGAATCTGCACTCCTCTTCTATTTCTTCTGCGACTGGGCGCTGGTCTTGCGAGTCATCGCGGGTTTTCCGCCACTCCCGCCTGCGGTACCCATCGCTGCGCTGTCCATAGTCGCGTTGCGGTCGTCTTGGCGGCTTCGCTGCGGCCGCGCTCATCGCGTGTGTCAACGTATCCGGCCGCCACCATCTCGGGACCGTCTGCGTCATCGTAGTGGTGAGATTTGCGCTTCCGCCTCCGATCGTTGCCGTGGCTATCTTTGCGGCTCCAGTTGCCACCATCGTTGTCACGGTGTGGCGACCCGTGGCGCTCGTTTCACACCGAATCTTCTCCATCCGCCCACTCGTTGGCGACTTCATGAGCTGGGCGATAGAGCTCGGCTTTTCGTCCAAGTGCCCCCGGAAGTCTCGCCTGGCGAGGCCCATGGTGAAAGCATCGATTGCTCTGTCTTCTGATATCGCGCCCACGGAGTTGCGTATGGTGGTCCAACGCCGGATGTATGATCGCAGCGACTCGTCGATCGCTGTTTGCAGGCTCGCAGTTCCTCGAATGTCGCGGGCCGGTCGCATGTTGCGACGAAGTTTTTGACGAAGTCCTCCTCAAAGTGGTCCCATGAGTCGTATGAGCTGTTGGGTAGGCTCCTGAGCCAGTCACGAGCCGAACCCGTAAGCATCAGCTGAATGTATTGCATCGCAGTTGTTGTTGTGCCCCGTTGACAGGAGACTGCGATTTTGTAGTCCTCGAGCAGGATGATGGTTCTTGGCGGCCGTCGAACTTGGGTGTTTCAGATGTTAACCTGAACCCTTGGGCATCCTAGTCTCGCGGATGCGTCGACTGAAGCACAGAGACCCGCAGGGCTCGAACTCGTCATCAGAGTATGAATCGCTGCTAGGGGATCGAGAAGCTCTCTTCGAGCGACTTTTGTTGACTCGGCTTGAGTTATGACATTGCGTGCGTCCTCGCCATCTTGGAGGTGACGAGTGGGCGGCTGCCCTCGGTCCCTTCCGAGCGGTCTTCACACGAGGCCGGTGGCTCCGGTCTCTGTCTTCTCGGGTCGCGCGATCATGATCATCGCGACTCCGTGGCTCTCTTCGTGGGCTGGCCACGCGACGACTTCCGTTCCCCTCGACTGCCCCTGCTTCGGGATTGACGGCTGCGGCCGCCAGATTGAGCGATTTTATTTGTTGTCGATGCAGGGCTGCGTTGGGGTCGCCTTCGGGAGGTTGTGTCGTTCTGAGGTATGTGGCCACCGAGAGCAGAGCTCCCGCGGCTGTCTTGGGGATAGGGATCCCCTCCTCGTCGTGGTCATGAAGGAGAGACCAGGTTGCGGGTTAGTTCCGCTCTTTCGGTTTCTGGGATGCGGAACGTTCTGTTGCGGCGCCTCGGGTCGGTATTTCCCGTGGAGTGGATGGATAGCTGCGCTCTCGTGCACTCGACGCTAGCTTGCCTTCTGCGCTCATCGAGCGTCGCCTGGTAGTTCTTCAGTCGAAGATTTTCCTGCCAGAGGATGTATTGGTGCGTCGCGATCTCCTCGCGTGTCGAGTCCTCGGGCATCATAGTGCACTCCCTGATGACCTTGTTTGCTTTGGCCGCCGCCTCCGCTGTGATGATGAGTATTGTTTTTCCGTCCGGCATGGTTACCGTTATCGGGTAGGTTGCGCGTTACGGCGGCGGCAGCCTCGGATGTTTCGGGATCCGTCCCGTTGTTCCCCAGAGCCATGCAGACCTGGAAGGGGATGGCGTGTGAGATTTTGCCTCGGCCGCCATCGTTGCAGTTGTCGGTGGAGGTATCGGAGTCGACGTAGTCATCGAGCACGCGAAGTTCGTTGCTGTCGTACTGGTGAGCCGACTCGACGTCTTCTTCGACTTCTCCAGAAGAGCCGAGGGATGCCGACGCCGATCTTGGTGAAGCAGTCGACGAAGACCGGCTCCTGCGACCGAAGAGGGTGCGAAATTTGCGGTCGATATAGTCGCGGGTGATGAGGGCGCCAGCGAAGATGGCGCGATCGAAGGAGATGTCACCGACGCAGCCGCGGTCGGTGCAGATGCGGTCGATGGACTTGCGAGTGAGATCGCCGCGAGTTGACGCGGGTCTGTCAAGTTATGCGTTCCCCAACGACTAACATGGAAGTCGAAGGTACCAAAGTCAGATCCGCACCTGAGTGGAGGTCCGCGAACGCCGGGCGAGTGACCAGCGAGTGCGGATCGAAGCCGAAGGAGCCGAAGTACATCGGCTTGACGATCGATGGGGCCGGCGAGTTGTCGTTTATCGACGAAGTCGGCGAGTTGCCGTTTGCTGACGGAGCCGGCGAGTTGCCGTTTGCTGATGGAGCCGTCGACACCGCGGATCCAACTCTAGTTCTTCCCACAGACGGCGCCAATTGACGTGGTGTTAACACATCAAATCCCATGGTTTGGTACCTAGGGTTGAGATTAGGGGGAGAGATATGGTACCATCGGTAGTATCGTCGGCTGACAAGCAAGGTTTACCAGGTTCAGGCCCCCGGAGGGTAACACCCTACTTCCTGCTTGTCTGGTATTGATGTATGAGGTGTACAAATGAGCTACAATGGCGTCCCGACGAGATGCGATCTCGTTAGGGCTTTGGTGGTATGAGTCTTGCGTGACCTAGGTCGGCGGCCCTCCCAGCCTTTATGTAGGAGGCTGGGTCTCGGGGATTCGCAATCGACTAGGTTTACACGCAAGGTAAGTTTAAACCGACTATGGCTCTACTTGTCTTGGAGCATACGCCATCCTGTTGGGCCCCCTTCGTGGGCCTGGATCGTGGATTGCTGACAGGCTCGCCTATGGGACTTAGCTTGTACGTGCACCAGGTGTTCTCACGGTGGGGCACCGAAGGATACACCCACGTCAGCTTGTTTGCTTTTTATCCGAGTTAAATTTATTTACATTAATTTTCCTATCCTACTGTTTGCTTTAGCAATGTGTTCAACTCATCTCTCACGCAGCTACTAGTACATATACGGTGCAGGCATAGGTACCTGCACCATATGTAATCCCTAAAACTGAAACTGTCCATGCCCTACATCAAATACATTCCTTCAAACCCAAACTTGTCCACCTGATATGCTTATTGTTTCGTGACATCTTGTGTTTTTGCCTCGTACGTCGATCAATCGATGGTCGTGTATGGTTCGAGCTTGTGTTTAACCCTTTTCATTTTCAGTACACAAACATTGTGGTAGCTATTAAGTGCTGCGTGATACTAACACTTTCATACATACACACAATATGTAACTTATCTTCTTGCAATGTAACATCAAAGTTCCCCTACCAAAGTTGCTGCATATCCGAGGGCAGAGTAGGTGGTTGATTTAGCAGGACCGGGTCTTGATCAAACAAATTAGGACCAGTTTACTTGTACCGAACGAACAAATACACATGGAGTTGTGGAAGCAATGGAAGGGCAGTGACCAAACAAAGCCAACCATGAACTGGCTGCTAATATAAGTATCTAATCTCTGTTGTATAGTACGCTCTACTGTAGAAGATCGACATGAACATAATGGTTTTTGCTGCAGTGTACATCATGCTGCTTTTCTCTTCTATTGATTCAGAAGCAAATCAAAACATGCCGAACGATCCTACTAAGAATCACTAACTGCAACTAACGGCTCTAGTCTGAACCTAACACGTACTGAACACCTAAACTGACACACAAGAAGTGATGCAGTAACAGTGACAACAGGAAGAGAGGTACTCACTTGTGAGGGTCGCCGTTGTCGAGCACGACGCGGCACCAGCACGATGATGGTGTTGAGCGCGATGTGAAGGCTCTGGCCGTCTCGTTCCCCTTCAGAATCACGGGCATCGGCGCCGCAGCGGCCGCCAGAGCACGGCCATGGTGGCCTCGACGAAGATGTGTGGGCCGGGATGAGTATCCCCTTCTGCATCGCGAGCACCAGCGCCGCGGCGGCGTCGACGAAGATGTGCGGGCTGGGCTAGGCGACGGAGTCTAAGCCACCCACGGCGACAGCGGCGGCGGCGGGTTTGAGCGGCGACCAGGACGAGCCCGCCGTGCCGCCTCAAGACGTCGTCTGCAAGGGGGTCGACCCTCCGTGCCTCCTCCTCGACAGGGTAGTCGTGGAGGGCGAGGTGGACGACGCAGTCGCGCGTAACTCGCCAGACGTCGGGGGTCTCGCCCTCGCGCAGGAGCTTCATCGTGGCTCCGTCGAGCACGAACCGCGCCGTCCCATGGGCGCCTCCTTGGTGTGCGTGCTGCGGAAGCGCACCGTCGCGGCGGCGCCGTGCCGGAGAAGGCGCCGGCGAGGAGCAGAATGCCGCTGCGCTCCACGATCTCGTCTGGATCTTGGCCAGTTTTGTTTCAGGGGCCGCGGACTCGATTTGCCAAGTTTTTTTGTTGGGCCACCATTTTTTACCATATTGGGCCAGGGCCCATCTACGGGGAGGCACGGATTGAGCACCAGCATGACTTATACTGGTCATCGTTTTACCACCAGTATGAAACGTTTTTGGCTTTTGGATGGACAGAAATAAAGGGATGTAGTTCATTTGGGTACCTAAAAGGGCTCCCAATTATAGCTCTAAGCGTCTTTGCTTACGATTCCTTGATTTCAACATATGGCACCGGCCGCACCGCCAAATTTTGACAGAAGAGTAATCATTTGGTGTGAGGTTAGGGAGGCTGAGCTTCCTGCATAAGTGGAACTAGAATTAACGTTGGCATTCAACCATGATGTGATCCATAGTCTCTTAGCTTTGGTAGCAGAGGGTACATGCTGCAGGTGCTGGTAAATTGATAATCCTGTCTTCGCCAAACGATCTACAGTCCAACATCAGTTTTTCATCACCAGGCATGTGAAGAATTTCTCTCTAAGTGGCGCTTTACTCTTCCACGGCAAATTTGCGTAGTCTGCCTTGACCTGCCCTAAAAAGAAGGCAGAGTTCGTTGAGGATGCAAAGTATACCCCATTTGGCGCCACCTGCCATGTGATCGTGTCTTCCTCGTCTGAAAGAGGAGGTAGGTTTTGTATTGTCATCTACCGCTTGACGCTTGGATATTGGTTACCTCTCTCGTGCTTCAGCCACAAACCCCGCGGCCTTGGCGAACTTGCAGCATGTTGCAGTATTGAACATTGTTCACATAACGAATCTCCAGCATCCTCTCTCTATTGACGAATCTTCTTCAGAGTCACGACAAATGTTTCCGTTGGAGCTCCCAGGTAAGGCGACTCCCCCGACCCCGCGCCTGCCGGCTCGCCGGCGGCAACTCCACCACCCCCACCCACACACCTCCCCCCTTCGCCGTTCATTCCGGTCCGCCTCGCGCCGCAGGCACCCTGGTTCCTCTCAGAGGAGCGGCGTCGACTCCTGCGCATGTCCGCGCTCGTTTCGATCCAGATCTGGATCGGGTCGACACGCCGGAGATCCTCACGCCGCCACGGTCCCTGCTGCTCTCGTCCTCCTCTGTAGAGGAGGTTCCTGTCTCCGTGTCGCCCGCAACTAGTCGTCCCTCTGGCGTGGCCATCTCCTCCGTCTTTAATGTGGCTGTTGGACCTACCGTCTTCAATGCGGCCGCTGGACCTACCGTCTTCAATTCGACGCAGGAGGCGCTCGCCGTCAATGCGCACCGGCTACGCTCCATCGTCATCGCTCCTCCTACCCAGCAAGGTACAACAGGACTTCATGGCGCGTCACCTCCGCCAGCGACGCCCTCTGCCTGAAGCGAAGATGAGGGATGGCTCTCCCCAAAGTCGCGGCACCGTCCATGACGGGACGGGCATTCAAGCCGACGCGACGGTGGCGTGGTGGGCCCCGCTTCGCGCCGTTCCCAGCACGACGTGGCCGCGCTGCGCTTCAAAAGGCGCACGGAGGGAAAGTGTGGCCGCTGTCTTGCCCCACTCAAGCACCACAGCTCCACTGCGTGCCGCGACCCCGTGCGTTGCCTCACCTGCAACCTCTCCGGCCACAAGGAGCGCGCCTGTCCTCTACGCCTCGCCTCCAAGCTGACCAAGCCGGCCCCTGTCCGCCCTCCGCCGCGCCGGCCTGCTTCCTCCCCGCTCGCGAAAGGTGCACTGTCGTGGGCCAAGGTCGCAGCGGCTCCGCTCCAGGATCCGCTCCAGGTTCCGTCCCCGCCTCCGCTCCAAGCTCCGTCCCCGCCTTTGCCTCCCGCACCTATGGCCAACAGCGGCATCGGGGCGGCGGCCACGCGGCCGCTGGAGGACACGGTCATCATCGCCAATTCGCCATGACTCGCGAGCTCGACGAGGACGTCAAGAAGTGGGAGGAGACGGCCTCCATTGCCTGGGTCGTCAACGTCAACGACAAGCACAAGGTGGACGCCCTCGCCATCGACCGCGCCATCCACAAGCAATTCCGCCTCAGCCACCGTGAAGTCTCCGTTTGCCCGCACCTTCCCGTGCAGTTCCTCGTCAAGTTCGAGCACAAGGCCCACTGCACGGAGGTGCTCAAGCGCGGCCTTGTCAAGGCCGAGGGTGCCCTGGTGCAGATCAGGCCGTGGAGGCCGCTGGAGCACGCTTTCGGAGCGGCCTACTCCTTCCGCGTCCGGATATGCCTCGAGAACGTGCCTGCCTACGGCCACACGCTGTACGTCGCCGAGCGCATCCTGGCTCGCCGCTGCTCCTTCGACCGCTCGAGGACCGGTCTGCGCTCATGGCAAGCTCCGAGACGCTCGACTCTGCTGGGCCTGGACCGCAAACCCTAGCGCGATCCCGAAGGTAATCTGGCTCACCTTCACCAGCCGCGGCAAGGGTGGCGTCGCGGGCGAGGTGTTCGTCCACGAAGTCCGAGACTGGCAGCAAGCGCGGAGCCACCTTCGTGTCCTCGTCCACCTCGACGTGGTGGAGGACTACTCCACGGCACCGCTTGATTTCTTTGGCACAAGCACCGACGCCGACGCCTTCAAGCCCACTCCAGTCAAGTTCGACTGGTTCTTCTGCACCATCGACGGGGACAGGCAAGTCCCTCTGATGTGCGATGAAGGAAAGGAGGAGGAGGCCCGTGACAGGGAGCGCGCTCACCGGGAGAGGCGGGTTGCGCGTGATGACCACCCACGCCAGTTTCAGCCGCGCCGCGATGACGACGACCACGAGCACGAGGGGAAGGGCAGAGAGGCTCGCCGTGACCGTGGCGACCGCCGCGACGCGGATGGCGTCATCAACCGTGCCCACACTCGCTCCCCAAGGCGCCGTGACGCCGGAGCAGCAACTACGGCCGTCACCGCGACACAAGCATGCCCGCGGTGGGCACTGACGCTCTCGTCTCCACCACGACTCTGTCAGCGTCCCAACCCACGCTGGACTTCCTGCAGACCATGACGGCGCCCTCGCCTTCGATGCAGCCGCCTCCTCGCGCCGTCTTCACGGAGGCGGATGTCCGCGTCATCCTCGCCGACGAAGCCGCGACCCTGCGTGCCGACCTCCAGGCCTACATTGACGCTGCCGTTAAGCCCCTGCTCGCGGAGTCGGGGCGTTGCGTGACTGGAACTCGCGGGCGGCTGCGCTTCTGGACAGGGCGCGGCGCTCCACCCGCCTGGCGGGACCCGCGACACAAGCTGCACGTATCTTTCCCTCGCGGCTACGACGGCGTCTGATGGCCCTCGTGATCTGGACGCAGATGACACGCACGCCAGTCTGATGGAGACGTGCACGACGCAATGGGCATGATGGCCCGTCTGGAGCTTGATGCGGGAAATGAAGCCTGCAACGACGATGGAGTCTCGCCGCGATCGACATCCACGCCACGACACAGCTCGACACCACCCGCGAGCCACACGTGGCCACCCCTGTCCCGGCCGCTACCTCTACCGGTTGGAGAGGGAGACCTGCAGCAGTTCATCAGCTTCGTTGCGGTGCCGGTGCAGCCACCGCTTATCAGCACGCCTCGGCAAAAAAGAAGTGTGCGCTACTGCTGCTGAACTCGCCTCGACGCAGTGGGCGTCTCGCGATCAAGAAGAAGGCGAGGCAGTCTGGCGGCGATCCTGACGCCGGCAAGAACAAGAAGAAGGGGAAGCAGTCGGGCGATGGGGCTGACAGCATCCAGGAGCTCATTGCGCGTCTGCGGCATTCTCGCGTCGGGGCAGCTTTTGACGACGTTTCCCGTGCTGCCTATCGTCAGATGTTCCTACAAGTTCCTCTCGCCGGAAATGTCGTCAAGGCGCTGGAGGCGCTCGTGAAGCAGGTCAAGAAGTTGAAGAAGAATGGACGCGCCAAGGTCGTGGCTGCACCTGAGAAGAACACTGCTGATGTTTAGAGCAACTAGGAGTGAAATCAACCTGGGCAAGGGCCCCGTAGCTACTATGCATGCACCATGTGTCTGTATCTTACTGCTTTCCGTCATCTTCGTTTAGTACTGCAACTCCTTCGATCATCTTCGGGCAACCTCGTCAAAGTCTTCTGATGACCTATGACGATTCGCCCCCTCTGCATGATGCGCGTCTCGTCCGTTGTCTCTACACACCGTGTCTCCAAGTATACTTTAATGGCGCAGAAGAATGTGAATCTGCTCGACTGGAACCCCAGAGGCCTAAACAACAAGGTTCGTCGCGACGCCGTGCGCGACCTCGTCCACGACACTCATGCCACGATTGTATGTCTCCCGAGACTAAGCTCGACATGGTCGACAATGCCATCATCTCCGAAACTTTAGGGCCAAACTTCACCGCAAACTACGTCGTCCTCCCCCACCGTACAAGGGGGGCATGATCCTTGCGGCCTCGGACTCCTACTTCAAACCTGTCAAACTTTCATGTCACCCCCGCCACTCTCTCGGCCACGGTGACAATGCTAAGCGAGGGAGCCTCATGGACGATCACTTGCGTCTATGGGCCGCAGGGTGAGCCGAAAAAGCTCGACTTCATTGAGGAGCTACGTGGACTGAAAGCGATGGTGCTCGACGCCTGGCTCATTGTTGGGACTTCAACCTCATCACTAAATCGTCTGACAAGAACAACCTCAACATAAACGTCGGCTCATCGGAAATTCCGCTCCGCCCGCGCTTCCTCCAGTTAAAGGACATGCATATGTATGATGGGAGGCGTTTTACATGGTCAAATGCGCAAGCGGACCCGTGCTCACAAAGATCGACATGTTTTCTTCTCCGACGAATGGGATTTGCTCTTCCGGATGCACACCTCCAAGCCATTACCTCAGCTTGCTCCGACCACGCCCCCTATTTATGCAGGGATCCGTCGCCAACACTAGAAAGCCTTCCTTCCAATTCGAGGAATTCTGTCTTCGCATGCTGGGCAAAGATACGGTCTCCGTGGTTTGGAACAAGCACATTCAAGCCACTGACCCCATCCGGCGCTTCCACATTAAACTCTCCGTACTGCAAAAGCTCTGAAGCAATGGCAAAGACAAAGTGTTGGTGACATACGCAAGCAGCTGGCTGCCGCAAAAGAGATTATCTCGCGTCTTGATCAGGCTGAGGAAGCAAGGCCCTTGTCTGAGGAGGAACGTGGTCTTCGCCGTACTTTGAAGTCCTCCTCTTTGGGACTCCTTGCCATCGACAAGATAAAGCTGCGTCAGCGTTCCCGTCACTTGGATCCGCCTTGGCGACGCAAACTCGAAGCTTTTCCACGCTCGCGCAAATGGACGAAGGAGAAAGATTTACATCCAGAGGCTGGTCACTGGTACGGGCATGGAATAACCACGAAGGACAAGGAAGAGGTCCTCCTTCAGCACTTCAGCTCCCATCTCGGAACCACGGTCCCCAGGCATCTTGGCCAAAATTGGACAGGTCTCGGTTATGCGCCACACGACCTCTCTGAGTTGGAAGTCCCCTTTGACGAGACTGAGATTAAGGAGGCTGTGTTTTCCCTACCTTCGGTGAAGGCACCGGGTCCCGACGGATTCATCGGCGCTTTCTACAATCCTGCTGGGAGATCATCAAGGGCGACACCATCGCGGCAATCACCCACATGTCCCTCCATAGAGGCGTTTGCACCAGCTTAGTCAACTCTGCAAACATCGTGCTTCTGCCCAAGAAGGAGGACGCGGCCGCTGTGGGGACTACCGCCCCATTAGCCACTACATAGCCTTTCAAAGATCTTCTCCAAGTTGCTCGCAAACCGCCTTGCGCCCATTCTGTCGACTCACGTGTCCAAGTGCCAGAGCGCCTTTGTGAAGAAGCGCAGCATACACGACAACTTCCTACACGTGCATAATCTGATAAAGGAGTTGCATTCATCCAAGACGCCGAGCCTTTTTCTCAAGCTGGATATTTCCAAGGCCTTCGACTCGGTGGGCTGGGCCTACCTCCTTGAGGTCCTGACGGCCATGGGGTTCGGTCCAAATTGCGTGAATGGATCTGTCTCTCCCTCGCCTCGGCCACTTCCAGAGTGTTGCTGAACGGAGACCCGGGTACTCCTTTCACCCATGCTCACGGGCTACGACAAGGGGACCCGTTGTCCCCCATGCTCTTCATCCTCGCCATCGATCCGCTTCAGCGAATTCTTTCGCTGGCCACCGATCACGGTATTCTGAGCCCCATCAAGTCAAGGACTGCGCGTTGCAAGGTTTCCCTGTACGCAGACAATGCCGGCATCTTCTCGAACCCGGTTAAGGAGGAATTACATGCCATGTCGCCATTTTGGATTGCTTCAGAAAGGCAAGCGGGTTGGTAACCAACATGGCTAAAACGGAGATTTTCCCGATACGCTGCGACACCATCGACCTTCCCGACATCCTCTCCGTCTTCCCGCAAAGATTGGTACCTTCCCGGGGAAATATCTGGGTCTCCCCCTTCACTTCCGCCGTCTACGCAAGGTTGACATACAACCCCTCATTGACAAGACCGCAGCCAAGCTACCGGGATGGATCGGCAAGAACCTCGCACGCCCAGGGAGGGTCACCCTCGCTAAGACGGTGCTCATGGCCATGTCGACCTACCATGCCACTGTTATCCCCATGTCCAAATGGGCGCGGGACAAGTTCGCAAGGATTGCGAGAAACTTCGTCTGGCTGGAGGCGAGGAGAACACGCCGCGGGGGGACACGCTTTGGTCAAATGGAAGACTGTTTGCCGCCCCAAGGAGTGGGGTGGTCTTGGGATGCCCGACCATGAGAAGTCAGGAAGGGCTCTCAGACTTCGTTGGCCTTGGTTGCAGTGGAAGGACTCGGAGCACCCCTGGCATGGTTCCACCTTGCCCTATGACGAAAAGACATGGATTTATTCAGGGCTTCGACCAGAATCACCATCGGCAACGAAGATAAAGCTTCCTTCTGGAAAGACAACTGGTGCGGCAAGGGGCCGCTGAGATTGTGGGCCCCTGATCTCTTCAAGATTGCACGAAAGAACCGCACAGTCGCAAAGGAGATGCAGGACGACAATTGGATTCGCTCCATTGCATGCCTAAGCACCCCCATCCAGCTCTCCCAGTTCATCGAGATTTGGGACACGGTTACTGCCACACACACACTCATGCCGGATTTGCCGGATGACATCTCATGGACTCTGACCACTGATGGGGTCTACAGCACCAGCTCCGCCTACAGTGCGCAATTCCACGGATCTTTCCCAAAGTTTGGAGCTGACAAGATTTGGAGCGCCCATGCCGAGCCAAAGTGCAAGCTTTTTGCTTGGCTGACCATCCACGGGAAACTCTTGACGGCTGACTTGCTGGCGGTCAGGGGATTGGCCCCATGACCCTAGCTATCAGCTATGCCTGGGTGCGCCCGAAACTGCAATCCACCTCTGCAAAGACTGCCCCTTCTCCACGCCGTGGGAAACCTGGTAAATTCTTGGGATGACAACAACACCCAAGCGCAAGGGCATAGCTTCATGTCTATCTCGGAGTGGTGGGGATGACATGATTTCGGGAAAGCCCAAGAACATCCAGAGACGGACTAGTGGCCGCCTGCTTTACGTTCTCTGGAACGTCTGGAAGGAACGAAACAGACGAATCTTCACCGGAAAAACGCATGACTTTTGTTGAGGTCGCCACCCTTGCTTGGGAAGACATCCTGCAGCGGGGCGCGCTTTTGCGCTTACACACTGGCCCCCCGGCCGACCCAGATTAGTTTTTTTGTTTTTTTTTTAGCTTCGTGGGTTTTGGCATGTTTTACCGCTAACAAAAAATCATGCATGTGTACACTCCCGTGTACAATGTGGTTTTACCTCTTTCTATCTTATGAAGAGGCAGAGCTGCCTGCTGGTTGCTCCAAAAAAAAAAATTGACGAATCTTCAGTGGGCGACACCAAGATGATGCAATAATGAAGCTAATTATGTAATTATGTGATTTACATTAGCGGTAGTAATGGAATCCTAATGTATTAAATTTCAGCGAGTGTAAACGCAAAAGAAAAATCGACTGTGTTTTCTGACGAAATTTCAGGCCCTATGAGCAGTTCCATAGTCATTGTATTTCCTTCGTAGGAAGAACAGTCTATAATGTAACCAGAGAGAAGTTCTAGTTGAGAGAACCACCTTAGCCCTGACCCCGCATAATTTTCTTGTAGATTTGGTTTGGCAGCTGAGCAGTCAGCAGTCATTCACTTGCAGACTTGGCCTTTCTGATCAGTAGCTACGAGCTACTCCGGCTATGCCTCAAGGCTACAAGAAATTCAGCTGCTTCCTCTTCCCCCTCCTCATCACCGTTAGCTTGCTACCTGCAGCGCGGGAGACGACGTCAGCGAGCAGTTCGTCTACTCCGGCGGCTTCGCCGGCGCTAACCTCACCCTCGGCGCGTGGCCGCGGTCACCCCCGCAGGCCTGCTCGAGCTCACCAACGGCACACTCCGCCAGAAGGCCCACGCCATCCACCCGGCCCCGTTCCGCTTCCGCAAGCGTGACGGCCGGTCGTTCTCGCCTCCTTCGTGTTCGCCATCCTCTGCCCGACGCCGACAACTGCGGCACGGCATCATCTCTTCGTTGCCCCGGGCGGCTACGATTTCTCCGCCGCGTTCCCAAGCCAGTACATCGGCTTCGTCAACGACACCAGTAACGGCGCCGCCGACAACCACATCATCGGCGTCGAGCTCGACACCGACCAGAACAACGAGTTCCGCGACATCGACGGCAACCACGTCGGCATCGACATCGACGGGCTCACGTCCGTCGCGTCCCCAGCGCCGGCTACTTCGGCGACGAAGACGTCGTGTTCCACAACCTGACGCTCGGGAGCCGCAAGGCCATGCAAGTGTGGCTGGACTACGACGGCGACGGGAAACAGCTCACCGTGGCCATGGCACCGTCGGGACGGCCAGACCCGTCAAGCCGCTGCTCTCCACGGCCTACGACCTCTCCACGGTGCTCACCGACACGGCGTACGTGGGCTTCTCGTCGGCGACGGGCTCCTTCAACTCGCGACACTATGTTCTCGGTTGGAGCTTCGCCATGGACGGGGCTGCCCGGCCATCGACGTCACCAAGCTGCCGAAGCTGCCTCGCTTTAGCCCGAAGCGCCGTCCAAAGCTCATCCAGATCATCCCTCCCGTAGCGACGGCGGCGTTCATCTTCGCCGTTGGCACCGTCGCCGTCCTGCTGATACGACGGCGTCTCAAGTACAGCGAGCTGCGGGAAGATTGGGAGGTCGAGTTCGGGCCGCACCGGTTCTCGTACAAGGATCTGTTCAGCGCCACCGATGGTTTCAAGGACGAGAATCTGCTCGGCGTGGGAGGGTTCGGGAGGGTGTACAAGGGGGTGCTCCCGGTGTCCAAACTGGAAGTCGCCGTCAAGAAGGTGTCTCATGACTCGAAACAGGGCATGAAAGAGTTCATCGCGGAGGTTGTTAGCATCGGGCGCCTGCAACATCGGAATCTCGCTCAGTTACTTGGTTATTGCAGGCGTAAAGGGGAATTGCTCTTGATCTACGAGTACATGTCAAATGGGAGCCTTGACAAGCACTTGTATGGTGAAGACGGTCGGAAGCTGGTTCTAGATTGGGATAAGAGGTTCCGGGTCATCAAAGGAATTGCTTCTGGGTTGCTCTACCTCCACGAGGAATGGGAGAAGTGATCATCCATCGAGACATCAAGGCAAGCAATGTGCTCCTCGACAGTGAGATGAATGGCCGATTAGGCGACTTTGGACTGGCGAGGATGTACGACCGTGGCGCCAACGCACAGACCACGCACGTCGTCGGCACCATAGGGTACCTAGCCCCGGAGCTTGGCCGCACCAACAAGGCGACGCCCCTGACTGACGTGTTCGCCTTCGGAATATTTGTTCTTGAAGTCACATGTGGGCAAAGACCCATTAGCCAGAATCCACGGGGCGACCAGTTCATGCTGGTCGACTGGGTGCTTGAGCATTGGCATAAAGGATCGCTAACCGAGACTGTGGATGCCAAGCTTCATGACTATAATGTCGGTGAGGCATGCCTCGCGTTAAAGATAGGATTATTGTGCTCGCATCCTCTCTCCAACTCAAGGCCCGACATGCGGCAGGTTGTGAGGTACCTTAATGGAGACGTCCTGCCGGAGCTCAAGCCAACAAATGAAAGCTTCCAGATTCTTGCGCTGATGCAGAACGAAGGGTTCGACTCCTATGTCATGCCGTACCCTTCGTCGATGGAAAGCATGACCACCTTGTCCAACGTTGTCAGTGAAAAATGACATATTATCATCGGTGGGATTCTCTTTGTGGAGAAATCTATATGATGTCCAACTTGAAATATATGCAAATCCAAGTCATTACATATTTTTCTTCGAAAAGGATGGACATGCCTCCGGCCTCTCATCGATCCATGGAGACATCTATTTTATTGCAGAGTTTATTGTTGATCGCAAAAATGTAGGTAGCGATAAATACATGCTACATTTCACACATCATTAGTCCTTTGCTACACTGTTAGAAAAAATGGTTGAGTAAAGCTGGTGCTACCATCTCCATTTGTTTGCCCATACTCGATAAGCTCTCGTGCTTCCTTATGCTGAATTGAGTCCACGTACGGAAGCAGTGTCTAGCCTTCTAGACAACCTGCAAAAAGTTGAAAGCTCTAGATTGATTAAACACAATATCATCATGATAAGCCATCTGTAGCTGTAGCAGCTGAGGAACCAGGAGCAAAGCGTGTAAAAAACCGCTGGGCCCCACATACAGTCACATAGCTGGAGTAAGATGGGACCAGAACCTCTCAGGAGGCGCGCGTTCCTTTAACCACGCTTAAAGAGTAGAGTAAGAGTAAGAGCTCCATCTTCCCAATCAGATGTGACAACTTAGACTTGGGAGCGATCATGACGGACTTCCCCGCTCCAATTTCCAACTTCCCCATCAAGTATCTTGGGTTACCGCTCTCCTTGGGCAGACTTACCCGTGCAGAACTACCTTGGATGGGTAAATTTATCAACCGCGCGGGTTGCTCGGCCATGGTCAAGTCGATCATGTCCTCGATGCCTATTTTTCTTCTAACTGCAATTAAGACCGACAAGCGCACTCTAAAGGCTTTCGACAAGCTTCAAGAGTATGTTATGGAACTGCAGTGACAAGGTCAGCGGCGGGTAATGCAAGGTCAACTGGGACAAAGTTTGCCGCCCTAAGAAGCTTGGGGGACTGGGGATCCTAAACCTTGAGAAGTTATGTCGGGCCCTCCGTTTTCGATGGCTCTCGCATGTGTGGGCCTCTCCGGACAAACCATGGGTAGGATCCGAAACACCAAATGACGACCCAGACAAGAACCTATTCAATGGGGCAACCAAGGTCACGGTTGGGGACAGTCTCAAGGCTTCCTTCTGGAACTCATCTTGGCTGGATGGTCCCACCTAGAGTTATTGCGCCTTGCCTCTTCAAGGCGTCCAAGCGGAAAAAACAGAAATGTTTGAGATGCCTTCACAGATTTCCGCTGGATCAACGTCGAGCATATCTCCCAATTCGTCCACCTTTGGGACCTCATCCAGGAGGTGGTTCTTACCCCTGGTGTGGATATCACGACCACTGGACCCTCACCAACAATGGGCTCTACTCGGCTAGCTCAGCTTACAAGGCGCAGTTCCTTGGCGCATCGTCCTGCCCCTTCATGGGCATCGTCTTGAAGACCTGGGCACCCCCGAAATGCTCTTTCTTTGCATGGCTGGCCGTTCAGAATAGACTTTGAACCTCAGATAGGCTGGCAATTAGGGGATGGCCTCACCAGCCGGTGTGCCAGCTCTACAGGTGCCAACCTGAGATGGCAAGACACATTCTTTTTGAATGCTGCTACTCCAGAAGAATATAGGTGGACGCCGCAATTTGGCTCAAGTGTCCTTCACTCATGCAATGCCTCAACAGGGCCAAGCCCAAGGTGATCGATTACTGGACGGAACTGGCGGCCATGGCCTCCCCATCTCGCAAGGGGCTCAAGACGGGCGATCACCCTAATCACGTGGGAGGTTTGGAAGGAGCGCAACGAAATGGTCTTCAACAACAACTTCTCGATGCCTACCGTGCTTTTCAGCGAATCAAGAGTGAGGGCAAAAACTGGATACTGGCGGGGGCCAAGACGTTAGCAGAGATTATCGCCTAATTTCATGTAACTTTTTTATTTTTGCCTAGGCGTAGACCGTGTTTGCTCCTTTTTTATCAATATAAAAGGCAAACATTTTGCCTTGTTTCAAAAAAAAGTATATATTTAGGTGAGGATACTCTCTGATTTCTAGGGAAACATCTTATCGATCTATTTCAAACGGAAGTCAGTACAATTTAAAGTTGGGCTTGAAGGTACCTAGCTTCTCTTGGAAACTCCATATGCGTTGGTGCTCTACTCGTTTTGAGAGTGACGTCTGTGTTTTCCACGTGTGCAAATGTTGACATACTGTGTCTAAACGAGATAAGACCAAAGACCATGTTTCTTCTGACTGAAAAGCCATTTACGTCACATTGCCTGCGTGATTGAGCAAAGAAAACGATGGCAACATTGGATACTTGTACACGATTAGGACGAGACACCGGCAGTGGACACGGGAGGCCAAAAAAACTGAGGTACGTACTATGCAATCGACCAGTCAAATTGACTGATGATTAATCGTCTAGAGAAACTGAAATATATATAGCTTGCCAAGAGGATAAACACCACACGTAAGCATTGCTTGTTTAGTTTGCCAATGTTTTTATTACTACGAAAAAGACTGAATTTTAGCGATCTAGATTTTTTTTGGAAAAGTAATCAATCAAAGAAAATGTGTAGACTAACGAGATGGAATATCATTTGCCGCCCTAAAAGTCAGAGGGTTTTGGGAATTGAACTTTTGGATATCAAGAAAAAATGTCTACTTGCAGATGGTTATTTAAGATCCTAACGAAGAAAGTGTATGGCATGAGTTGTTATGTAACAAATTATGCGAGGGAAAACTTTAACCCAAGTTGAACCAAAGCTTACAGATTCCCCATTTTGGAAGGGGGTCATGGCGGTCAAAAAACAAGTTCTCTAGGCATCGATCTTTTGTTGTCGGCAATGACCACATACTAGATTTGGGAGGATTCTTAGTTGGGCGACAATCCACTATCGAATATTTAGTTCAGGAGGGCTATTATCGGAAATAAATTAGATGCGTGGCTGAACCTTATGGAGAAATTTATGAGTATTTCACTCTTGGATGAGTCTGATTTGTTTTTTGGTTAAGTCTACTACGGGACTGTTTTGGTTAAGTATTTTTATGCCTATTTAATGAATAGTCACACAAATTTTGCGGAAGTACTTGTCGAGGCTCAAGATTTCATTAAAAATCTAGTTTTTTATGGTATAGAAAAGTCTTATTACCAAAGATAACCTCACAAGCAGACGTTGCACATGACGTAAAAAGTGTGTATTTTGTGATGCAGAAGAGTATGTTGAACATTTATTTATTTCTTGTCCATTTGTGCACAATATTTGGAGATTGATTCATTTTAGATTGAATATTTCTCCTACCACAAGTATTACACATATGTTTGGTAGCTTGCTTAATGAATTGATAAGAGAACAAATGCATGATTAGGCGTTTCTGTTTTTCTTTGGGCAATTTAAATTGCCGCAATGTTGTGTTTAAGAAGGTGAGAGTCTCATTTTTTGTAGGTTACCAACGGAGCCCTACATTGGATCCATACATGGACAATTCCTATACTTGCCGAGCAACAAAGTCATATGGATTCAGGGTGCATTTGACTGATGTCGGTTATTCAGGATGGTGGCACGCTAAAAAAATTAGATGTTTATTGCTCTTCTCTTTTATGGGTTGATCTTTATCTTCACTTTATGCAACCCAATTTATTTAATCCTTATACTTGATGCTTGATATTGCTTTATTTTTGCACTAAAGTAACATTGTGTGCATCGTTTTGATGCAGAGGCCGGGACTTTGTTCGCCATTTTGAAAAAAAAACATTGCTTGTTTTTTCTCTCGCGCTTAAGTTTTTTTTCTTCTTTTGAACGGTATAATAATGACACTAAAGCAAAGGAACATAGTACAGAACATCGATAAACAATGCCAGAACAGAAGTTTGCTACACACACAAAGGGCGTGTTTGGTTGCCCGCATGGAATTTTGGGCTTTTGCATCTGTGGCCTAGCTGAGCCTGGCTGAGTAGAAACGAGCTATAATGGGCCATATTCTTCATCGCATTTTGTTGGCCACAATGTTCCATCATGGCCCGTATGGCAGGAGTCACCGGTGTTTGGTTGCCCACGTTTACGTTTAGAGATTAGTACCCTCCGTTTGGCACAATTTCCGGTGGTTGTGGTTACCTTGCAGCCACTAGTGGTGAGATTTCCAGTCCAAGGTTCACATATGATCATACACAAACTTGGGCGAAGAACAAATACCCAATGACGATGAACTGCACGATGATGATCAAGTCTTTGAGGCGGCCAGACCCGATTTGTGCGTTCACCTTCGCCCACTCCATTTGTGGTCACAGCTGCTTTGTGTTCTCTAGTAGTGCTGCTCTCACGAACAATCTCTGGCAGCATGTTCATGGAGTAAGTCTTCTATGTCTGCTCTTTTGTTGCAAACCTTTTGCAGCACTGGTGGGGGAAACCTTCCACCTTAGCAGAGCAAGTGTCCTAGGAATCATAGACTCCTGGAACCCTTCTCGTATACACCACATACCAGTGCAGCATAGAAGGAGAAGGTTAGAACATACACAAGTAGCTAATGGTGGATCACAATGTAGAAAGCAACATAAGCAAAGCATTGATCATCATATGCCATAAACCCTGAAACATGACAAGTGTTTGCGGCATAATGTGGTGTCAACCTAGCACCACATCAAAAGGGGGTGTAATACTACCGCCGCAAGTCCATCGAGTGAGGGGTTAGCATATTTACCACCTCAAGTACCCAAAATATACATGTCATAAGAAGATTTGTTGTCCTAATGACCAAAAATATGCATCACATATCGTCGTGATCATCCCCATCTTGCTCGCCTTGCTCTTTGCTTTGCTATCCTTGAGGGCCAGCTTCTTGATTTTCTCCGTTTGATGAACATACAGCTCGACCAGATGAGAAGATAGGCGAGGCGTGTCATACCCGGCATCTTAGAACAACGGATCCACCTCGGACACCTGAGAGTCCGGGACAAAGGAGAGTGCGAGCTGGCTATCTGTCTCCACTAGGGATCGGCTAAATTTATCTTGGCTCATGTCCTACAATGTTCATCATCACCATGATCTACCATCAAAACCATGATCTATGAAAGCAGTAGCTACCAGAGCATCAACATCTAACAGAACAACATCAATAGCAGCACTGCCGAACATGTGAAAAGGACGAACATCTAACGCATAACATCAGTAACACCACTGCCGAACATGTGAAAGGACGAAGATCTAACTCAACAACATCATAAGCTACTAGATCTAACACAAAAACTTTATAAGCAACAATACTTCCTCAAGCTACATCGTGACCAGATCTACAAAATGCTCACAGATCTAAAAGACCTAGGATTTGATGGTACTCACAGGCATCGTCAGAGTGGACTTGGCCCGCTCCGCGCTCGGAGAAGACGAGGAAGAGGTATCCTCGTCCGTCGTCCGCTACCAATCACCACCGACCGGAGGAGAAGTTTTCGCCACTTACCTGCTCATTGGTGAAGAGAACAGCTACGGTTGTGAGCTCGAATGGGGGGGGGGGGGGGGATGGTGGCGGGAGCTTGGGTGGTGAGAGGGAGGAGGTGAAATAGGGTGGCAAAATGGTGGGCGGTGACAAAATACTTCCAGCCGCATTTTCGCGTGCGCCCGCCCCCAGATCCCGCCATCTGCAAGCTCGCATGAGCTAGGCGCCACGTTCACCTTTTATGCATGCGGAGAAGGTGGCTCTGCGGAAACGGCCGATTCAGCCGTTCCTCCAGGGTCTGGCTCTGGGTGCTGGGTTGCGAGTACGGTAATTTAAAATTTTGACTACCATGCTACGCAACAGCCCAAGATCTAATATGAAGATACATGTGAATACAAAGATCCAAAGATATAGACAGAATACGTTACCAACACCGTAGAAGCAAAGATCCAAAGATCTAGACAGAATACGTTACCAACACCGTAGAAGCGGAAGAAGTGTCGATGACGTAGTCGATGTAGCCTGAAGTAGATTGTCTCAACCAAGCCTGGCAGAGAGAATTTTGTTGCATTCTCCTCCTTAGCTCGATCTTCTTGATCCAATAGAGTGAGGGTTAACCATCGGGATCTGACACCTCACTCCTCTGAGAGCTCGTATGCGCACGCTAGGAAAGGATCAGCAGGGCTTCGTCGTCCAAGTTTGAAGCACTACTGGTGTATACGAAGGTGAAGATCTCAACACATGAGAAGGAGAAAGAGAGAGATTAGATCTACTCTAATCGGAGAGGGTCCCCTAATCTAGAGAGGTTCCCTCAATCCTTTTAGACAGGATCCAATTTGATTGAACGTGTGTGTCTCTAAAAAGAGGGGGTGAGGGTTTATATAGGAGGACCAAGGGAGGGAGACTTGGGGAGGAGATGACTCCTCCTCCCAAACCGCCTCCACCGTCGCCGCCCTAGGGTGGGGCCCGGCCTTGCCGCACCGACCTAAGGGGGCGGGCCCACCCTAGGTCGGCTGGCCCTTGGCCGCCGGCGCCCTCCCCCATGGGCCCCAAGGCCCATTAGGGTTCGGCAAGGGGGGAGGCTCCCCCTTTCATGCGCCTTAGCCCACCACCACCCTATGGTGGTGCGGCTGCCTTGGTGGGGCCACTAGGTAGCCCCCATGGTGGGCTCCATATTTTATTTCTTTAATAATATTTTTCCAGATTTTCTTTTATTTATTTATTTGTCTAATTAATTCCTAATTGAATATTTCCTTTTACAGAAAATTCCCGAAATTAATTACATATCATATTAACATATTTCCATGATCCAGGACACGTAGTGTCCGCCGACAAAATTCTCCGGATAAATATTTCCTTCTATATAAACCCTCGGAATAAATCCGATGATGATAGAAACTTCTATCGCCCTGAGACATCCAATGTCTGCTTGATCCTTTTCATCGGCGTGAGTCTTGCATATCTCCTTTTCAAAGCTCGTTGGTTGAATGGAAGTTTCTAGTTTCCGCGTGTGTGGCAGACTATTTGGAGTTGGCTGACGTGGGTTTGACGAGACCGCTACGGCGACAGTTTTGTTGGTGGTCTCGTTCTTTTTTGAAGCTCTTCTCACCGGCTCATGGAGGTCTGGAGGAGTGACGACAATGACACCTTTAGACAACTTCGACGGATTGGTCTTCTTATTGGTGGTTTGTAGTTTTTTTGGTAGCCAGGTCGCGGACGTGCCCTCGATCCTCTCATGTTCCATGAAGACAAGCGGGGTGGTTGTATCGGTTTTCAACTGGTTTCCCATTAATAACCCGACCAATTTTTTCTCTTGCTTGTTTTGTTAAAAAAAAGTTAGTTAATTTAGTATAGTTTGCCAAATAGGTATTATCGTGTTACTAGTTTCCGACAACATACCACGACACAATAGAAGCAACCATAGACTAACTAGAGTAACTAACTAAGTCATCTCTCAATGCACCGTCTCTTAGACGTCATTATAAGACTTGTACAAATTTAATAGGCAACTAACTCAATGCATTGTTTTAGGGGTTGTGTCTAAATTTAATAATTTAGGGCTCATACACAGATGTGATTGGGTTAACAATATTTTTTGTCTACGACGACGTGCATGGGTTTTATATTAGTTAAGCAACAATCTTAATCTATTATCTCATTGACTAATATGACACATCAGCAAAATATTTAAAAGATCTTGCTAAGAAAGTTGCGTTGGGAGAGGTCTAATACAGTAGCATACGTCTCTTGACTTAGTTTTTGGTCTCGCTTGTTCACATGTAGATGTATCGATCACATGACTATTTTGAAATATTTTCGTCTCTCGATCGGAAGTCGGAACAGCTATCGAGTTGTGCCGTCCCTTTCATTGCTTGACTACGAACATAATGGTTTAACTTACCTTCTTCAATGATCAAGAAAATCTGGAGTATTTACGTATTCTGATTTCGTGGTCGCTAACTGATGAGATCGATTGGCAAGCCCAAATAATGCAACCCCAACAAAGAAATTTCAGAATCTCAAAAAAATAAAAAGACAGCGATTCGTTTGAAAATTCAGACCGGCGACTGGCTAGCTGCAAGCCTGCAACACGCGACAGGAAATTTCAGACAGCGATGCGTAGTTTAGTCGTAGTCGTAGAGGCGACTAAAGATTAAACTTAACAAGTACAGCTTCTTTGGGCATGAGCTACGTGGGGACGTTGGGTAGATAACTAGATGCTCCGGTCTAGCTTGTAGCGCCGCGCATGAGGATTTTTTACTTCCTCCTGCCGATCCTTCTCTTCCATGGTTTCCGTTGCGCAGCCTTCGATGCCATTGCCAATGACCTGTTTGTCTTCTCCGGCTTCCATGGTGCCGACCTCAACCTCGACGGCACGGCCAAGGTCACGCCGGGAGGCCTCCTTGAGCTGACCAACGGTACGGTGCAGCTCAAAGGCCACGCCTTCTTCCCGGCTCCATTCCGCCTCCGCAGGTTGCCCGGAGGCGCGGTGCAGTCCTTCTCCGCCTCCTTCGTGTTCGCCATCCTGACCACCTACCCCAACCTGAGCGGCCATGGCATCGCTTTTGTCATCGCTCCGACTAAGAATTTCTCCACAGCGCTTGCAGCCCAGTACATGGGCATCGCAAACATTGACAACAACGGCAACGCCAGCAACCACATCTTCTCCGCGAGCTTGACACCATGCAGAACATCGAGTTCGAGGACATCAACAACAACCACGTCGGTGTGAACATCGACGGCCTCCGCTCCGTGCAGTCGCACGCCGCTGGCTACTACGGCAACAGCGAGAACGATAGCTTCCAGACCATGAACCTCATCAGTGGCGACGTGATGCGGGCATGGGTGGATTATGACGGAGAGATCGCACAGATCAACGTCACCATTGCTCCGGTTCAGATGTCCAAACCAGCAAGGCCACTCGTCTCTGCCACGTACAACCTCTCCGACGTTCTAACGGAGCCCACGTACATCGGCTTCTCTTCCGCAACTGGGCCGATCAACTCCCGGCACTACATTCTTGGCTGGAGCTTTGGCATCAACAGACCTGCTCCGGCCATCGACATCGTCAACCTGCCAAAGCTGCCTCGTCTTGGCTCCAAGCCACGATCCAAGGTCCAGGAAATCCTGACACCAGTTGCTGTTGCAGCATTCCTCCTTGCTCTGGGCATGGTTGCAGTTCTGCTTGTGCGGAATAGACTGAGGTATGCCGAGCTACGAGAAGATTGGGAGGCTGAGTTTGGGCCACATCGATTCTCCTACAAGGATTTGCTACATGCCACCGATGGATTCAACGACAAGCACCTACTTGGCGCAGGAGGGTTCGGCAGGGTGTATAAGGGAGTACTTCGGACATCCAAATTGGAGGTTGCTGTGAAGAGGGTGTCCCACGAGTCGAGGCAGGGCATGAAGGAGTTTGTCGCCGAGGTTGCCAGCATTGGCCACATCCGACACCGTAACCTCGTGGAGTTACTTGGTTACTGCCGGAGAAAAGGCGAACTTCTTTTGGTGTACGGCTACATGCCAAATGGTAGCCTTGATAAATACCTGCACTACCAAGGAGACATGCCAGTACTGAATTGGGCTCACAGGTTTCAGATCATCAAAGGCGTTGCATCTGGGTTGCTCTACCTTCATGAGAAGTGGGAGAAAGTTGTTATTCACCGGGACGTCAAGGCAAGCAACGTGCTCCTCGACAAAGAAATGAATGGCCGGCTAGGCGACTTCGGCCTCTCAAGGCTGTACGACCATGGCACCGATCCCCAAACCACACATATGGTTGGCACCATGGGTTACATGGCACCGGAGCTGGTACGCACCGGCAAGGCGTCGCCTCCTACAGATGTATTTGCTTTCGGCACGTTCCTCCTTGAGGTTACATGTGGACAAAGGCCTATCAGGGAAGACGCACGAGGCGACCAGTTTCTGTTAGTTGACTGGGTGCTCGAGCATTGGCATGGCGGGACGCTCCTTGTGACGGTGGATCCAAGACTGGAAGGTGAGTACAGTGTCGACGAGGTGTGCCTTATGCTGAAGCTTGGGCTGTTGTGCTCGCACCCTTACAGCAATGCAAGGCCAAGCATGCAACAGGTCATGGAGTACCTCGACGGAGACATGCCTCTCCCAGAGTTGGCGTCAACGCATCTGAGCTTCAATATGATGGCCCTATTGAAAAACAAAGGCTTCGACCCACATATAATGGCACATCCTTCATCATCAGTGGTGAGCGTCGGCACTATGTCTGATATATCCGGAGGAAGATGACGATATGGCATGTCTCCTGTCCTGTGCTTGCCAGCCCATTTTGTTAGCTCTTATATGTAACCATGAGTTTGTGGCAAGTAAAAATAGGACTCCATAGTAAATCAGATGTACGCTTGTTGCAAATGCTAGTGCCAAGTGGATGGGTTGTTCTGTCAGAAGATGCAGGTGAAATGGAGCTTGGAGAACAACATACTGATCTATAGCTTAAAAAATACTAGCCCTTTGTTTACTGATGGACTTCCCTGAAGTATGCTGATGAAAAATAGCAGTAGAAGCGGTACTTGATTTTGATATTTGGTGTTGTCCAGTTACTTCTGAAGAAACTGAAATGGTGCATGAGATTCATGTTTTCAGATACACACTGAAATCGTGCAGCAGCAAGTCCAACGATATACCATCTCTGCGTGAATGACATTATTTCTCTCTGAACCTGAGTCTGTGTGCTTGGCGAACAAATTTTCACTCTTGTTTAATTAAGAGAAAAGCATGCAGTGTTTTTAAGTGACAGACATACTGTTACCGGGTCATATTATCTCACGACAGTATTAGTGAAGTGCACTACTCCAATATACGGGAAAGTTATTTAGTGACAGAATTGCTACAGTGCAGTGCATTTGGATACCTGGCTCGATTTGGATTTCTGAATGAAGGAATTGACACCTTGATACTCCAAGCTACCAACAGTGCAACACTAAAAGAACGCTGTGAAACTAAACGAAATAAGCAGCTAATAATCCAAATCATTCTCAAAATAAATATGCATATTATGACATTAAATTAAACTAGGCAGCTAATTATCCTGGATTAATTGATTGCCAGAAGCGCCATCTGAAAGAGTAACGGACTGAGTAGTGAAGAGCGAAATAAAAAATCATAATTTTTCTTGTGATTAATGGGATAGGAAAGGAAAATCGAATCTCCCCGCCCCCTCCCCTCCCCGGCCCGACTTTTTTTTGGTTCCGCCGTTGCTAGCAAGAGAGTTACGTGTAAGATACATCTTGAGTTACTTGTGTTTTACAGAGGAATAATAAGATTTTTACATTTACATAAGGAAGGATAGGATATTTACGAAAAACCACTTTGGTGCCCGAGCACAGCTGCTACTGAAATCCGGTCCCTCCACTCGTATCGTGATTTGTGTATAGGCTAACGTTCGGAAGATTTCTACCATGGTAAAATTTCTCCCTATTAAATGACGGGTTGTGGTCCTCCCAATTAAATGACCGTGTATTGAGACGGCGCACTTGTGCCCCATCCGTCACTTAATGCGAGACCGATTATCCCCACCCTCTCCACAGCACCCAATTCCTCCATTCTCGACAGCTCCGGCAAAACACCGAATCCCCATCCTCCTCCGCAGCGAGCTACGATTCGTCGTCTGCATCATCTTCCCAAGCGCCGCGCCACAAGCCGCTCCAGCCCACGTCCACCCACCGTAGTATATCCTCCCTTTGATTCCTTGCCCGTTCTGCGGCGCGGAGATCTTCACCTACGTCTGCCGCAAAGGATCTAGGCCCGGACGCCCGGTGTCCGCTTTTACAAGTGCAGCCTTTTCAGCCTAAGACATAATCCGGCAGTGCCGTCGCCGCTCCCCCCCCCCCCCCCCCCCCCCCCCCCCACTGTCGCAGCACCCCAAACACCGGCAGCACCCTTCGCGGCCGCTTCTGCCCAGCCCGTCGTCTTCGCCGTTCAAGGAGTCGCCGTGTCCGCTCACCCGGCTGCCGCCCCACCTGCTGTACTTCAGGAGCGCTTTCAGGAGGTCGTCCGCACAAGCTCTCCATCTCAAGGTGCTCTTCCTGCGCATCCGCCCCCGACATGTTGTGTCCTTGATCAATCTCTTGGGTACAGTGATTGTTCTAGGTGTTCTGGGCCAAAGAACTATGTGCTAGGGTGATCAGTTGTTAGTTAATTGCTGTGTCGAACTAGTTATTACTGTGTAAGCGTCATCAGTGCTTAGTTAAGCTCGTTGTCAGCTGCTACTGAAATCCTGGGTGTTAGTTTGTAAATTTAATCAGTGCTTAGATCGATAATCGCACTGTCCAGGTGCTTGTTGCTTTAGCAGAAAGCATTGGCTATATAATCTATGTATCATATTATGTGAACTTCGCATCTTAAGAATTTCATGTCCCACTAGACCATGATTTAGTTACGTCATGTTCTCGCTGGACAGTGTAAATCGTCGTTTCCATCCGTTCCGACAGTGGCGTCTCACGTGGCTACAGTACCAGCAATTGGTCCCACGACGACTCAACGAGACTGGGTGGTTGGAATTCACCGGCCTCCAAATTTTTACTGTCCCCATGCACATAGGACAAGAACCTGGAACACAAATCTCAACCAGATTCGCACGGTACAGATTTCTGGAGCAACTGCGCTCGGGCACCAAATCGCCACTCTCAGGATATTTACATATACATATTTTTAGCAATGGACGAGTATCTACCTTAGTTGGTTTGTCATATGGAGCAGGAGCCCAAACTAAGCCATCCTGGCCTATTTTAGTTTAGTCCACCACATTCACACAGTCCCAGCTCAAATTGGCCAACATCTGCTCCAATTCAAATACCCTTGTCAAAACAGAATTAGGAACCCATCAGAAGAAACAAATATGCGAAAGGAACATGCAGCATATTTCCATGAAAAGATGTTCCACGAATAATCCATAAAAACTGAAAGCATGGAAGAACGTACAGTTCAGCTAACATTAGACGGGGCAGCTTTGCAAGATTGATCGAGATCTTGACGGGATAGCACAAAATTGCCCAACGGTACCCCTGAAATTAGAACAAAATATGGCTGGCTGCTATTTGCGTTGTGAAATAAAACTTTATACTAGCTGCACTGAAACCAGGAAAAAGGTAGAATGCCATTGCACAGCTGACCAACCATTTCCAAGTTCATCCTTGACGGAGCTGCCACAATCACACTAGATGGATTCCTTGAACTAACCAATGGCACCTTTAAGGCTTTAACATCCAAACATAAGTACTTAATAACTAGTAAGAGAACTTGGTAAACTTTGGGATATTTGCAGTTTACTTTGCATAGAGATTTTTTGTATGTAAATTTGGTGTATCTGATGA
This sequence comes from Poa pratensis, assembly GCA_947311845.1. NCBI lineage: Eukaryota > Viridiplantae > Streptophyta > Magnoliopsida > Poales > Poaceae > Poa > Poa pratensis. The sequence continues at coordinate 11,593,262 of CAMZMU010000051.1, forward strand.
CAAATTCAAGGCCTTAAAAGAAATGATGCAGTGGTTAGACGGAAAAGGCAAAACCAAATAGACATACAAACAGAAGTGGAAACAGCAACCCCCTGAAACTTGTCCTGTAGAATTTTTTTCTCATATTCTCTAGCAAGATAGGCTACAAATATATATTTCCGTTACATAAAACTAGTAGAACTAGAAGTGAAATGTAATCTTGTTTTTCAAAATATCATGCTCTATTCTCATCCTCGGTATGGAGCCAGGAATATTTATGACTTGTAATAAACACAGGACAAGGAGTAAGGGATCTAAGGTATCGAATCTAAAATAAACTTGGAGATATCATTCTTAAAGATACTTTGATGAAGAACTGAAATGATACATTCTACAGTAATAAGAATTGGAGTAGATTGCACTTTGGACCAGGTAGATCACCACTTGTTTCACTTTTTTTCCGAGGAAAAATAAGTTTTTCTGCTCTTCGATTAGAAGAAGTATGAGTATATTTATATGCAAGCTCCATCTAATGGGAACAGAGGAAAAACAAAACTAAGAAATGACAGGGACCGCCACCGCTTGATTCACTTTGGACCGGCTTTTGCAAGAGTTTACAGTTTGCATCGGGTCCAGAACAATAATATTGCACTTTGCAGAAATTTACTCTATTAATTAAGGTTTTTTTCCTACTGCTGACCTGCTTGACAATGAATTTTCTTGGATATACTCGACCTCATCTTCAATATAAAAAAATTTTCCGTTCTCTACAATAGAAACATTAATCAGGTGAGTTCCAATAGAAAATACTTCCAAATGAGAAAAATGGAGTGACGGTTCTCCACTTGTGTACACAACATTATTTCGAAATGAAAAGTCATCAGCAGCCACTGTTTTAATAACTAAGAGACAAAAGATAAAGATTACTGTCTATTTTTCTTCTGCAACCAGTCAGATATTTAAAATCCGTACTCGGTAGCAGAACTAGAAATCAGCAACCATGGGCCAGTTGTAACTCCTAGAACTAGGATCTGAAGCATAGCATTAAAGTCTTGATCACAACAAGCATAACCATTTGCACTAATTTAACAAAACCAGTTCATACCCTGGATCACACACATACTCATATATCTTCTATGCCATACAGCTCCCATTAAGCCACTACACTTAGCCTTTTTCATTTGGATTCTAGTTCGAGAACCCTTGTTTTCTCAAGATAAGGATTTTTCTCAGAAATTAGAATTGCACCTTGTCAGTTCGAGTGTTTCCCTTGATTTAGATGTTACAACTTAGCAGATTTCGACTAAACCAGCTTCGAAACCAATAGTAGAAAAAGAAATGAAATAAGGAGACAGGAGCTTAAGCCATCAGGGAGTACATACGTATGTGTATATACCTACCTACCAATTGGACTTGAAGCCGAGGAGATCTGCTGCCGGAGTAGGAGCCCTGCTGTTTCCGACGAGGAGCGGGTGACCGCCCTGTGCGGCACTGCACGGTTGTTCGTCGGCGGAGCGGGGGAAAAGGAAGGGCTCGGCCGTGCGTCGTGCGCCGGGCGACTCTGAGGCGAAGCGAGGCAGTGCGTCCACCAGACAGATGGCCAACCGCCGGCAGAACAGAGATGACCGGCGGCGGGGAGGCGTCGCTTTAGTGAAAAGGGTGGCTTCGACAATTGGACCCAGATCGTCCATTACTTCTCCGACTTGCCAGCCCGAAGTGCATATGGTTTTGGTCTCTGGCCTGCTAGGCCTAGGTTGGGTTTGTTTGAGCCGGACAGGAAAGAGGCTAAAAGAGAAAGAAAAAAACTAATCTGATCATCATGAGTTTATTTTTTTTATTTCTTTTTGCGGGTAATCATGGGTTTATATGCTCTCAGTCTGATTTTCGAGACTTAGCAAGACTCACATTTGTGAATTTTGAAATATATTTAAGTTTCATATGGTAACATTTAAATGTAAAAATTGTGCAAAAAATGTGGCCACTAGCTACCATCCAAGAATAATTAGAGAGAAAAAAATTCAGCACGTTACATAAGAGGGCATATAGGGTGTCCTGGCACCTTGGGGCGTACTAGTGTACTAGACCTTCAGTTTAACATTATAATGCCTTGCTAAAAATTGAGAAAAAAGCAACAACACACATACAACATGTACGGATGTACCTATCATGTTACAATTTCTTAGTCCAAATTTAGTATTGCCTTTGTTCCAAAATATAAGGCATAATTTGACTATCCAAATCGATTCTTTGACCAATAATTAGTTAAAAGTTTATGTTAGAAAAACTAGACATCTTTAGATTCATATTCTATACCACCTACATGTGATTGGTATTTTGTAACCACTGACCAAATATTATTGGGAGTATATGAGCATTTTACGATCACACAAGTGATTTGGACCATCAAATTACACCTTATATTTTGAACCGGAGGGAGTACGTAACTCAAGAAACAAAAAAGATACAAATTCTAGTGTGAACAACATATATATGGCACTATTTTAATTTAAGTTTGAATATGATACTATTCATCCGATAAAAGAATTATATTAATATAAGATACAAATTACCAATTACACCCGGCCTTGCATCAACATGATACTAAGAGCTAGCTACTCAAGACATCAAAGATACATACACAAGATTTAATAAAACATAAAAAGGGAAATAAAAAGGTGATCAACATAACAAACTGCATCGACCTCTGATGCTGCCAACCGAGGGTAACAGGAGAGGCGTTACGACAACGACTCCTCCAAGAAGGGTATGATACACAATGCGGACAGCGGTGGATCCAACCACCGAGACAAGATCATGAATTTTCACTCCGAAGAGAAGTCCAAGCAAAATCCAACTAATGCCTTCAACAAGGGAACTCTGCGTGAATGTCTCTTTTGTCAGGTTCAACCAATGAAGGTCAGACTCAAAGTTTTTACCTCTAGATTTCGAGACCCATTGCTCAAGAGTGCCACCGAACCAAAGTCGTCCTATGTTGCTACAATTTGTCGATCCAGCGCCGCACAACCCCACGGGCACCTGACAGGACCAATCCACACAACTAGAACCATGCATGTGCAACACATGTTGTCAGGCAGCTTCTAGGGACGTTCACCATCGACACGGATCCCATGTTGCCAAGAGTCCAGATTCCCACGTCGAGCCGATATGCCAATCACCTGGGGCAACTCGTGCAAAATGCCGAACCCAGCAATGAAAAGAAGTAAAGTCGCAAGATCTGTCATCGCAACACCTTCATTGGCATGTCAAGCACGCCAACCTCTGCACCGAGCAGGTGATGGCCAATCACCAAAACTTGCTGCGGGGAACCTCTAATATAGAGGCTGAAAGCCTGCGGACAATGTTCCTCGTAGAGACAATTCCGAAAGCATAATAGCTGGCACGCATGCGAACACCCTGGAGGAAGCTAGCATCCGTTGGATCGGGCACACCCCGTGATACCCCAGGTCGCCTCCTACCAGGGATCGAGAAGATGAGTCGTTGCCAATGTCGTGAGGAAAGGGAACAAAAATGATCCACCATTGTCGTGAATTAGAGATCATGAGCCCTCCAGCATTGCCGAGTAGACTTCCATCGATGTGCGCGCCATCCTGGGTTGTCGCAACATGCTAGCTTTGAGGATTGTTGCAGGTCAAGGAGATAAGCCAGCCGCCGCCATCCACCAAACAGGCTTTGCCTATTGGCTTCCTTCGGGGATGACGAGGTGGGTGGTGATGGGAAGAGATGGAGGCAGCGGCGACAACTTTGCCCGACTACGACTCGCGCCAGTTTTTTTTCTCGAGTACTGGCCTATGATACTATTCATAGTTTGTTTTGTCCATTTTGGTGTATCAAATGTGAATCAAATTAGACCTGAAATTTTGTAGCATGGTAATTTTTTTTGATCTTTATGTCATGATTTTCTTCTTAATTTCCCAGACATGTATATATTTATTTAGTGACCTAGTGCACTAGCACACCTCGAAAGTGTTAGTGCATACTGTGCTGCAGAAAAAATCTCGAGCGCTGTTTAAAATGGTGTAAAATTAGTATGGCTGGCATTATTTAGCTCAAAATTAAATTACAAGTACTCATGGCCACACTCATTTTACACCCATTGAAGCTGGGTTTCGCGCTATATCCTTTCGCCGACCTGTATAATTGTACACAGTTAGATAACTAATCATTGAATATGTAAAAATGATGAAAACTAGCTTATCTTCGTCAACATTTTCCTCCGAGATTCCCGAGGATCGGCAACGTCCACCATTTGGACGGCAATTTGATTGGCTAATTTAAGCCATGCACAAATCCGGGGGATGCATGCATGCAGAACTCCCGTGATTACTGACAGATAAACCCATATGCATGCATGGTGCATGCACGTACAAACGGATGAAACCGGTCGGCCGGATGAAGTAAACCTTTCAAAGTGCCATATCCCTTTTGCAATTCCAAGCAAGTGCATTTTAGCCTACATATCCTATCGATCGCGTGCAGTTTACGATTGCCTCTCTTGGACAAAACCTGAGCTTTACTCGACCGATTGACCAGAACAAATTAAGTAACATTTTTACTCTATTTGGTGTACCTCGGAGAAGTCAGCGGGCTATAGCTAGGTGGCAGTATAAATACACTAGCAGCCGCAACGCACAGTGGCATGCAACCTAGCCCTCTGCAAAGCTAATCACACATACATAAACCTTCCAAAAAAAGAACACATAAAACGTCCGCCACCCGGTGCAAAGCTTTTTGAGCGATGGAGTACTACTCGTCGAAGCTAGCCTGGTTCTTGGTTCTCGCGTTCGCCATGGCTGCCGCCGTCGGTACGCCACCGTGCGCGGCGCAGAGCGCTCCGTCGGACTTCGTGAGCCTCCACAACACGCCGCGCGCGGCCGTGGGCGTCGGACCGGTGACGTGGAACGCCACGGTGGCGGCCTACGCGCAGAGCTACGCGAACTTGCGCAAAGGCGACTGCAACCTCGTCCACTCCGGCGGGAAGTATGGGGAGAACCTCTTCTGGGGCTCGTCCGGCAAAGCCTGGAACGCGTCGGACGCCGTGACCATGTGGACCTCGGAGAAGCAGTACTACAACCACGCCACCAACACCTGCTCGCCGCCGTCGGGCAAATCCTGCGGCCACTACACGCAGGTGGTGTGGAGATCCTCCACGGCTATCGGATGCGCCCGCGTTGACTGCGACAGCAGCCGCGGCGTCTTCATTATCTGCAGCTACAACCCGCCGGGCAACTACGTCGGACAGAGCCCATACTAGCTTTGCTTCCTTCATGCTGATTAACATAACTAATGGAGCAAGTGGCATGCATGCATACATGTATACGTATGCCCCAGGGAATAAATCGTGATCTCCTTGTGATGTGATAACCTATAAAATAATACTATGACGATTTTTCATCTTAATTATTATGTACTAAGTTTCTCAGGACGGTTTATCATGGAAATAAAAATGCCCTCCTCCAAGTCAGCACACCGAAGCTCTGGATCTCAAGGTGGACCAGCTTTTAGAAGCTTTCGATCCCAAAGGCATGTTAACGCTACTTGATAATCTTCTTGGTTCCAAGCATTGTTGTTACACATGTTTTGATCTTGGCTGTTTTAAGCAAAACTACGAGCAGATTTTTAGAGTGGTCGTTGTTACACTTGGTCCAAAACTGCACGGTTAACCACCTTGGTGGATTATGTCATCCTCCAATCTCCGTGGGATTCTAACCACTTTCGTTCGGAAAGTGTGTTTGGCTCCCGAGCACCAGTGATCCTTGTGCTTTAAAAGAGTTGAAAAAAATATTTACAAGTTTCAAAAAATCTAAAAAGAATCCCGAATGTAGGCAATAATGTATCCCACAAACGATGCAAAATATCAAATTCAAATATTTTGTATTATGCGCTACACAAAAATAAGAAAATCTGATAATTTTGGAGATTTGAAAATATAAATATTTAGATCCATACTTTTGTCATTTTTTGTAGCCCAAAATGCACAGTATTTGAATTGATTTTTTGCATGTTTGTGGAATACATCATTGACTACATCCGGATGTTTTATCAGATTTTTTTGACACTTGTAATTTTTTTTAAAATTACCGGGATCACTGATGCTCGGGAGCTCGAAATATCCTCACCTTTCGTTCCCACTATTTGTGGCAAAAATCTTAGGGTAAACATGGCGCTAATCACCTTTTGAGAGGAGGTAATGATCCTGGTGTTTTGTTTTCCCTCTCCGCATCCCTTCGTGGGAGAGATACAATGGCCTCCCTTCCTCTATCCATCACGCTCTCCACCGCTCCTACCCTTCGCGCCGATCCTAATATTTTGAGGGCCTCGGGCCAAACTACAATCACAGGCCCTTTAGTATAATTTTTTTATATATATGTGTGTCATGGTATTTTGGCGACGATAAATTTGTATTCGGAGAGGTCATGCTGGGAGGGTAGCACACTTAAGACAAATATGTATATAGGTTTGGGTATGTTAAACCATGTCTGATAGCAGCCTCCTTCATGTTTGTGGCGGTTTGGATAATTTGTCATATGCTCTAACGATCTTGAGGTAAACCTCAATCTCGCCTATGGTGCGTGGAATTGTGTTGAACCTTACCACTCAGCAGACCCTCCCTCCTCCCCCAATTTCCCCGTATATACCTTGTGGTAATTAGGGTTACAAGATGTCGAGTGGGTTTAAAGGTGGTTAAGCTTAACGCTAAATCTTGACAAGATAATCTATATCCGATCTGGGTTGATTTACTTAGAGTATCCCACAGAGTTTGTGTTTGGTAATCTTGGTGTGTCTGCTTGTACTCCAAGATGATGAGTTTGGGTCGTCGCCTGGGATCCAAACCCTTGTGGTGGGCGACCATGTACTGAGTGGGCAATCCTTAGCCTTCGTGGGAAACCCGGAACCAGTGACCTCGTCAGTAGCCTCCGAGTTCTTTGTGGTCCCAGAGAGGTGTTGCCTTGATTCAGTTGGGCACACCAAATGGACATGTTGTCTCCGATACGCCAAATGTTCCGTCCACGAGCCATAACTTGGCGACGAAACAGAGGTCACGAAAGTGTCTTCGAATATATGTCACATTAGATGAATATTTATATTTAGTTGTTATTTCAAACACAAAACTTTCATCATGTAAGTTAGGAGAAGCATCCTACAATTATTCGTTGGTTATTGACTAGTCGATTGATGTGGAACACGAGGCAACCCGGGTTGGGCCCTATTGGCACTCTGAATGGATAGAGGATACCCTAAGGATTGTTCGTCGTTTTTTGACTAGCCTATTTGTGTTATGCCTCGAATGCTCATGAGCGGGCTCGGACCAGCCCTCTTATTGGGGCAGAGGTCACCCCAAGAATGTTCATCGATTTTTCAACTATTATAGTGGTATTGAACGCCGAGTACCCGTGAGCATTTCGTGTTGGACTTTATGGGCGAACTGAGGCCCCCTTACGGCCAATATGGTTGGGTTTCAATTTTCCTCTGTAGGCACTTGAGGATCTATTCTGATTTTTCTCGTCAGCTGAGCTAGTAATGAGGAAGGTCATGGACATCAGGTTGCGACCGACCATCTAGGGGACATCATGTGGCATGAAAATATCTTATTCTGCCACTACTTGTGCACGGACGCGCTAATGAACAGACCCGTCGAGTTCCCATCATTGTGGGACGTATTCGGGACAGTTTCAGAACTAACCCCAGTCGACTGGCTTTTGGATTGGACTTAGTGCTAAGACCAAACTAGAGGCCATGTAGGGCGCTCTGCGGACTACCCTTCACTCGGTTTAATCCATGTACGTGGACGCGATGTAGGGGGTCATACAGTTACTGCTCTTACGATGACATGCGCCGAATGAAATTTAGGCCAAGCAAGAGCCCGCAGGGAGTACACCACAGTCGTTTCTAGAACAAACTTTTCATGTTATCCTGCAATGAGGGTTTTGTTGGAAGTCCAAGACTCCTTGCCTTATTTTGTTGTAGTTCGGGCCACCGATGTCGTAGTCCCCATAAGTAGCGGCTCATAGGGGGAGGACGCAAGGCTCCTAAACCTTTTTGTTGGTTCGTACGCTTGTTTTCATCTTGCTTAATTTGAAACCAAAACCCACCACCCCAGAGAGCCTCTTCTTTGCCATCGCCTACCAGGATCAAGATGTTGGTGAGGATTGATGAATTGATATGCTTGAGTAGCTAGAGGTGGCACCGGGGCCTGCGTATGCGGTATACCCGCCGCTGGACAAAGATCTGGTGGATTAGCACTCATTGACCGCGACAAAGGAGTGGTCGAGGTCCATGATCAACAGGGAAGCACTGTGGGATCTAGAGTAGGAAGTGGTACTTCACAACGGTCTCGAGATGCATGACCGTCTGGCAAGTGGCGGCCCTTCCTCATCATTGAGGTTGTTCTCCGCATACTTCAAGTGTGGCTTCTCCTTCCACAGATATATTCATTCCTTCGAGAGGTACTGCAATTCTATGAGGTGGAGATCCACAACCTCCATCCTCTGCGTGTGCATTAGGTGTGTGCCTTCATTACCGCGTGTGAGGTCTACCTCAGGGTGCCGCCACACTTCGCGTTATGGCGCAACATTTTCTATTTTCAGAGCTGAAGATCTCCTACGAAGACGCGGGGGGGGGGGGGGGGGGGGGGATCGATTATTTAGATTAAACTGATAGTTTTTATCAAATGTTGCTTAAAAGCTCTACACATGCATTTCTATACATATAAAACTTGAGAGAAACTACACGTTTGTGGTGTGTTGTGAGGGAGCCAAGAAGTTTGTAAAGGCTGGAATTCTCCTACTACATGTAAAGATCTACCTCTTAGTGGCTGGTCATGGACTTGGTGTCCTAGCTCAACGAGTGTAGGTTAGTATTTGTGAAGGGGGGAATTTGTGTTTGAACCTTCTCCAACGAGGATGCGGGATAGCACAACCTATCTGAACCTGAGGATACATCTTCGTGTTTGAACCCGTTTCCCTAGCTCTTTTAGTTCCTCGCAATGTACTTTTAGGCAACACTTTAGCATGCTAGAAGGCACACACCCTCCAAAAACTAACCCTATTTCGCTAGTACTTGAATTTTGAAGCCCTCACCAAGATATCACAATTATTGGCTTCTCAAAGAATAATGGATCTCCAAAGATTTAAGTGGAGGTGTACAGTTTAGTGCCAAAGAGAGAGGTGAAGATATTAGTAGGCAATAATTCTCTCCTAACTCAATTTTTTTTCACTTTGCCATGGGATGGGTGGAGATGTTTATAGGAAGGGCAGAAATCCACCCCCTACATGAAAAGGAATATGATCGGAACTACCGTATGGTGAAGCCCTGAGGTATAGGGTTAGCTCAAAATTTGAGCAATCGGCAGAGAAACATCATTCCCCAAGGTAGCGCGCCTAAACTCTGTGGTACCGGCTGGACCAGAGAATCTCAAAAGGTGGCAAATCCCTAGAGGAACATGGAATGAACTCTCGGAGGTCCCCCCCCCCCCCCCCCCCCCCTTCCCACACACACACCCACTTTGGAATGTCTATGCCTGTTAGTTCCGAGAAAGATGAATTTGTAGGGTCCAGAACTAATAGAATAGCCTCTAAAAATAAATGGACATAAAACTACTAAGCCCCTGCTTGCCATACATATATAGATGGATTTCATGAACAAGATGGAAACGACACGAGTTAGGCGACATAAGAAATGAGTTCCGCGCGCTTTCGCGAGAGTCCGTGCGCGCTAGTCGGTCGATGGGCCCGACACAATGGTAGCGGAGGGAAAAATATCTCCGTTGCCCAAATATTGCTAATGAAGGGAAAATAAACATCGTTGCGGATAAGCCCACAACAGATCCAGAGTTGTGGCAGTCTCCGTTTCCCATGTGAAGGCCCATTAAGAGGTGCCCGTATAAATATCACCTACTCCAGTGTATCTCACTCTCACTCTCCCCCAGGTCCTAACCCTAGCCGCACACTCTCTCCACGCACTTCACTCCCTCGATGGCGAACCCCTCCGGCGCCGACACAAGTCAGGATGGAGCATCTTTCCTCCGCCAACCCTCTGAGGCACCAACCGGAGCTGAATCTCCCCGAAAACTCGGTCGAGGTCCAGGGCGAGCGAGGTCACGAGGCCTGGATCTCGTCCTCCTCGGACGAAGAAGAAACGAATCTAGAGGTCGGTATCCTCTTCTCTCCGGAGCGCGCCGTTGGTGTCATTCGGGCGTCTGCGAGGGAGAGAGCAGTCCACATCTCCGCCGCCGAGCACGCGATAAAAGCCGCCGAGGAGGCGTTGTTCCAGACGGAGCTCCGGGCGGCCATACACCGATCTCTTCTCCCTGGCCAGGGCCCTGGGCCAGATGCGGTTGCAGCGGCTGTCGAGGAGGAGGAGGAGGACCCAGCGGAGGAGGAGCACCCACCGGTGTTCGAGGAGGATGATGTCTCCTCTGACATGTCCTCTAACTGTGGCTCCGGCGCCTAGGACGCATCCATCGACAGTAAGCGACCCCGCCTCGCCTAAGGTAAACCCCTAAACAACCATTTTATTTGCTATGTATTCTTAGCTATTTAGCAAGTTTGCTCTGTTGTTTTAGCTGTGTATTTGCTCTGTATTCTTAGTTAGTTTGCTCTGTTATTTAGCTCCGTATTTAGCTCTGTATTTGCTCTGTTTGCTCTGTTTACTGCTTATTTTGCTCTGTTAGCTACTTATTTAGCTTTGTTTCCTCTGTTACTGCTTATTTTGTTCTGTTAGCTGCTTATTTAGCTCTGTTTGCTGCTTATTTTGCTATGTTTGCTGCTTATTTTGATCTGTTAGCTACTTATTTAACTCTGTTAGCTTCTTATTTAGCTCTGTTTAATGCTTATTTTGCTCTGTTAACTGCTTATTTATCTATGTTTGCTCTGTTAGCTACTTATTTAGCTCTGTTAGATACTTATTTAGCTATGTTTTCTCTGTTATTTAGCTATGTTCGCTCTGCTTATTGGATTTGTTTATTAGTTCCGTTTGATGTTTTCAACAATGAATATTTGTTGTGTGAAGGGCTTGGTGGATGCTGCTGCCGTGAAGACCTAGGAGCGGGGCTCCGTACACGGTGACGTCACCAGGAGCAGTACATTTTGTGCAACACGATGAAGAAAATCCATAATCATCTGGCTGCCGTGAAGACATAGGAGCAGAGCTCCAGCCACGCGCACCAATGAACTTTTGTAAAGCAGGGCGAACATGAATACGGTGACGAACGGGCGGCCGTCTAGTCGCATGGAGCGGGGCTCCATCGACAGCGCAGCCCCGTCACCGTGTTTTTTTCCTGTAGCCCTAATTAGAAACGGTGATTAGCAAAACTCCGTGTCTAATGTGAAACATATCAGTAACGATCTAATATAACAACCGTTGCCCATGTTAGGGGCAACGGTTAGCCAACTCCGTTTCCATTGAGCTCTTCACAGTATCGGGGCGGGGACACGAACCTTTTCTCCGTTTTCGATGGGGGTTTTGGCCCGTTTCCGATATGTCGTTCTGTACTAGTATTGTTGGCGATTTTTTAGTGGATTTCTAGAGTAAAACTTTGTGGATTTTTGTTAAAGTTTATTTTCCTCTACATTGCCAAGTGTCCCTCTTGATAGTACGACATAGATACTAGAAAGTACATTCTGAGGTAGCCTATACATTTTTGTAATTTTTTATGGGTCACCATTGTCCATTGGTATGACCCACTTAACAAGATGAATTAAAACTTGAGATACTAAGCAATGGTTAGTTACTTAATTGCCTTGTCCATTTAAGGATTCTATATGTACTTTCATAACTGGAGAAAAACATGTATTCTTCTTTGAGAAAGCTTTTAATTTGAACATTTAATAAAAGAATATCATTTCTTACAAATGATTTGTTCAGACAAGTGTTAATAGCAATGCTCAGTACATATCGCTTGGGCTATTGAAGAGTACACTTAAATGTTTACCACGCAGTTGTTGCTTGCTCGCATAGGGACATTCAACCTCTATTGTTCACGCATGCAGTAATTTTACTTTGCAATTCTTTAAATCATCAGGTTTCCTGTATCCTTCCGTTCAAAACTTCAAATGAAGCTTTCGTAAACTTCGTTCTTGTGGAGTTACTTTTGACTGATCCAAAACCTTCAAATCCATATAAATCCTGAGGCAGTCCACCTGTTTGTGAATACACCAGTGTGCACAGAGATACACCGAAGCGCCTAGTTGTCGGTTTTATCAATCTGCAGAGACATGTCTCATGTTGTAGATGCCAGAATGCGCTGTTCACATGCCACTGTGGACACTGCTGCCAGTGCCAGTTACCGACATGTCTTGAGATGACATGATAATAATGTAATCATACCTAATCATCAACAGGTTTAGTCGGTGTTACAGTCACTGCTCTGACGCCGAAACATATGGCGGTTGAAAGCTCCAATTCTAAATTACTGCTTGTGCAAATAAGCATATATTGCGATGCTCTGACACGACCCGCCCTCTAACTCCCACACCATTTTTGTGCAGCTCTGTCTCCCTGGAAATGGTTGCAGGTCACTGGTTGATGGAGGATGCAACTTGCTGATCATCAGTTTCGATTGTGTGCCCGAAAACGATGTGGTGACGCCTCCTGTTTGGTACTAAGAATGGTGACTAATCAGCCAATGAACGAGGCCATGGTTAACCTGCTTGACAGTCTGCACTTCTTACGTTATTGCTGCTCTGTTTCTTGGGGTTTCAGTATGTTCCAACCATCCGTTGTCGGGGAACAGATTAGCCTTTCAAACAGTATGAGAATCAGAATCCTCTAAAAAGGTGGGAAAAATCATCATGGAATTTGAATCAAATTCTTCTAGCACCTTGTATGTTCTCTGCTTCTTCGCTCAAGTGAACAAACACTGCTCCAGCTCCTTTCTTAGACATACTGCTCATCATAAAGAGGGATGGTGCAGCACCTCGAAACAATAGTAACCAAAGCAGTAGTACAAGTGTACAACTCATCATAAGAGAGATGGTGCAGCACCTTGAACAACCTGTAGCCAACATGGATGCTACTAATTATTTGGCAACAATAGGATTTCTCACTGGGCAAAACTGCAATAATGTATTTTTGATTAGCTATACTGTTACAGTTGGGACTCGGGAGGCACAGCAGAAGCCAAAAGAGCAGTACCTCATACAAACATTCCTATGGAATTTTGTACACGGCCGGCCACTATAATCATGTCGCTAGTAAGTTCTTTTTAAGGAAGTTTCAATAACTATTGCAACCTTCATCAAGACCATAAGCATCCATGACAACTTCATGTTCGTTCGCAACTATGCCGGTTGGCTTCATCGGCGGAGAAAGCCCACCCTTCTTCTCAAGCTTGACATCAAAAAAGCGTTCGATTCGGTTAAATGGGACTACATCCTCGAGCTCCTTCATCACCTTGGCTTCCCTCCAAGATTCCGGGATTGGATGCGGCGCTTTTCACTTCCTCGTCCTCCCGGGTCCTCCTCAACGGTATCCCCGGAATTCCCATCAAGCATAGGCGTGGCCTCCGGCAAGGAGATCCTCTATCTCATCTTCTCTTCGACATTGCCATAGACCCTCTACAACGCATCCTCCAAGTGGCTACCGACCTTGGGCTCCTACAAGCGCTTAGTGGGAAGGGTGCCCGGTTTCGAACTTCGCTCTACGCCGATGATGCCGCGATCTTCATTGCCCCGTTCAAGGAGGACGTCTCCAACCTTGCGCTCATCCTCAACAATTTTGGAAATGTCACTGGCCTCACTACCAACTTCGGCAAACGCTTGGTGTGTCCTATCCGATGTGTGGGGGGGGGGGTTGGACCTTGCTTCGGTCCTCATGAACTTGCCGGCCACTATCACATCTTTCCCCATGCGCTACCTTGGCCTCCCGCTCACGATCAAGAGACTTAAGAGAGTTCACCTTCAATACCTCGAAGACAAAACCGCGGCTAAACTTGTCCCTTGGGTGGGGAAATGCTTCAACATTGCGGGACGCAAAGCTCTAGTCAAGTCGGTCCTCACCTCCCAAGCTATTTACCATCTCACCGCTATCTTTTTCCCGCCGGAGACGATGCAAGCTCTCCTTAAAATTTTCCGAGCGTTTCTTTGGGCGGGTTCTGACAAAGTTTCCGGTGGCAAGTGCAAGGTTAATTGGACGGCGGTTTGTAGGCCAACCATCTTTGGTGGCCTAGGCATTCTCAACTTGGATAAATTTGTGAGAGCTCTCTGTCTTCGTTGGCCTTCGATTGAGTGGACGGCGCCAGATAGACCTTGGGTGGGGATGGAGAGCCCTTGCTCTAAGGAGGACATGCAATTTTTCTACGCGATGACCAAGGTCACTATTGGGGACGGAAAGAAGGCTTGCTTTTGGCACGCCCCTTGGGCAAATGGAATCAGCCCTAGTTGCATTGCTCCGTCCATCTACGCCCTCTCCAAAAAGAAGTTTTGGTCCGTTTGGAAGGCCACCACCGATGACGCTTGGGTCCATCAAATTGATATCTCCGAGGGTCTCACCGTGCTTCATATCGAGGAATTCTCTAGACTTTGGCACCACACCTTGATGATCCCGAAGAGCAAGTCTTGATGCCTGCACAAATAACGGGATTTAGGTTGAGACTCCAAGTGCAGAGTGTATAGTATAGTGGAAGACAGTTTTCCCCACGAGGGGTGACTCGAGGGTTTAATATCGAACTCTCGGGGAATCTGAAGTGGTAGATTTATCTTCTTATCCTTCTTTTGGTTACCTACAAAACAAGGTTAGATGTTTTGGTCCTCAACCTCACCTGTGGTTGTCAAGCACAAGGTGTAAGAATGATATCAGGATAGTTATGCAATGCAAACAAGAAATAAATATGCAATGATGGTGGATGCAATGATAAATGATATTTTTGGGTTTTTAATGATGTATGCAAGATGAAAAGTATTTTTGTATTTTCGGATTTAATGATGGCTGAAAATAGAAAAGTGGTATATGGTGTTGGAAAGGTGTTTCTTATGATTAAAAATGGACTGGGGTTCATGGTTTCACAAATGCACTCTCTCTTTATAAAGTGGTAGACAATGGAACACACAAAGTTAACATATGAGATTGCAACACAGGGTTTGATAACAAGTTACTTAGATATATGGGCATCACGTCCTAACATAGAGATCTTTTGGTTATTAACCTCTCTTATACTCCACCAAGATGCGAACTAAATCATAACACCTCAGTAATTAAGATAACTCAGAGTATAGCATTAAGTATCATGACATGAAGTGAAAATAAGAACATGCTAGATCTAGTCATGGAGTAGTGGCAATGGTCACGCCCACATCCCCGGTAGCATGGTATTTTAGTTTATCCCTAGTGAGGTAACAAAGTAAGGTAAAGATACCAAAGTGGATCGCAGAACTTTCTCTCACGTTCACTGCACTAGCCACCCCCCGTTACTCCAACTAATGCACACGTTCCCCCTCACACGCTCTCATAAACATGCTTGATCAAAACAAGTAGACAAGAACGGGGTACATAATATGCATCTATACTCATAACTGAAACAAACATTGCAATCTCAAACATATATTAACTCATAAAGATCCACCACAAAGGTATTACAACGGTGACCGTAATCATGTTCAGCAGCTCATACGGTGCTAATTAGTGAAGCTCAAGAGAGGAGAGATACATAAGTTACTTCCACAAACCCATAGTCCAGAGGTGGACTACTCCCTCTTCATCATGGAGACGGTGGAGAAGTCGATGGAGAAGATGGAGACCACGCCGGCAGCGCCCCGCCGGAGTTTTCCCCCTCCAATCTGCAGCTCCTGATCTCCGTTTCGGTGTTTCTGTGTTTGTGCGGCGCTCCTTCCAGAGAACGACGGGGGACCTTTTTTATAGGCGTTTTTAGGTCAAGACGAAGGCGGTGGAGCGAAGATCGACGGCAACGGAGCCACGAGGCCCAAACGGGTGGGTCCCACGCGGCCACAGTACCTGGCCGCGTGGGCCACCCGTTTGGCCCTCGGGCCTCCGTTTGCTTGCTTCCTTTTTCCGTAGTCCTTCTTCCTTCCAAATATTGACGCCCGTAAATTTCCAGGTGATTTCGTTGACGTTTGGGTCCCTGAAACATTAAAATACAAAACTAGGGTTTTCTGCCTGTGCAGGGTTAATTCCAAATAAATGGAAAATATGAAGTATTCCCAAAATCATGATAAAACATTGATATAACCCTTATATGATGCAAATATGATTGGAATATAAGCAATTAAAGTGCAAAGTTCATGTATGCATTTTACATGCATCAACATCCCCAAGCTTAATCCATGCTCGTCCTCGAGTATGAAGATGATAAAACTAACATGGACTTTGCAATTTAATACTTAACAATGGATATCAAAGATGATTACTATTGCTACATATAGTCAAATGATTCATTCTTCAAAGGAGTAGCAATATGCAAATAGTTTATGAAGTGATATCAAGTATTCAAGACAAGGATGTTCATTGATAGTTCACAAAGTGTAACATAGTAGCAAGTAATATGGAACACATGTATGCATAATGATAAGTAGAACATCCTACAATGGTCATAGAGTGTAGATGAAAATCTGAATATGATAGGTGTACACTTTGGAAAGATGTATATGTGAGTAGAGGTAAAGCATGCATAAGTTTCATCCAACTTCCAAACTCTTCTACTTAAGTTAATGATTGCAATAAGGTATTCATTGGTGTCAAGCTCTCATTGCCCCTATCATAGCATCTTGAATGATTAAGGTTAAAGTGAAAGCAAATATGAGTAGTGTGCTTGACAAAGTAAAGGTTGGATGTCTCATGCCCCTTGAATACAAGTACTACACCATGATTACTCAACTTAGGAAACAAAGCAAGTTCAAGTTATATCATTGTAAGTAATAATAGTATCATCAAGAGCGTCAACTGGGGTACCTCTTGTCCCAGATATGGAACAAGCCCATATCAAAATGACAAGACAAACAAACAAAATGAACAATCTCAACACCCTTTTTATTTACCATTTGGAATAGTTTTTTATTGCAAGGTGTATCACAGAAGGTTCACCATAGTATGTAAGTAAATTTCCACCATGAATGATGCATGGCTTAGATTAGCGGCCCAGGCGTCTCTCTAACCATTTATACAAACTCATTTGAACTACTTCATTTCCACCTCATTTCACCATGATAGGCATCCATAACAAAAGTACATGATATCAACTAAATGAGATGAAGGAGCATGTTGAAAGCTTTGCATGTGACAGCACATATGGGCTAACTCCCAACCTCGAACATTTATCAAGCCACTAGCATCATAATCTTAATCACAATGGGTCATGTTTTATTATTGCAATGATAGTAAAATGTGCATCAAGTTCGTGAGAGCTATATAACCAATTTTTCCATTGCAATCAATAACATAAACATTTTCATTCAGAGGTAAGATAACACAAATAATGTTAAACATACTCGGAATAGCATAAAGCCAATAGGTAGATATGGTGGACTCACTGGAATAACTTTGGTTGAAGGTGTTGGAAACAAGTTTTTGCTTGTTGGAGTTTTTGGGCTAGCAAAAGGGAGAAAGTTGACCATCTAGATGCATGCATGAGTGTCCATAGAACTAACTAATCCATGTTAAACCAAGTAAAATAACAATCAGCACCAAAACATGAATAAGTGATAGCTCTACAAAAAGAATTTGCAAACTATTACTCATAAACAAGCTCATGAATCATGGTAGACAATGAAACACACAAAGTTAACATATGAGATTGCAACACAGGGTTTGATAACAAGTTACTTAGATATATGGGCATCACGTCCTAACATAGAGATCTTTTGGTTATTAACCTCTCTTATACTCCACCAAGATGCGAACTAAATCATAACACCTCAGTAATTAAGATAACTCAGAGTATAGCAATAAGTATCATGACATGAAGTGAAAATAAGAACATGCTAGATCTAGTCATGGAGTAGTGGCAATGGTCACGCCCACATCCCCGGTAGCATGGTATTTTAGTTTATCCCTAGTGAGGTAACAAAGTAAGGTAAAGATACCAAAGTGGATCGTAGAACTTTCTCTCACGGTCACTGCACTAGCCACCCCCTGTTACTCCAACTAATGCACACGTTCCCCCTCACACGCTCTCATAAACATGCTTGATCAAAACAAGTAGACAAGAACGGGGTACATAATATGCATCTATACTCATAACTGAAACAAACATTGCAATCTCAAACATATATTAACTCGTAAAGATCCACCACAAAGGTATTACAACGGTGACCGTAATCATGTTCAGCAGCTCATACGGTACTAATTAGTGAAGCTCAAGAGAGGAGAGATACATAAGTTACTTCCACAAACCCATAGTCCAGAGGTGGACTACTCCCTCTTCATCATGGAGATGGTGGAGAAGTCGATGGAGAAGGTGGAGACCACGCCGGCAGCGCCCCGCCGGAGTTTTCCCCCTCCAATCTGCAGCTCCAGATCTCCGTTTCGGTGTTTCTGTGTTTCTGCGGCGCTCCTTCCAGAGAACGACGGGGGACCTTTTTTATAGGCGTTTTTAGGTCAAGACGAAGGCGGTGGAGCGAAGATCGACGGCAACGGAGCCACGAGGCCCAAACAGGTGGGTCCCACGCGGCCACAGTACCTGGCCGCGTGGGCCAGGCCCGTTTGGCCCTCGGGTCTCCGTTTGCTTGCTTCCTTTTTCCGTAGTCCTTCTTCCTTCCAAATATTGACGCCCGTAAATTTCCAGGTGATTTCGTTAATGTTTGGGTCCCTGAAACATTAAAATACAAAACTAGTGTTTTCTGCCTATGCAGGGTTAATTCCAAATAAATGGGAAAACTATGAAGTATTCCCAAAATCATGATAAAACATTGATATAACCCTTATATGATGCAAATATGATTGGAATATAAGCAATTAAAGTGCAAAGTTCATGTATGCATTTTACATGCATCACACCTCTCAACTCAACCTCTCCGATGATGTCCCGGACTCGATTGTTTGAAACCTTACCTCTACGGGTGTCTACTCTTGCTCCTCGGCCTACAAGGCGCAATTCGAGGGTACTATTCATTCTCCTATGGACACGCTGGTTTGGAAGCATTGGGCTCCTCCCAAATTCAAGTTCTTCTCGTGGCTAATTCTCCAAAATCGTGTTTGGACGGCCGATCGTTTGGAGAGACGTGGTTGGCCTAATGGTAAAACTTGCCCTCTTTGCCGCCGGGAAGATGATACGGCGCGCCATCTCCTCTTCACTTGCCGGTTCACGGTCCGGATTTGGGGGATGGTGAAGGATTGGCTAGGACTTGAGGATTTTGCACCGGCGGATTGGAGAACCTTCGACGACATTCACTCTTGGTGGTCGCACCTCCTGCATGCTCACCCCGGTAGGAGGAAGGCGCTCGCCTCCCTATTGATGCTAGTCTCTTGGGAGATTTGGAACAAACGCAACCGAAGAACCTTCAAGAATGTTAGCACCTTGCCCTCTTTTATCTTTGCGCGTATTAAGCTTGAAGCCCATTCTTGGGTTCTTGTGGGTGCTAAGCGTTTGGGTATTCTTATGACGGGAGATTAGTCCCTTTTGTAGTGTGGGTCTGTACCCCGTTATACTTTGTACCAAATTCCTCCTTTTTGAATGCATAAAGGCAAGTCTTTTGCCTTTTCTTTCAAAAAAAAAAACTATTGCAAACCGATTGCACGCAAAGTACAGAAGCACTAGTATTTGCGATTTGTTGATTTTTTTTTAAGTGCTAGAGTACGTGCACATTTCCTCCACGATAATTTTAGCCGTATTCATGGTTAATATATCTCTTCTTTGTCAAATAAAATTGTTAATCTATATAAAATACTAATGTTCCATTAATTGCGATTTTATAGGTATCACCTACCACGACCGCCATCATGCAAATCATCGTGATGCTGACAGGCTTGGCAACTATCACCATTTATAGTACCAATGATTAGCTTTAAGGGTTTGCAAATTTGATATTGTCGATTTTAATGTAAGTTTCTCTCAGACCTATGTGCATATTTTAGTGCTAGCATCCTACATTTGTCACATCATATTCCATCATATGTGACTTTTCAGTGACATTTGACTAAAAAGGAAGATTAGAACGGAATCATGCTCATGGTACACTAGTAATAAGTTATCTCAAGCACTCTTGTTATTCGCAACAAAAAACTCAAGCACTCTTGTTCAAGTGTTTTACTTATCTTTGAAAAGTATACATTCAAACTCATGATACCTCATGGATTCTTAGAACGGTTTTTTATCTTTTATATTATGTTATTAGACAGAGCTAAATCTCTCCCGCTTATGACCCCTCCTGCTCCTAACCCTAGCTGTCGCTGAGTGCCATAATGCCACTGAGCAAAGCCCGGGCGGGGGATCATGGTGGCAGTTGGGCCTTCCTCCGTCGTGTCTATAGGGCGCAACTGCGGTGAAGTGCGCGGGTGCCGTGTTCGGTCTCCACCACGGCGCCGAGAAGATTTGGTGGGGTGCCTTGGCCTGGATGTCGGCCGCCCCATCGTCCTTCCTTGCAGCAACTTGGTGGCGGCAGCTGGTGATGCTTCGGCGCGCCTCGATGGGATGGGGTGGCAGCCACCATTTCTGCCTATGGATATCATGTCCAACTATGGAGGTGTCGCGACGTCAGCTACTCCCACTCGATGAAAGCTGAGCCGGCTTCGATCATGACGGACGATGGCGGCGTATACGCTCCGTGCCTGATGAAGGCACTTTCATTGCAGCTCTTGTCTCCTTGCTCGGGCTACTCAGGGGGAAACCCTAGATCTACATCTTCCGGATCGGACGATAGCCACGTTCGGCGCCGTTGTCCCTCTCGGCGGAATCGATTGGAGTAGGCACTGGGGAGCGGTGTGGTGTCTACTGCACTGATGACGGCGGGTCTCGTCCGTGGGTGCATGATGAGGGACGTTCGCAGGTTGGTGGCTCTATTTAGCATCATGGCGGTGGCAATGGTAGGCCCGACAAGGTCACTGGATTAATCACTGTCTTGAAAATGGGTATGCGGAAGACAACGGCAATTTCTGGAGAGTGTGCATACAGTGCACCGAGGGTCAGGTGGACCGGTTGTGCTCCCGGCTTGCCATTGGGCGACTTGGTGAATCCTCTGGATTTAGATGATGGGGGCCTTGGTGTGAGGTCAGGTCACATGACCCCAATCATGGCCACCTTCACTACCAGGGCGCTGCCCCTAACCCGATGCCGGTTCCAATCTCCTCCTATTCCTAGACACCTCGCCGTTGCCATAGGAAGGCCGGTAGCCAAAGCCTATTGGGCGAACGGTGGTAGCCAAATCATGTTTGTCTCGCTGCGCTACAAAAGCCCTTGCGGCAGGTGCGTTCCGATAGTCATATAGTCGACACGCACATAGGGCACATAGGCAAGACCAGACAGCGGGGTGGTAGCACCGGGTCTTCTTGGGTGCTGAAATTGCGGGGAAACACGGCGACTGGTGATGGCATCGATGATGGTCCATAGAGAAGGATTCCCAATCTCTTATTCGCAATGTCGATAGATCTTTTGATTCCCGTTTCACGATTTACACTGACTCATCTTCCTAATCCCGTGGAGGAGGAGATTTCATCTTCCTGGTTTTGACACCGATTTTGATATATATAAGGTGTCCTGCTGATAATGCAAATCAAAGCCATTTTAGGTCTTACTCAGGCCTATATGGCCGCATGTTTTAGTGGCCACAAAGTCAGTGTCTCTCTACCCCCGTATTGAAGGTTTGCACACATCGCTCCGGTGGTTGGGTCTATGTAACGCCCTGGGATTTTTCCCCAATTAGATTTTTTTTCCGCATCATCATGGCATCATGCATCATGAGCATTGCACTATTTTGACAATAAAATTATTTTGCTAAACTCTATTTTGGTTGTTCAAATAATCCCCTCCTTTCTTTTGTTCGCCTCCGTCTCGAAATATGTTTTGTCAAATGGTTTTGCAAAAGAATATAATAAAAGAAAATTGTTTTAGTGAGAGAGAGAGAGCATCCTAGCCTGGCCACTTTTGGCCCAAAGCCCACCTAAGCTGAAACCCTAGGGTTTCCCCTGAAAACTTCCTCTTCCTCCCCCTGCGTTTTGCAGCCACCCTCCCTATATTTTTCCTTTTCGCATTTGGGTCCTCCCACCTCTCTCTCTTCTCTCCCCTGCACTCGACACACACAACACACGCACGCACCCGCTCCACCACGCACGCGCACGGGAGAGCTCCCCGTCCTCTTCCTCTTGCTCCGCCTTCAGCTTGCCGTCGTCCTCGTGCCCGAGCTCGTCTCCAGCTCCGGCCCGAGGTCGCCGCCTTGACCTCGCTGCACCATCGCCTTCTCCTTCCTCGTCGACCCCCGGCCGCCGCCGTGCCCTCCTCTGGCCTGGAGCGCGCCGCCGCTCGCGCGGCCGCGCTGCACCCTGCGGCTTCCGCTCGCCCTGCTCGACCTCGTTCGTCGTCGGTCCATGCCGCCGCTGTGCTCGACCCCGTGGCTGCCCCGGACGGCTCCGCCCGTGCCGGCCGCCGTCCTCCTCCGCCTTCTTCCACGCGGCCCTCCCCTGCTCCGGCCCGAGGACGCCGTCCTCGACCTCGCGTCCTCCCGTCTTCGTGTCCCCGACGTCGCCCGCCACGTGTTCGACGTTTTGCCAGTGAGAAGTTGGCACCGCCTTTTCGTTCGAGTGGTCCACCCGTCGAGGTGTTGCATCGTGTCCTGCCGTGCACACCTTTCTGTTGTCCGGGTTGTCGTGCTCGCCGTGCCGCTGTCCGTCGTCAAGAACGCCGTGAACCTCGACCGTGTACGTGTCCGTGACCGACGACAAATTCCGCCACAACGACGCAACGTACAACGACACCGTGAACCGACGTTGAGCTCTTCGTGTTCGAGACCGCCAACAGGCCCGACGTCGTGTACCCCGACCGCCGACAAGATCTTTGCCTCGTGACGTCGCCTTTGCTCGTTTGTGTTTGGCCGCCTTCGTGCGCGCCCAACAAGAACCGAAATACCGAACCCGACAAGAACGCCACCGACACCGAGGCCGGTGCCCCGTACGACGATGATCCGAGTACAACTACTTCAACTACTTCCACGACATCGCAAAACGGTGATGTTCCGGTTTGGCGACGACTACTTGTGGGGACCCCGGACTAACTGTCCGAAATACCCTTGTGCCTACATATCAGCGATCCCATGATCAGTGCGTCGCTGAAGCACAATTAAACTTGGTAACCAAAGAACATCCATACATACCGAATTTATTTACTTACTTGATGGAAGTGATCAGCTTCATCAGGTGCTTGCAGCGGAATCACCAAACAACGTGGAGCCCAAGTCATTCGCCTTAACCCTATAGGCAGCTGACTGGGAAGCGCCCTAGTTCGCAAGGACGTCAGTGAACTCCTCTTCTTCGAACTGCTTCTTCTTCCACAATCTGGCTAAGACAATAGCCAGGGACGAAACCAATATGAGTACATTTGATTGTACTCGCAAGCTACCCCAACAGGAGCATGCACTAGTTTTTAATTTTAAAAGACTTTTATTTTTAGGAAAACATCACTATATCTTTATTTAAAAAGGGAAGAGTAGATTTGTAATCCTGTTGAAGACAAAACATTTTGGAAAGTAGTTTTCTCACCTACCTTTGTTGAAAAAGGTAAGAAGTCTTTTTAAACCTTTTTCCCGAAAATATACCTTCATTTTAAAAGGTCAGAAAACCCCTTTAAAACTTTTTCCTCGAAAATCACCATCTTGTCCCTTTCTCCGAAACCTCCTGGTTTCTGATCATACCCCTTCATGGTTTCTTATTTTACCAGCAACCTCATACCATACCCTCGGTATAGTTGCATAAAACAATTTCCACTCATTTTCCTTTCAAACCCAAAACTTTGTAAAACTTGCACATGGTCTTAGGACAGCCTCCCAACTGTCCATATCCGAGGACTCGGCTATTCGAATAGTTTTACCCTCTGCAGAGGTAGCACGCTTTTCCCACACCCATCCGGTCACTCATCGTGTCAGCCACGTCCCGCCATACCAGAGGTATGCGAAGTTGAGTTCCCGGCCATAGCCTGTCCTTTGCTCATGCTAGTATAGGATCCTACCGCTACGAAACCGGTTCCATCGACACTTAAATCCATGCCCGTTGGAAACTAAGTGTGAGGACTTCGTAGTTCTGCCCGGCGGACCCAAGGGAGCCCTTCAATCCTCTTTCTTCTTTACGCTCATACCGGCTTTCGGTAGACTTCTTTTAAGAGGACCCAGGTCAGGGGCAGGTCACCAAACCATCCCCTCATGGAACGAGGTCATCCTCGTTGTTGAGGCATCCAGTACTAACACGAGCAAATTATATGACTACGCCCTTGCCCATATGTGGGTAAATGTGGTCGCACAGGTTATCGGCTGGTAGTCATGGTACAAAGACACAATGTGCATTTTTCATAAACATCACCACACTTACTTCTCCACTTCCATACCGACATCCCGGTATACCATAATTCATCCAAGGATTTTCAAAAGAGTTTTGAATAAACAATGTTTTTCCCATCCTATAGTTTTATATAAACAACTGATATCTCTACATAGAGTGACAAAATAGTTTTTCATAAACTTTTGAAAAGGTTTTCACAATCATTTCCAATTTTCTTAGCAAAATATTTTTAACCAAAACTTGGGTGGTTCGTAATCCCACCAAAAAGATTTTCATAGAAGGTTTTGGAGTAAAACAAATTCATTTCGAAATCATTGTATACCACTGACACCTCTATATCGGGTGTCTTAATAATATACTTGTAATTTGGAAAAGGATTTTCAAAAGCATGGCTTTCGTGGCAAACACCACATAATCATTACGCTATTTATAAGTAAAACAGGTAAATCAAAATAGATGTATATAGATGCAAGCTCAGTGAAGTAGCTTGCCTGGTTTCAGCATAATGTCCTTGGTCTTCTTCTTACTGATTAAAGAAATAAACTCCGATTCTCCTCCAATAAATCCTCTCCAGAGACCACTCCGGTAACGTTTATCTCTAGCGTCGCACACATGGAGATAGAACAGCAATCAATGAGCAACCAAACCCCAAGGGTACACAAAACAAGTAACATACCACTAGCACCAAACTAAATCAGTTGTGAAGTTACCCGGAAGTCTTAGTGGGGCGTAGAACTGATTATTTCTATATGGGAAAATTATAATTTCCCTTTTTAACTTAAGGGTTTCCTTAGTTTCCAAAAAGTGCAGCACTGTGATTGTGTTCACAGATGCAGGGAAATGATGTTACTGGATACCTCCTAATTTTCTGAGCATTTTGATATATTAACACCTTTTTCTGAATTACCAAACCAAAGTTATTGCATTTTCAAAATTTGATTTAGTGCTGCCATTTTAGCATATCATTTTAAACATCACTAAAACTAATTCACCATGTTTGGAAACAAGGTGAAACATGAAGTATATTAAGTGCTGAACATTTTGGTAGTTCACACTTAATTTTTGGATCAATATTTTTAAAGATATGAATTTCCCAAAAATATGTTCTTGCTGCCCTTTTTGTTATTTTAATAAAACAGCATCTAAACTAATTTTGTTGGATGTATGAGTGATACCAAAAGGCGGGTTTTATTTTTCTGAACAATCTGACATCTTGTTTGAAATTTTTGGACAAGTAATTGAAAGGTTATGGATTTTACAAGTTTAATTTTGAATCTAGCTATTTGTTTCTATTTTCCAAATAAACCACTGAAGCGTTTTGCACCGAAGCTGGGCTAGCCAAAGCGGCTGACGGCTGGGGTCCACAGACACGTAGACGTCCAGGTCAGCGCGCAGGCCCACGGCCAGTTTGACCACGGGGAGGGGCACTGACCGGCGCGGGCGGCGGCGGTGACCACCGGCGGCGTTGCGCACGGATCCGACGATCCGATGCACGCGAGGAAGCTCCACTGGAAGCTTTAGACGCGCACAAGACGGCGAGCCTAACTATGGTGTCTCCGCCAGCTAATGGTTGCCGGAGCGACGAGTAAGATGACGACAAGCGGCGGCCGTCGGCGAGCTACTGCTATACAACGATCTAGAGCGAGAGGAGGGAGAGGGAGGTGTCCAGGAGGACGGAGCGCTCACCCTCGACGCGTGGGATCAAACATCTGCAGAAGAGGAGGGCCAGAACGGCGGCGAGCTTGCTCGGTGGTTGGCGGCCGGAGGTGGAGAAGAAGACGTCGATCTCCGCAACGACGGCGCCCCGGCTCGATTCCTTTGGCAGGGAGGAAGAAGACGACGCGGTGAACCTCCTGGTGCGCTTGGATTCGGAAGGGACGCTCTCCAGTGACGGCGAAGTGCGCGGCGGCTCGGCCTTGGTTCGGCTTCGGGGAGAGCTTAGAGAGAGAGGGAGAGTGAGGGAAATGAGCAAGCAGTGAGGGAGCAGAGGAGGGCGTGGCGTGCTTTTATCGTCTCCTCCGCAGCAAGGAGGGAGGGGGCCACGGCATTGACGACGAGAGGAGCACGGCAGCAAGGCGAACACGGCGACGTGGAGCACGGCAGCGTGCGGGAGGTGCCACGGCTGTCCAGGACGCAGAGATGAGGTGAAGGGAGAGAGCAGAGCAGTCAGAGGCCAGGCTTCGCGGGAGAGGGTGCACGGCGAGCGGCGACCACGGCAACGCCGGCGTGAGGAGCACGGCGCCGTGCCGGCAGCGTCGCTGCTACAGGAGGTCAACTAGGATCTTGCAAAGAGGCCCCTGGATTTGCTTTTCCACTCACAGATAGGTCCTTGTCTCTTTCTTTTATTTCTTTTTTCAAAACCAGTAGGGTTTCCAATTTAATTGAGGTGCTTAAACATTTTACAAAAATTAGAGAAAATTCATGTAGCCTCCTATATATATGAGGAAGCTCCACAAAAATTGGTTTTACAAAATAAATTGTTTTGCGCAATTTTTGTTCATAGGAGTTAAATAAATCATTTTTTTGGAAATTAATACTTTGATACTTCTTTAATATTTTAAAACCGGTGATAAAATATGGTTTTGAACTTTGAACTTCTTTGACAAATATAGCTTCAAATAATTTTATTTTCATAGAGAAAAATTGGTTTGGAGGAAATAGAGAATTTGGGAGGGATTATTTATGAAGATCATTTTTAACTCATGACCTTCATTTCCTTTTTAATAAAGAATGGGGGGGGGGGGGGGTTGTTTTAAATCGACAAGTAGGTTTACTTGAGGAGAGAGAGATATGAAATGGAGAAGATTATCATTTCATCTCCTTCTCTAGAATTTTGATAAAGAAATATAATATTGTTTTCATAGAATAGAGGAATAGATAGAGAGGGAATTTTATTGAGTTCATCTCCCTAAATTTTAGGAATTTAACTTGGGGTGCATAATTTTAGAGGGTTTACTCTTCTTCAAGTCGCACTCCAAATTTGGTTGCCAAGTGTGTCCTAATTTAGTAATAACACCACTGAGGAATTATCCTCACCAGAAAATCACACACAATAACACAGCCATCGTAACAGCACCAAAACACAACAATATCCACACCTCAAACAAGACCACACACTTCAAACCACAAGAACAAATCACACCACTTTTTCCATAATTAACAATGCTATTTTTGTAAAAATGGTCACACTCAATTATGACAAGATGTTGTTTAAGGGGTAAATCAACTCATAACTTAATAGTTTTCAAAATGGTTTGATAAAGAGAAATATGTGAGGTAATATATTTCCCACTAGTATTTCTTTTAAAACGGAGTTGAAACATAGGGGGTTATAAAGATAGGAATTTGGAATTGTCAAGGTTGAAGAAAGGATAGGAGATCACAGATAGTTCTCCATATTTTATAAACATGAAATTTTGGAAATACTTTTACTGTCCCAAATTAAAGGGCATTTTATTTGTTGCTAGAACCAAATCATTATTGAAATAAACTTTTGGCCAACATAAGAATGGGAAAGATATATGGAATATATTCTTGTCATAACCTGGTCACCAGTGTTGTAAATATACTTTCTTGCTTAGGTTGATTTCTTGGGTTGACATTTACTAGTCAAGCAGTCACAACACCAAGTTACACAAGGTCAACCAGAACAATTTAAAGGAAAGCACAATCATTCGTGAAATAATTCAAAAGTTTTTGTTGGTTCTGAAATTTTGGGTCTTGTTTAATCTTATTAAAAATTTGGGATGTTACACTACTTCCCCGACTTCGACTACTTCCTCTACGATCAAAGATGCCGGCTTTGACCCCAAAGTTCTCGATCCGACGTGCGAACCCAAACCCGAGCCTATACCTATATACCTATTTTTTTATATAATGTCATCTATCTTGCGCATATCAAATCATTCATGCATTTGTTGCATATCTTGGGTTGTGGGTAATTAGCAATTCATCTGATAATTAAATATGGAGTGTGCGGGAACAGTCGATAAATGTCCCGACTTCATTTAAATTGAGTAGATCACCCATGCCATGTTTAAACCTGTTAATCAACATTTAATTTGGTGGTTAGATAAATAACTTGAACCCTAATAGTAATTGTAGGAATCCTCGTTCCGCTTAATTTGGCTTAAGTTGCATCTTGTTTTGCATCTTGGCTTGTCATGCATCATCTCAAGAACATGTTGGATCTTTTGCCATAGTTGTAAGATGCATCTTTTGCGCTTTCCAGTGTTTGTTGCTTCTTCGTGGATAATATGTTGAGATGATGTGAGCAACGACAAGTTCTGCTTCCATGCTGGATTCCAGGCAAGCATTGTTCTCTTGTTCCCAATGCATTGTCTTTCATCCTTGCCGTTGATCTCTGCTACCCTTATGTTACGATGCTTATGCGATCCTATCCATGTTTACCCTGCTGCCATGATCCACATCCTATCACCATGTTGTTTGTTTACCTTGTTGGCCTTGCCAGTCGTAGCGCATGCTTAGGTTGTTACCTTTATCTTCTTGTTATTATCTGTATTTTCAAAGCCCTGGTAAGTGGCTACCTGTTTATCTGTTGTGGGACATTTGTCATCTTAATGATAGGGCACCGGTGGAAGGCCAGTTTTGGTGCTTTGTTCTGCTAGTGTCGCCCTAGGACCTGAGTTCTTGTCCTCGAATCCAAGACTGAGCGCGCTAACCACATGTGGGACCTTAATGGGACTCCCCGCGACCCACGACCCGATCCGTAGCCTTGTCCATGGCGCCGCAAGTAGTTCGGGCTTTCCATTTGGCGTACGGACATCCCCTTTCATGCAGGTGAAGATGTTGATGATGATGGTACTTAACCGTTGTGCGTACATTTATATAGGTTCCGCGGTACGACACGAAGGGGATTTTCTACTTTGGATAGATTCCCCCTAGTGCGTAGCCGCAAACAGCTAGGTCCGCCTCAGAGCTTCGGCCAAACTTATGATGCGGGTTCAACTTGGTTAGATGGTTCCCTGGACTTGATTGTAGAGAAGTGAAAGGTTGTGTCAAACGCTCCATGGCAATTTGATGCGTGTGGTTAAACAATAATGCATCCCTACAGGGTTAAATCTTTTCGAAAAGCCGTGTCCGCGGTTATGGACGACTTGGTGAAGATGCTGGCTAACAAGAATTTAGACAACTTACACCTAGTAATGATAGCTCTTAAACTTGCTCCACTGTGTGAGTGCCTTTGGATTGCTTACTCGTGGGTTGATCGAGTAAGTGATAATCGGCTGGATATTGTTTGGTGTTAGTATCTAGTTTGTTCTTCACTTGCTCTCTTATCTCTATCTTATAGACGAAAGTGGTAGCGTGTCTTCTGTAGATATTTTGGGAGCCTTTGTATTGGTTCCAAGTTTGATGTGCTTGCCGGGTAAATTCCATTACCTGACCCAATCTTTTTGGTATGTTTTGCACTAAACAGTCAACAGGTTTGAAGTCTGACGGCGTTAGCTTGGGAATCCCTCCGGCTTGGCCTGGGCAGGGATATGGACACCATGGTTATCTTCAGGACTCTTAGTCCAAACTTGTATCTTGTTCTGCTTTCGCTGTGAATTGTATCTTTGTAATGTATCAGTTGTATCTTGACTCGTTTGAGTCGATCTTATATATATATATATTCTCTTTCTGTTGTTGTTATGGATTCTTTCGCAAACTATTGTAATGTTATCACAATTTCACCCACTTAATGCGCATATTTTGGCGTGCACGTTATGTCTGGTGGGCGTCCTAAGATCGTTATTATACGGGTTTTGGCGGGTTTGCTGAAATTCGCATGGTACCGATTTTGGGGCGTCATAGTCTAGCGGTCTCGGTGCAGGGTTTAGAGGGCTCGCCATGGCATAAGAAGGGCGTCTACGACAACAAATCTCGTGACTCTACTACATCTCGATGTGTGGGCCTTGCGTGCAACTGTGCGATAATTGATCGCGGGTAACAAAGCACATGGCGACTTCGGGTGAGGTGGTGCCTTCGAGTATTTGGTTTCGGGTGAAAACTTTAGGTCCGACATCCTTTGCTGAAGACATTGCATGGAGTTCATGCAGATTTCTCTTTGGGATGAAAACCCATCATCTTGCCTCATTAGTTGGATCTAGAGCATAGTTTTAAAAACCGGACCGGACCGGGGGTTAAACCGGAAAAAACCATCTAGAGCATAGTTTAAAAAACAAGAACCAGAGCCCTCACCGGTCTGTTAAGCGCACTGAACCGTCCACGCCAGCGAACCAGGAAAAACCGGCCAAACCGGGGTTGAACCGACGGTTTTCAGACCGGCGGTCCGACAAAGAAATCACTTACACGCGAGAAAAATGATTTGCACGGGCCAGGAATCGAACCTTCTGGTAAGCGCACTGAACCGTCCACGCAAGCGAGCCGGGGAAAACCGGAGTGCAACAGATCGACCGGCGGTCCGACATAGAAATCACTTACGCGCGAGAAAAATAATTTGCACAACCAGCGAGCATGGCGACTGTGGCTCGGTCCGACATAGAAATCACTTACGCGCGAGAAAAATAATTTGCACAACCAGCGAGCATGGCGACTGGGCTAGCCACCTAGCCTGCGCCAAGTTTGTGTCATGATTGTACTCGTACAGGATAAATACGCTAAATTTTCTAACAGATTATTTATATTTCTTCCCTATTTTATTTTTAAAAAACCGGCAAGCGAACCGACTGAACCAGCGGTTTAACCGGTGAACCACGAACCGAGACCCTCGCCGGTCCAGTTTTTTAAACTATGTTCTAGAAGCATCAGCGTCATGCACAATTCACTTACTAGAAGAGTCCTTGTTGGAGCATCTCTTTCATTACCCTAGGGTTACGGTCATCGCTGATGTTTGTCGTAGTTATTCCGTTGATTGCTTTTTTCTTTTTATTATCTTTTGTACTAATAACTGAATTATATCTCTCTCAATGCTTGTATTGCATATCGTCAGGTTACATATTTATACAGGAGGAGTGCACATCGTGCATTCATGGCAGTCATGGGGCAACGGCGTGCCGGGTATCTAGCTGAGGCTAACCTACTCCTATTGACTCGGTACATCAGTTTACAGAGAGACGTTACACCTACAGTACATACAATTCAACATCCCCCCTCGGTCTGAACATGGGAGGGAAAAATGTTCAGACTGGACCGAAAATCGCAGAACACGGAAGACGGCAGTCCCTTGGTGAAGACATCGGCGAACTGAGACGCAGATGGCACATGGAGAACCTTGGCCTCGCCAAGAGCGACCCGGTCCCGAACAAAATGCAGGTCGATCTCGACATGTTTCGTGCGCTGGTGCTGGACCGGGTTGGAAGACAAGTATGTCGCGCTGATGTTGTCGCAGTAGACAATTGTGGCACGCTGTGGAGGACGGTGAAGCTCGGCCAGAAGTTGCCGCATCCAGCATGATTCCGCGACGCAATTTGCCACCGCTCTATATTCTGCCTCGGCGCTGGATCGGGAAACAGTAGCTTGCCGCTTCGAGGACCATGAGACCAGGTTGTCGCCCAAGAACACACAGAAACCCGAAGTCGATTTGCGGGTGTCAGGACACCTCGCCCAGTCGGCATCGCTGTAGGAAATAAGGTCATGAGAGGCAGAGCGATAGAATTGAAGCCCGTAGTGAGATGTGCCTTTCAGGTAGCGAAGAACTCGCTTGATTAGCTGGAAGTGTACAGTAGTGGGGGCATGCATGAAAAGACAGATTTGCTGGACGGCATAGGCGATGTCGGGCGAGTGAGGGTGAGGTACCGTAGGGCACCAGCAAGGCTGCGATAAAGAGAAGCATCGTCAAACGGTGCACCGTGATGAGCAGAAGGTTTGGAGCGGGCTTCGACAGTCGTGGGCAAAGAATTGCAGTGAAGCATGTTTGCGCGATCGAGGATCTCGACGGTGTACTGTTGCTGGGACAAGAACATGCCGGTCTTGTTTTGATGAACCTTGATGCCAAGAAAATGGTGGAGTGCCCCTAGATCAGTCATAGAAATTCGGAGGACAGTGAGGTGATGACAGACCGGAGGAGGGAAGTGGTGTTTGCTGTGAGGATTATATCGTCAACATAGAGGAGAAGGTAGGCGAGACAGGAAGAGGGTGGGGAAGAAGAAGAAGGCTCTGATACCAAACTGAATTCTATCTCTCTCAATGCTTGTATTGCATATCGTCAGGTTACATATTTATACAGGAGGAGTGCACATCGTGCATTCATGGCAGTCATGGGGAAACGGCGTGCCGGGTATCTAGCTGAGGCTAACCTACTCCTATTGACTCGGTACATCAGTTTACAGAGAGACGTTACACCTACAGTACATACAGTTCAACACTAATTTTGTTATCTACTCGATGTATAGATTAGCTCTGGATACCCTGTTAGTGCAGAGCCCGATGGTATCCTACTGATATTAATATATTCCATTTCACCGATTTTTTTTCTAGCGGATTCTCACAATTGTGGTGCTGTATCTCTTATATACTGGAATATGTAGAAATTGTGCTGAGATATGGGACACTACAGTGCAGACTAATCAGGGAGCTATTTTTGGATCTTTGAGTTTCAAGAAATTCTAGTCTGTCCAACCGACATTGTTCAGATTTCACAACCAAATGGGCCAAACAAGAAGTCTGTAATATTAAACAAATAAGGGCAACTTTTTCCAAGCAATTTACACTTTATCTTGACCACGTCGACCTCACTGTTAAAAGAGAAGCCAATGTATATAACTGATTCAGAGAGGCAACTTTGAACATGTTCCACCAATCTGAAATATACAAACGCATCAAATAGACCATCACCAAATTAATTAACAGCGTACGAGCAAGGAGATCCAAATACAACTAAGAATTACAAGCCGTCGAACCGAAATTAACAGCATTACTTGAGAACTATAAGCCACCATCACCACTAGAGCGAGCCTTTATCAATCTGCGAAGGTCCCAAAAATTCCATACGAATGTCCGTGCGTTGCAACGTGTGCTGAATACAGATATCTATTGACACCGCCATCGCCTTTCGGTAGATCAATTCTTCCAAGTAGGTTCACGAACCAAGGCGGTACATGCCATCAGCCATGAACTGGCCGTCCATGTAGAGCGCGGCGGCATTTTGTGGGTGGAATCCTTCCATCATGACGAACGGCATGTCCTCAGATGGCTTCCAATGCCGTTTCCTCTGGTTAATGAACCAGTTGTTGATCTGTTTCTGGTCTAGGCCTGTCGACTCCGCGAGCCCAATCTTTTCCGTTTCCTACTCACCACAATAATCAACCGGCATAAGCTTTAGTAACAATGCATAATGCAGCTTTAATTTGGGTGTAAATCTCACTCTGTTACAAATTTTGAATGGAAGAAACAATATAACTTTGAAGGGATGAAAGTATATATCATACCGAGGGGTAAGGCCACTTGTAGTGCAGCTCCCACCAGTGAAGCAGCTTCTGCCTAGCCTCCTTTGGGAGCTTCCCTTTCTTCTTCTTCTTGGAGAACTCCTGCCGGAGGCTGCTCAAGTAGCCACTGTACTTCTTAAGCAGCTGGTACTTGAGCTCCTTATCCTCCGCTCGTGGGTCTATCTCAGGTGGCTCGTTTTCGTACCCACTCGCGTCCATATCATCCTCCGAAGAGCCAACACCTTCAGACTTGCCATCTGCAGAAAACAACTGGTGGTAGTAAGGCATGTTGTGTTGAGATCAGATTGTTATCACGTCCAAACTTGCTTCAGACTGTCAGTCTAGACCATATTGAGCAGCTATGGAGTGGATTCAGTGTTCAGAAAGCCCATCGCTTGTCTATAAAAAACTCCATCCGTTTATGAATGCATGCAAGGGTAGAGGGCACCTGTTTAGTGTGGCTACATTCCAATTAGCGGAGTTTTCAACATAAGTAGTATGAATAAAATCAAATGGAATCGACTATGAGAACGGGACCAATTTATTTGGTGGAATTGATACCGATCCGATCATTAGATGATAGACCAGCATGAAGTGTAATTTATTTGTCAGTCTGCAGTAGCAAAACAGAGGGATACAGCCAAAAAGTTACATCGAGTCTTAAATTGATTTTCAGTGTTTAAGAAATAAATTTGTTTTGACATAACTGAACAGGTGTTGGGCACCTGATTATTTTGGCGTAGCGAGATGGATATTGCAAGAAAACAGATTATAGAATTGATATAGCTCTCTAAAAAAATTGTCAAACAGGATATGCCCTACATGGAAGCAGTACTCAGTGAAATCAAAATGAGGTAACAAAAGCAAACAGACAAAATGTGCACCATACCATCAGAAGAACTGCATTGCCTATATTAAACATTATCTAGGGCCAATGTACATGAATAATTTAGAAAACACCTTAAGAATAAATAAAGATTGTTTGACCACAACTTCAATTCAGATGCGCAAGAACTATACATACATATCATGTACGGTGTCAGACCCTGTTGCCTGACCAGAATATGGAATCACAAGATATGTCTACAATATATATGTGACCCCATATTGTAAATTATTTAATGTATTGGATCAAAATTTGTAAGCTGTTGTGCATGCACCTTGTACACACAATTGAGGGTGTACGGAGGGTTGCCCAAGCACCAAACCACACAACCGTTTCGATCTCACTTACCCGACCGCTTATGTGGATAAATGGTTGTCTCAGGTCATATTAGAAGAGGCGTATAGGAATAGAAGAAGATAAAGACTGAAACTGTCTCAAGAGAAAGGCACGCCCGAAACTATAACTAAGAAAATTATCTTGTGTAGTTGTTTAATAAACAAGTACTAGAAATTCTATCATTTTTTTGAGATTCTACCCTTCCAATTCTTTTTGGAGAAATCAAACTTGTATTTATGCTGATGAAAAAACCGTCTCAAGATTTTTAATACTCTAACCATAATTTACCCTTCAGCAATGATAAACAGTGGAGTATAAAGGTTAGAAATAAATACTTCCTAAGCGATCAAACATTTTTATTTCAATATACAACCGAAATGTTTCGATCATGTAGATACATATCTAGATATTTATCTTGTAATTACAACTCTATTAGATTCTTAATGAAAATGACACGCAAGTCTTTTGCGTGTTCTGAAAAAAAAGATAAGTCAGATGAGAATAATACCGCTAGATTTACAGTTTTATGCCTTTTGTGAACATATATTACATCATGGACCCTTTGCCATAAACCAGTAGCATTTTTTACTTTACACAACTCCAAAAATATTTAATTGGCTAGGTGTTTCAGAGACACTAGCTAGATGAATGAAGGCTTGAGTACAACGCAGTTGAGCTCTTTGTCCCGAAGGAATTTATCTCTGAACATATATGTACCACAACAACACATAACACCTAGAGCTTTTGCTCTTCTTGGATGCATGCATCCCACAACCATGGGGAGAGAGAGCAAGCACACAGTAGTAGCCTACCAACAGTGCATCAGATCTCCGCATTATTCTGCTCAAATCTGCCTACACACTGTATATATATGTACTAATGTACATGTCCTACCCACAAGCAGAACAGTTCTCTTTGAATACCCCCGGAAAACACGAACGGCCAGCACATCTGTGCTGTGCCTGCACTGCACCCAGAGATGGAAGAATCAGAAAGAGGAAAAAAACCGCACTACAGTCCTTGGAATTGGAACAGTGCTGGAACACTGGTTATCTTCCTATCTAGCCATAATGGCGTTTTTCCCAGGCATCTCTGCTGATGTCGTTAACTATGCTAGTAGCTGGTACAAGAAAAGAAGAGATGATTTGAAGCTTCATGCATGGAGATCGATCCCTCTCCTGCAAGCTAGCAGCCTTGGAACCTTAACACAAAGGCTTCTAGCGACTTGTCATTTTGTGAAGAAAAAAGAGAGATAGAGAGAGAAATGAAGGGATTAAATTAAGAAAAAAATCAGATGAAAAGCTAAGATGATGTGTAGTGTGCATGCTCCATTAGGCATATGCCAGAAGATAATGATAAATGAGAGGAGGAGAGGCATGAGACATATGGCTCCTCACTGTGCCCTTCATGCCAACCGAAGCTAGCTTCACATGATTAGTTAATTAATTAAACCGACCAGTACTTAATTAATCTTAATTTATTATTAGTGCATGCAAAGCAAAGGCCTAGGGCCTTCTGCTTCCATAAAGTAGTAATCCAGAGATTAACTAAGCATATGCTAACAATGGCTATGATCCAAAGGCAACCACCTCCGTCATCCGGAGCAACGTTTCACAATGCGGCAAGCCTCGCTCCCAGTCCCACTCCCACATGGATACAGGTACTGACTGATGCATATATATAAATAAAACACACGAGCATGTAGCAGATGGGATGGAAGGGGCCGAGGGAGAGAGAGTGGGAAGTGTAGGTATGGTTTTACCGGCGAGCGAGAGGCGCGACGAGCCGTGGCCGCCGCCGGTGATGGAGTCGAGCTGCGCCTCCACCCGCTTGAGGAACTCCATGGCCTCCTCGATCGGTCGCGTCAGCTCCTCCCGGTACTTGGCCAGCATGTTGCAGTACGCCTCCTGCGCAGTTAGCGCAAGGGATTAGTTAGCAGTTCGCGCACGAATCGGCGGATCAACAATTATAGACGGCTTGGGCGAGGGTGCGTGATCGGAATCGGGGGCGAAGAAGACGGACCATGAACTGGTCGAGCTCCGGGTCGCGAGCCTCATGCGGTCGGCCCGGCGGGTGGGCGTCCAACTTCGCCGCCATGACCGTCAGCCGCTCCAACACGTCCGGCGGCGCGCCGACCTGCGAATCAAACAAAACAAGAGTTCGTAGAATATATCAGGCTTGCGGGTACAGTCGGCGCAGTGGAATTAATCGAATTTTGCGATTATCACGAGCTTAGATATGCACTTTCTGGCAGTCGAGGTAAGCGGCGAGTATGGCTGAGTACTGGGGGTGCGCCATGATCTTGGCCTTGATGGCATCGGCCTCCGCCTGCGAGATCTCTCCGCCGCCACCGTGCTTGCTGTGGTGATGGAACTGGTACTGCGACGACGAAGCGGCGGCGGCGGCGACAGCGGCCTGGTGCAACGCGAGCGGCGTGCCGTAGTACGCGCCGCCCATCGGCGCCGCCGCCGTGGTGGTGGACAGCGGCTGCAGCTGCAAGAAGGACGACGCCTTGGAGCTGCTGCTGCTCCCCCCTCCTCCAGCTCCGAGATTTCCAAAGCTGCTCTGATCCATGAACAAATTAGCAAACCCTAGCTAGCGAGAAAAGAGAGAAAAGAGAGATCACGCTGCCTCGCAGCTCCGTCCACGGCAGTAATGGCGAGACTTGGAGGAGGGAGAAGAGGGGGTGGATATTAATGGGGCCGGAGATGGGAGATGGATGCGAAGTGGAAGGGAAGGGAAAGGTGGGGAAGCCAAGCTAGCCGGGGCTGTTTGTGTGAGTGGCTGGTGGATGTCCTCTTTCTCGCGTCAAATCACGGCGGAGGGGGAGATGTATATGTACACCTGCTTGCTGCTGCCGTCGCATGGAATACTAGCTAGCAGTAGCACCCTGTTTGGAACTGGAGCTCTTTTTTTCCGCAACATTCTTTTTAACGGAAATCTATGCGAGACACTGCCCGTTCTCCCGTGCGGCGCTGCGTTGCATGAATTTCATTAGTCTTTTATTATCCTTTCGTCCCATAATACTCCGTATGAAATATTATTAAAATAATATAGGAGTATAGTAACATTCTAATCTTTTTTTTAAAAAAAACTGTAATGTAAGAAGTTGTGCTAACTACAAGTTTCAATAGATTGAATTCCTATGGCTCGATCTGATAGACAGTTTCCTTTGTTTTTTCTCCATGTTTCCATCCAAGTTTTTATTGTGTTCCAGAATCATTTGCTTTACCGATCCTTTTGCACCCAACTTGTCTTCTCTATTATTCATGCATTTCTTAGTAGTGGGATCTAAAGAGGCTCTAAATTCAAGACAAAGCTAGTCCACTCGAAGAAGGTGCATGCAGGATCACCAACCTCATTTTGCACATCAAAAAATAAAATCAGTTTAAAATTGTTATATCTCTCAAAAAAATTATCCCGGTGGGAATTATGTCTTCATCAATAAGACTAGGGTATCAAAAGTAAGATCCCAATGTAGAGACAAAAGAAAATACAATCCACAGAACATCCGACATCGTAGATCCTCTCGACATTATGCTTCCATAAAAAATAATCATAATAGTTTTTTTAGGAACACGCGAAAGAGCACGCCTTTTATATTGAAAAGCTTAATTTGAATAAACTAAATTTAGGGCCAGATAAGTCTCAGCCTGTACTATTATCTATGTGCTAAAAGTGTTACGTTTCTTTACAAAGTTATGTGGGATTGAAAGCTTCCTTTGTGCGTTTAAGTCTTTTGCCGGCTAGTTATTATAAATAGAATACAGATAACCCGAAGTGAAAAGGCTGGAAATGATGTGATATTTGTGAGTTCTGTAACTCTCCTGAAACCCAAGAGCATTTGTTCTTCACATGTCCCTTAGATAAATACTTCTAGAATGTAGTGAGCGTTTCTATGAATTTGAGCAGTGTGCCTACTTCTTTTACTAGTCTGTACCAGTAATGCTTTACAATTTTTTTGGGATGACTGAAAAATAGTTATGGCAGGTGTTGTTCCAATGTGTTGGGATCCGTGGAAAAAAAGCACAAAACCTCCCAGATGTTTGGGATGACAAACATCTGACCATCAAACCATGCGATAGTTCTCCACCCACTTTTTCTTGATAATCACTATTAGCAAGTTTTACCAGAAAGTTTTTTCTTGACATGGATAGGCATCCCTAGGTACTTAAAGGGGAATTCCAATCTTACAAGTGAAAATATGTGCATAAATATCTTTCTTCTCTACAGCATTGCCAAAGAAAGAAACTTCACTTTTATTAAAATCTATCTTAAGGCCAATAAGATGTTCGTAAACACACAAGATAATTTTAAGATTACGAGCACTGTCTAAATCATCTTCGAACATGAAAATAGTATTGTCCGCATACTGGATGAGGCTAGCCCTTCATCAAGTAAATCAGCAGGAAAACCCTTAATAAATCCATTCTCTTGATCTCTCTTCACCAAAACTACAAGAACATAGGATGTTATATCAAAAAGTAAAGGCGAAAAAGGGTCTCCTTGTCCGAGCCCTTTTCTAGTTTGAAAATAGGTACCCAAGACATCATTAACCATGAGACATACTTTACCATCTGAGAATACTGACATAATCAAATGAACAAATATAATATCACCATATGCTCACTTGTGACCATCTCGGTGACCCTAGAAGAAATGGTCATAGTTCTATGACAATTTTGAATCAAATGGTTTGGTATGGTCCAAACACTAAACCATAATGACCATTTTAGTCAGAAAAGTCATAATTTTCTTACACGAAATGGTCATAAGCAGAGATCACTGGTTTGCTTCCCAATTTTACCCGATTTTGACCAATCTATGACCATAACAACCTTTTTTTTGTCACAAAGGGGTCATAAATGAAACTGTGTAACCTTCTAGTGACCAAAATGGAGGGTCAAAAAAATTCTTACAGTGATAACTGTGACACTTTGGTGAAATTGCAAAAGACCATCTTAATTAAATTAATGTCATGTGTAGTCTATCAAAACGTCACAATACGTAATTAAGCCACCACGTCGTCTTGACTGAGGCCTTGGGTACGACCTTGCTATCGTCGCGGAGGAGCGGTGGCGGTCCGGATAACCACCAGTGGTGGAGATGGGACAGTGGTGATTTTTTTTCATATATATAGGGAATATAACGAGTTGGAAAATCATGGTGGTCTTCAAACCTTTGGCTAAAATGAAGTGGCTTTTTTCCATTTATTAACGATCATCGTTTCAGAACCGTCTCTGCTTGGCCAACTCATGAGTTCCAAGGTTAGACGAGAGTCGGAAACGAATCGTGCTATTTCTTACGTGCTAGCGAGGAATAGGTAATTTTTTGAAACCCTAGTCTAAAATAGTGGCCTTTTGTTTCCCTATCCGCAAATATGTTAGTTTTGTAATTTTCTCAAAAAACATAAGTGGGTGGTGATATATATCAAAGAGAATGGACAACAACAGTATCCAACTCCTCTTTTCTTGCTTTATCAAGAAACAAAGCTTGGTTCTAATTGTCCGGCGGTCAAATCCGATTGTGCTCTTTTCATTGAAAAAAGGCCGTGTTCTTTACAAGAGAATATCAACTGTTCCATATTAGTACGTACGTGCTACAAATATATTTTTGGGCTGTAATAAATAATGAAGTTCGAGATGTACCCATCGACAGGCTTTACACCCTATATTAAAATATCGAGTTAGCTAGCTATGTAGCTATGAGTTCATCGAACTTGTCAGCTCCATCCTCGTCATCCTCGTGTGTTATGAATGGACGTCGTAATATGATAGGATTGATATTGGGTTTTTACAAACGGTGATTGAGACGTTTTGACATCAACATTTGGAGAACTTATTTTTTGTGTTGCTTCACCATACTGCCAGTTTTAGCACTGCACCAGTAACGGCCTTCCCGGTCAAAACATCTTTCGAAAATCAGCAGTGGCGGACCTAGG
Organism: Poa pratensis; assembly: GCA_947311845.1. NCBI lineage: Eukaryota > Viridiplantae > Streptophyta > Magnoliopsida > Poales > Poaceae > Poa > Poa pratensis. The sequence continues at coordinate 11,634,234 of CAMZMU010000051.1, forward strand.
ATTTTGCCACTGGGTATGCCGCAAAAATATTGTTGGCCATTTCAATAAAGTATATGTACAAATTTAATAAATAATTGTAAATTTGCATTCTAATACAATATAAAAGCAGTACATAATACGTAACTAAAAGATTAAGTACAAAAGTTGCATAAATTACCATACAAATAGTTACAAACCATACTCTCTCTTGTTTTGAGTGTGCTCTTCCGCTGAAGGATTTGAAGCGGCGGCAGCCTTTTTTGCTGTGTGTTTCTGAATAAGAGATGCAATATCCCCGCTTCTCTTCATAACTGAAAAATCTGAAAAAGAAATAGATGAGTACAACAATTAGCTCGTCATATTACATATATAATCAAATGCGATGAATAATCAAAACTTGTAGATTGCCGTGTAGCCTGTCTTCACTCTCATGAAATACGTACTAGATTTGGCCGTCGGCTAGTCGGTGAAGTCTGACCGGCCACCGGCGTCAAGTCGCTGATTCCCCAAAGCAGCTACGTGCTGGGCATGAAACAAAGATAAGAAATAAATCACCGATTATAATTCAGCTAGCTACCTGATCGATCAATGGAGACATACATGTAGATCGATCGATCAACGGACTAACGGATGGGAGTTCCACGCGACTGGCGGCTGCCGCTAACTCCTCGGCACGACCGCGCGACCTGGCGGCGTGCTAGTCTCCTTTTTTCCTCGAATCGATCGATCGCATAGCAAGTTCTTTCGCGAGGGCCTAATACTAGTACATACGTGGGCTGGGCTGCAGGGTATGCCGTGGCACGGCATACCCTGTAGGTCCGCCACTGAAAATCAGACATTTCTTCGAAAAAACAGACATTTAGGACGTGTTTGGTTTCCTACGTGTTTTTTATCCCATTTGCATCCGTGGCTTCTAGGACCTGACCCAAGAAAAACGAGGCCGGAGCCACATTGTGCAGCCCGTTTGGTTGCCTGTTTTTACTGTTTTGCAAATTTCCTATCCGCTGTTTGGTGTCCTGTTAACATGCGTAGACGTGTATTAGAGGCAAAACCTGGCGTTTGGTTACAGCCTAGTGCCGTGTTATGCTCACCACATATGAAATAATGATCTTACCACCTCACTGCTAACACACATTCAGATGGACATTCAGACATACTACATTCAGAGCTTACTTAGTACAAGTTCACTAGCATGTAGGTACTTACAGCACATTACCATCATCAGAACATGTTCATTGGCATATATAAGCCCTGATTCATCATCTAAACAGGGGCATCCCAATCCCCTGGATCAACAACTAACAGGGGCAACACATGCCCCTGACCAAAATGGATTATCATTAGTTCAACGCATACATAAGCCCTGGATAAACATCTAAACAGGGGACAGGGGCATCCCATGCCCCTGTGTTCCCTAACCAAAATGCATCACTTCAAACTCACCACGCTGGTCCTAACCGTGGGAAGGGCAGGTGTAGCCCTGGACGTCGAAGTGGCGCTCTTGAAGATGGTGAGCTTGAAGCCCCATCCAGTGAGCTTGAAGACGACGGCGGCTTCCTCCAGCTCGTACTTCCGCACCACCTCCGGCCAGTTGTGGCCTAGCACCGTCTCCTCACTGTGCATGCTCACCTGCACCCACTCGTCGCACTAGTGACAAGGAGAGATCGGCAAGCAGCGAGGAAGTGGTGTCTGGAACCACTCCCTCAGCACGGGCTGGAACGACCTCGTCACGACAAGCATGTACAGATCGTCCCTGTCCAGCTGGGCATAGAACTGCCAAGGCAACACCGGCCTGGGGATGTGCCCGACTGTCGGCTGACGGCCTTTGGTGCGGCTGCAGAGCTTCAGCGCCTCCTCCTGCCTGTTTGGCACTTCAGGCTGAGCAACCACCGTTGCGAGGGAGCACACCCTCCAAGCCAGGAGGTGTTGTGGATGGCGCCCGGGGAACTCCCATTCAGTCTTGGGTACCTTGTCAGCATAGAGGCGTCAGTGTAGGTGAACAATGACAGACATACATGAACAATGGCAGACAGACATGCACATGATCATGCAAACATTGCCAACAATGGCAGGTCATGGACATTGCCAGACATACATGGACAAGATCATGGCAACATTGCCAACAATGTCAAGTCCCAGGATATACAACTAAACATGGTAACATTGCCAACATTGGCAATGTCCCGGGATGTACAACCATACATGACAAGTCCATGGACATGACATTGCCATGGACATTAAAGTGGACAAGAACATGCAGACAATGAATGTACACTAGGCAGTTAAATAGATCTACCTGAATCCTACAACACTACAAACCCTAACAGATCTACAAGCAAGAGGAGATGCAGATACATCCTACACAAGATGAATCGAAATAGGAACAGACTCGTGAGGAAAAACCGCAAATGTGCACTAACCCTAACCGAATCTAAATCGGCACACAATGTGCAGTCCGATGACCTAGTAAGTAGAGGGGAAAGCAATTACTGTGGCCATGGAGGGCGTGGGTCCGCCCGCTGGCACCGAGGAAGAAGGGTGTGCCGCCGATGTCGACGCCGCTCCGGTCCGCTTCTTGCGCAGAGGCTTCGAGGAGGACGCCAGAGCCGCCGATGGCGCCGCCGCAGTACCCGATACGACCGCCGGAGCTTGGGGAGGGCCGCGGCACACCGGCGACGGTGCCTTTAGCATCTTCCCCCAATCGGCTGGCGCCTGCGCGATGAGCACGTACACCCACCATGTGTGAACAGAGGCGGCGGCTGGGCCGGAATGGCCACTACAGTGGGGAGGGGGAGGAGGAGCGGCGGACATGGAAGCGGTCAGGACGAGGGAGAGAGTGGTGGAGTGGGTGGTGAGGGGAGTGGGCGCTGGGAGTTATTTTCCCGAACCGTCACGTCTCCCTGATGCGGCTACAACCGCCCGTTAGAAACCCCAATAGGAAGGTATGAAGCAGCACAGTAGCAAATTTCGCTTAATTGCAAAACCAAGCTTATCGAACCAGTAGAAGTTGGAAGATCTGCAACACGGTGTCAACGAGGCGCCAGCAAGTTGACTTGGACCTGCGCACACACAATCAAAATACTTTGTCCCAACGTAACATGAAGATTGTCAATCTCCCTGACTTGCTGATATAAAGAGTTAAACGTACGGTGTGGAGAATAAAAGTAAATGCAAAAGTGGACAGCGATCAAATGAGTGCAGAACATGGTGGAAACGGTGTTTGTATCCGTGTAAAATAAAGGACCGGAGTTCACAGTTCACTAGAGGTGTCTCTCCATAAAACAGGTAAACTTACATGCTGGGTAAACAAATTACAGCTGGGCAATTGACAAAGTGCATGGCATGACAATGCATATTATGACAAGAACATGTTCACTCTGAGATATATGGGGCATTACAACAAGATACATAGACCGCTTGATAGCTGCATCTATGACTAATAATCCACCCGCGAGATAACATTCGTGTCTCCCACAAGTATTAAGTTGCAAGCAACAGATAATTGTAATAAGCAAAGTGTGTAATGTAAACAATGCAAATGACACGTAGATAAAGCATTGTTGTTTTATCCCTAGTGGTAACAGCACATCCACAGACTTAGTCGTTTCCGTCACTCGAGCCCAGGCTACTGGAGACATGAACCCACTATCTAGCATAAATACTCTCTCTTGGAGTTACTAGCATCTACTTGGCCAAAACATCTACTAACAACGGAGAGCATGCAAGAACATAAATAACACATGTAGATAGATAGATCAAGAAACTTGATCATAACTTCACAATTCATCGTATCCCAACAAACACAACATGTAGCATTACATAGAGATGATCTTGATCATGTTAGGCAGCTCACAAGATCTAAACATGATAGCACAAAGTGGAGAGACTACCATCTGGCTACTGCTATGGACCCGTAGTCCCGTGGAGAACTACTCACGCATCACTCCGGAGGCAGGCATGGTGGTTTAGAGCCCTCCGGTGATGATTTCCCCTCGGGCAGGGTGCCGGAAAGAGCTGCAGAACTCTTCCGAATTAGGGTTGACGACGACGGCGGTGACGGAACTTTTCGTGGATTTCTGATCAGGTGTTTAGGGTTTTCGGAGACGAAGCAATTTATAGGCGAAAGGACGCGGTCAGACGAGGACTAGGGGGCCCACATGGCCTTGGGGCGCGGGCCAGGCCTTGGCCGCGCCTGGGACCCGCCTACTCCCCTGGTGGGTCTCCTCGACCTCTCCTTCGGACGGTGTCTTCGTTCCATTGTAGAAATAAATCACGTAAATTATCGTCCAATTCCGAGAATTTTCGTTGACTAGCTTTTCTGAAACAAAAATATAGCAGAAAACAGGAACTGGCACTGTGGTATCTTGTTAATAAGTTAGTTCTAGAAAATGCATAAAAATAATATAAAGTGTAAATAAAACATGTACCATTTGGTATAAAACAAGCATGGAACGTCAAAAATTATAGATACGTTTGAGACGTATCACTTCCCCGCTTCCCAACGCGTGCGAGACTGCGGCACGCGGAGCTCGCTAGGGCCTAGCCACGCGAAAACGGTTGAATCGGCCGTTCCTCCAGGGTCTGACTGAGCACTGCTTTAAGTTTCATGCTATGCAACAACGTGGGCTGGGCCAGGAAATCAAACGTGCAATTTTTGCACCCAGCGCGCGTGGTCGAGGGGCACCCAGGAAACCAAACACGCCCTTAATTTTTGTTTGAATGAAGAAAGAAATGCGGGAAGCCTCTTCGTCTCTGGAAAAAAATAGATTCACCTAATTTCTATCTTCTACACACATGTACTAGCTCCGTTTTTCCTTTACTAGCTCCGTTACATACGAGAATTGTGAACCGGAGGGAGTACGTGGTACCGTGACACTCATTATCCAATGGTATATTTCTAGTCCATTGTACGCTAATCCGTGTTTAATGTTAGGTTAACCTTTTTCTGTCTCCTACTTATTACCTTATTCAATGCTTCTACCCTCTTCTAATCTAAACCTGATAGTTGTTACTCTTATTGCCATCTTTTACAATTTATCCTTGAATCCCGACTTACCCAGGCTAACCATGGCTTGATTATAAGCCATCTCAAAGGAGTGTTCTCCCCGGCGTCTCTCGATGCAGTGAACAGGCTAAAGTGGAACAGAGAATTGGACAGACTTTGACCATGATGGCGCCGAGGGGTTCGGGGGAGATAATATTTGGCTCCCAATCCATAGAAAACTAGGCAGAGGGGGTGGCGGCTAGTTTATGATGGACTAACTCATAGTATATAGCTCCACTAATGAATTTTTATTTTTATTGCACATTCCTTATTTGACATTCCTCTGGCTTCTTTCTATTGCACATGCTCTATTTGACATCCGTTTAGCTCTATCCTTTTGAGTTTTGAAGACTTGTTGGCTATGGCTATTTACTTGAACTTTTTTTTTGCGGGAAACCACTGATTACATCAAAGTCCAGAAGTTACAAAAAGACACCCCACAAAGAAAGAAATAACACACAGGTCCTTCTGCAACACAGTGACGCCGACGAGGAACCAGACGTGCCGACGACGCGCCGCCCGCTGCATCTTCCAAACCTTGGAACGAAGATGATCCCCTACGGACGGGAAGTTGCCGAACCTCGAGCTCCAGAGAGCCTCCATCCATCGCCAAGCCAGCAGCACCACCGGTCTTCAACATCAGTGGCTTCGATTTGAACTTCAAGAACTGGATCCGCCGCACCGGAACCCAGCCGGGGAACGAGCGCGCACGGCGGTCACCGAGGACCGCGAGCACGCCCAGAAGTCGCCTGCAAGATGGCGACGCTCCAGGGAGCGACGACACCGGAGAGGAAGAAGACGACCCCAAAACGCCCACCACCGCCGCCTCCGCCTCCAAGACGCCGCCGGTGAGCAACCTACTCAAACCTACGCTATGTACACGACGAGATCCGGGGTTCCCCCACCCTCCCGCCGCCGGAGCGGCCGGCGGAGGGAAGGGGAACCGGCGAATCGCCGCCGGCGAGGTGGATTGACTAGGTGGTTTCAGAAATCGCCCGCTGGTACTGTAGCAGCAGAGGGGACGAGTCCAAGGTCTCTTTATCCTTTTCGGTGGCTATTTACTTGAACTTTTGCTGACTTAACTTGAATTGTTTGCTCGACACATATACTCACTTCGTTCCACAATATAAGATGTTTTAATCTTTTTCCACATTCATATGCACACACGTGTATCTAGACACGTTTAAGTGCATGTGTCCATTTTTTTTAGTATGAATCTAGATATGTATGTGTAACACCTAAAACATCTTACATTGTGGAACAGATGGAGTATTATATATCACTGTAAGACTAGACTAAGAACATCAGGTAGATTATATATTTCCAAAATACATAGAGAAATGATCACTTCGCATATAAGCTCATGTTTCTGACCGACGTAGTTCTTTTCGGGGGAGAGAGAGAGGGGTACAATAAGCTTAGCATAGAATATTTTCATCGAATATCGAATATTGTACGACGAGCTTAATTATCATGCATAATTTACGTCAGCTAACGAAGATTCGAGCGCAACTCCTGTGCTCACGTTATTAATCGTACTATGAACTCCTGTAGGTTCTTGATTAATTCAATGTTCATTAATTATATTGCACAAACCAGAATTCCCATGCGAGCTAGATCTTAGTTAACAAGGCCTAGCCCGAGCTATTTCATAGTATTTTTTTACTAAATGGCTTTTAATCAAACTTAACGCTAATTGTGACCCTTCAAATAACTTTCAACCACATTTGGCCCTCCGCATAAAACGCCACAGACTTAGGCGTTCTGAAAATATCAGAGGCTCCCGAAATCTCAGAAAACGCCATATACTTAGGCGTATTCCGAGCTAGAAAAACGCAAAAATTTCTAAGTCATTTGGGAAAAAACCATTTGATGTGGCGTTTTCAAACTCAGAGCCTCTAGAAATCTCATAATACATCATCTGGTGTGACGTTTTCCAATCACTGAGGCTCTGAGAATCTCAAAATTCTGAGATTTTCAGAGCATCTGAGTCTAAAAACGTCAAATCAAATGGCTTTTTTCAAATGATTTAGAAATTTTTGCGTTTTTCTTCTGAGATTTTCAGAGCCTCTGAGTCTAAAAACGCCAAATCAAATGACTTTTCCCAAATGAATTAGAAATTTTCGCGTTTTTCTGGCTCGGGATACGCCTAAGTATATGACGTTTTCTGAGATAGCCTATGATATTTTCATAACGCCTTAAACTATGGCGTTTTATGCCGAGGGCCATAGTTGGCTGAAAGTTATTTGAAGGGTCACAATTAGCGTTAAGTTTTGTTAAGGGCCATTTAGTAAAAAAATACTATTTCATATTGATTTAGTGTGTCCGTACGTGTCGGCATCCTCGGTATTGACTTCTGGTCGATAGGACCCATCGGCTTTTTAACAAGTTTATATTTGTCATTTTGTTTGACGATTATATATATATTTGTCATTGTCGTTGACTAACAAAGGGGAAGTGCTTTTGGAGAAGGGCTCCATAAAGCCTATTGTTTGAAAAATAAATTAATATTTTTAAAGTTTCAAAAAATTCTGAAACAAACCATAAATGTTGACAATGGCGTATTCTACTGTTCTGAAAATTTTCAGCTAGAAATAGTTTGTATTCCGCCCTACAAAAAAATAAAAATCCTGACAAATTTGGAAAATTTCGAATTTTTCATTGCTCATGTCCCAAAATACAGAATATTTCGCATTAATTTTTTGCACACTGGTAAGTAATCATGTTCTACTATCAGGATTTTTTTCACATTTTTAGAAACTTAAACATTTCCTTGTTGAATTATTAAAAAAAAAGCTCAATGGAGCTCGTCCACCAAATCAGTGCCCTCACTAACAAAGGGGCTACACGATTACACCGGTCGACTCCATAACTTGGTGTCGGGAGTAATAATTACAATGCTTCAGGCAACACCATACGAGTATGGATGCGTTTAGAGCATCGAATTGCGCTAACACCCCAACCCGTCGAGTTGGGAGTTGCTTAGACGCGCCAGATGTAGCTGCGCGCGACGCCTGACAGGCGGGCCAACCCTGTCATAGAGACATCAATGTGGCTACCTGCCGGTCAGCTCCATGCATCAATGTGTCTTGGTTTCCCAGCCGAGCGCAGCGAGCCGTCACTTCCGTGCGGCGAGCTCGCGTCTTTCTTACGCTTGTTTCCAAGCCAGACACAGTGAGCTAGCGTCTTTCTTACTCCAGCGTTAATGCGGCGAGCATGGCTATGTCCCACCACATCCCAGCTGTATCCTCGCCACATGCCACCTCTCTCTTCCACCTTCGCCTCTCATCATCCACTATGTTCCGCCGCAACCGCGGGAACCGCATAAACGACAACGAGAACCGCACGCCGCGTCTCACTGGCCAAGCTTGCCTCTGATCCATGACACATTGGTCTCCGCGGGACGTATCCTTCGTCATGACACGGCGAGCTTCCCCCTTGCGCCACCTCCGCCCCCACCTCCACATGCCGGTCTACTCACGGAGGAAGGGGCGCGCGAGAACATCCGCAACAACTCGTCGGTGCCGGCGGATTGCTGCCTCCCGGAGGGGTGGCCGGCTAACATCGTTCACGTCCCAGTGGCGCCGCGTCTCCTTGGCCAGGCTCACCAGAACTACATCTTGAAGTGCTGGCACAACATGCCGTGTAAGTCGCGGCTGGACCCTAATACTCCGTGTCGTCGTCGGCGTAATGGGATCAAGAGGTGGAGCTTGAGTACCAGGGGCGGCTCCATACATTCTTCCCAACGATTTATTCGCAGCTCGCACGAGCGCCTCAAATATGTAGGTCTGGCTTTCGTCCCCGTGTTGCCCCCCAGGCAGCACCGGGCGACACCCATCTCGCCGCCGCTAGAGGCTCTCCGCTAGCTCACACGGCCGCTGCCGCCGGCTTCGGTCGCGGTGGCGGCAGGCCCCTCTTCCAAAGGCTGCGGGGCCGGCTTCTCCATGCTGTTGGTGCCGCTCGAGGCCGGTTGATGCGGCTAGGGGGCGTCGGCCGGAGCTCGTAGCGAGCGGACGCCGGGGCGGCGGCCCCGGACCGGAGAGGAAGCTGGGCATCGCGGCGGTGCTATCCGGCGATGCGGGAGCTGCTTCCTCACTCGGTGGAAGAGGAGGGGCCGGCGGCGAATCGGCGGGCCGGATCTGGGCCCGTCTGGGCCGGCGGCGCGAGGCTGCGTTGGGCAGCCGAGGTGACGGCGCGAGGCAGCGGTGGCGCCGTTCTGTGCGTGGCAGCTCGTCACGGGCGTGCGGAGGGGAGGGTGCGGTGTTGTGCACAAGGGCCTTTCCCGGAGGACTCGAGGTCCTGGCAGCGGGTCTGCTGTGGGAGCGTCAAGGGCTTGGTTCAGGGCGACGTGGAGGTTGCGGTGGTGCTCGGTGGCTGGTTCGGCAGCGAAGGTTTTGTTGTTGGAATCGCGGCGTGTGGAAGCTGGTGGGCTAGTCGGTCTCATGGTGAGCAGGTGCAAGACTTGGCTACGTCGAGCGAAAGCTCTGCCCCGGCTGTTGTCGGGCAGGCGGCAACGACGCCTTCGGGCGCCGTTTCTCTTCTTGAAGACGTCGTCGAGACGTGGTGCTCGCCTTCCACCCGGACCACTCCGGGGGAAACCCTAGATCTTCCGGGATCGGGCGATGATGGCGCTCTGTGTCATGCTCCCCCTTGGGGGCATCGTTCTTGGAGTGGTGACTGGCTGGAGGGACATGTGATTGCGGGAGGTGGCGGCGAGGGTGTCGGGGCTGGTGTGGCGACGGCAACTGCGGCTGTCTTTTAGGCCAGGGCGGCGGCCTCGGATGTTGGTACGACGTCCGTGGTCTACGAGCAGCTCTCCTTGGGCTGCTTGGGCTGCGGGTGGCTAGTTCGTGCGGCGTCGTGGCTCGGTTGCGAGCGGTGTTATGTCGGGACGGCGGTCCCGAAAGGGGGTGTTGGCGGCGAGGCTGTCGGGGCTGCTGGGGCAGCGGCAGCAGCTGTTGCCTTTTAGGCCGGGGCGGCGACCCCGGATGTTGGTACGACGTCCGTGGTCTGCGAGCAGCTCTCCCTGGGCAGCTTGGGCTGCGGGTGGTTGGTTCGTGCGGCGTCGTGGCTCGGTTGCGAGCGGTGCTATGTCGGGACGGCGGTCCCGGGAGGGGGTGTTTGCGGCGAGGCTGTTGGGGCTGCTGGGGCAGCGGCAGCAGCGGTTGCCTTTTAGGCCGGGGCGGCGGCCCCGGATGCTGGTACGGCGGCCGTGGTCTGCGAGCGGCTTACCTGGTGCAGCTTGGGCTGTGGGTGGCCGAGTCGTGCGACGTCGTGGCCCGGGTGTGGGCGGTGGCATGTCGGGGCGGCGGCCCCGGAAGGTGGTCCAGGTGGTTTGCGCAGGGCGTGATGCAGGGTTGGATGTCGGGGCGGCGGCTCCGAGTTTTTTCTGCATCTTCGAGGGTGTTCCTCCTTGTGTCGTGGGGGCGACAAGGCTGCTCTCGGTGTTGTTCGTCGTCGAGGCTCCCCGGCGGTGGCCGCTTTCATCTACGACGGACTGTCCCGTACCTGCTCCTCCATAGCAGTTGCGGATTCTTCTCTCCGGCAAGGGTGGATTGCTGGTCGGCTGGCCGTGGAGTGGGTGTTGTGTGGGCTGTGTCCCGTGGTGTTGGTTGTTGTTGGTGTTTGTTGTATGATTTTTGCCCGTTTTTTCAACTAATAAACCGGGCACCTTTCTCTCTTAATTAATATAAGGGGCAAAGATTTTGCCCACAGTTTCTAAAAAAAATATGTAGGTCTCGTCTGACGCTGTTGCCGGACACTATAGGGGCGAATGTATTTTTTTTTGTAATGTACATACTTGTATTCATACTAAAACGAGTACTGCATACAGACAAGCATACACACGAAGAAGAAACAGAGGATACAGAGGAAAGCACAGCTCGCACTCTCCTTCTTCAACCTCTCGATCGACCACCAGCCGATCCCTGCGACGCCGGAGACGACGAAGAAAGCCGCTGCGAAGATCGACCACCCGTGGAGCAGAAGAGCCCCTAGCCCAGAGGCGTTGAAGAGCCGCAGGTGACGCCAGCTCCGGGGAGCTGGTGGTGACGACGAAGAACGAACATCGGCCGGGGGAGGTCCCCCGAGCTCAAACAGCACACGATCCGGGGACGGCGCCCTAGATCTTCCACCTTTCTACCACTAACCTGCAGAGCCGCCAACTTGGATCCTCCCTTCCCGCCGCCAGCTCCGCCGTCACCGCAGATCTGACGGGAGATGATGGGTTCGAGCACCACGCCGGGCCTCGAGCCACCACAAGTCGAGCGCGTCGACGGCTGGCCCCGAAGAACACCACCGCCGGAGAAGAACGCACCGACACCAAAACCACCTCCGCCCGCACCCCCACCTCCAAGGCGCCGCCGGCGGAGACTCCACCCCAACCTCCCGTATGTACAGGCCCGAGACGGGGATCCCCCACCCTCCCGCCGCCGGAGCGGCCGACGGAGGAGAGGAATCCCGCGTCTCCGCGGCACGGACGCGGTGGCTCGGCGAAGGTCGCCCAAAAATCGCCCTTTTTTCGCCTCTTCAACAGTGACGGGAGAGGGAAGGAAGGTCGCCCAAAAATCGCCCTTTTTTCGCCTCTTCAACAGTGACGGGCGAATGTAGATGCTCTTACATTGCTTCAGGCAGAGGCTCACGTGTAGAATACAGCGTGCATGGGTGTGTATGTGTTTCCTGCCTGCAGGTCGTGTCCGATCGGAGGGGAAAGGGAGCACTAGCAGTGCGTGCATGCACTAGGACTAGCCAGCCCACGGGCTAGCTTTGCCTTAACTTTTGCATTGCACTGCTGTTCATCCACAGTAGTAGCTTTTCTACTCTCTCTCCCTTCTTTTCAAGAGAGATACGGATTCGCATGCATCTACGTGCATGGGTCAAGACGGTCGAGACTTCAGCTCACAGACAGACATGCATCTTGCAGGGAACCCAATGCAAACAGTACTCTAAGTTGCACTGGGAACCCAAATAGTAAGACTAGGGTAGGGTAGTGGTAGTAGTAACCCTAAACCTGGACAAATTGCGCTGGTTTCTGCTACTATGACACAAACAAGGCTTGTTTGAGAAGGGGATTGTTTGTAGTACGGTGGCAATTGCATGCGTTCCATTTCCAGAACAGATGCACCATGCACGTGCCTGCATCTGCATGCATGGCAAGGTGAGCACTCGTCTCTCCCTGTGTCGCTCTGTCGTCTGCTTCGTTAACTTTGCCGCTCTCCGCCTCGGTGCTGCAGCAAAGCTGTGCAGTCGCTCAAAAGCTGGACATGTCGTGCTCCAAGCTCTACTGGCTAGGGAATCCGCACGGCCGCATTGGTCTGGTCAGGCTCATATACAAGTCAATCACTTCTTCGTCCTCACTATGCACGCATTCATCCGTCAGTATTCGTTCTTGCTATGTTTCGCACCAGCCCTAGCTGCTTTCAGATTACTTCTACAGGTTAAGTCCCAAGAAATGGAAAACAACTTATTTAATTACGATTTTTTTCTCGGTCTCCAACTTATTGTTTACCCTTTTCTGCCAAAATATCAATTGTAGCATGAAGCACCAGATGAGTCCAATGAAGAGAAGTTCCTTTGTTGCATCACGAACACCGACGGATGCAAGTGACACTAACGAGATACATATATAGTACAAAGTGATGCATAGTGCAAAATTGAAATACATATTGAGACATAGCGCAAACAGACCTACATATATACATGTTACGTATTGCAAACTGCGATAAATACCTGAGGCATAGTGGAACCTGAGCTGCATACTTGATACGTAGTGCAGTCAGAGCTACATACTTGATACAAAGTTCAAACTGAGTTACATACTTACATCTGAGACCTCCTTGTTCCGTTATCAATGGTAATGGAACCCGGTCCCTGTTGGAAGCCGTATGAAAAAAAAATGGAGTACCTTTGTAGTACATGAGCTTAATTAGTTTAGGCCTACCCTGAGCTGCATAATTAATCTTTCTTTTTTTAAATGAGGGAAAATATTTGACTTTTTATTGATATATTAGAAAAAGTTGGCCTGTTTATAAGTAAAACTGGCTGAAAACCGATACATTGATAACCCACAAATGTAGCGGATAGCTGTAACATCTATTAACATAGAAGTAAGAGTAACGATCCTAGTAATGATACAGCGCGCCGACAGTTCTTCATCACCAACACGAACTGGTTTAGCCTGGAGTAGCTGACTTTATATGTAATAGATCGATGCCCTGTAGCTGAACTTGTAATAAAAGTAGAAGCCTGACTTTACTAGGGGATGACTCTCTTCTCTCTCGCGTAATGTGTCGTTTGCCTGGCTTCATTCAAATAAAATGGAGCTGGGGAGTAGATCTAGGGTAGCTAGGTTGCTTGGGCTCTATGCCTGGTCTTGGCTTTATGCAGTAGAAGCTGAGGGTAGGATGGTGGATCTCGGCGGCCAGATCTGCTGCGCCGCGAGTTTCCTCTGTCTCGCTGCGATCCGCTCATGGCAGGCGGTGTCGCATGGGAGGCCGGCGAGCTCGTCCATCCCTCTAAATAAGGCGCGCATCGGAGTTCTGGAGTGGAGCTGCTCTGGTCAAGCTCTGCTCTGCAAGGTATGGCTATCTCTCGCGGTGGTGCTTCCATGGAGGAAGCCGAAGACGGCGGTGATGCAGGCCTTGGACTCTTTCAATAAGGCCAGTTCTTATTCCTTCTGCTACTGCAATTTTATTTCGAATTTGTCTCCTCTACCTCGTGGCGGGAGTGTGGAGTTTGAGGACGGATCTGGTATTCATGTGCGGTAGTGGAAGGCTGGCAGCTGGTTCTGGATGATAGACGAGGTTTTCTTTACTCGCGGTGGAAGCGGTGAGAGGAAGCAATTCGTCCGTTGCGATGTTGATATGCAGCTGCTATGGAGTGTGGTGCCGCAAATCGGAGAACAATCTCGGTGCCCTTTGATTTGGCTGCCGACTCAGGTGACCATCAGGTGGTCTTCGTCGTCGGCGATGTTTGCCGACGCTTCTTCAACCTCCAGATGGAGGCCCTGCTCGCAGCTCGCGACGGCGCTTCTCTTCTTCCCAAGGCCAAGTGGTTTCGTCCCCGGCGTTGGTGAAGATGGCCGTGGCTCGAGCTCGCTGTACTCCGGCGGTGGCAGAGGAGTTGATTGCGTTTTCCATTTTATGCCTAAGGTCTTACTTGTAATATGTAGGGGCTTGACTGTAATCGTGTTTTCCTTTGAGGACCCCTATGTAAAATGTAACTCCACCGCTGAAATATAAGAGGCATCCAGGTCCTTCGGGACCTCTCCGCTGTTCAAAAAAAAATGGAGCTGGGGGGTTTTGGCCCCCTGTTTTTCTTAAAAAAAGTGAAACGATCCTAGTATATGTAAAGTTATTTATTCTGTCAAACTATATTGTCCCCATTATAGTTTTCTATGCACTAAACAGATCAAAGGGACTAAGTTTTTTGTTTGTTTTGCTTTTCGAATATAGAATAGGCAAAACGAAAGAAAAATTGTCGTGATTCAGAGATGCCCCATTCCTCTAAATTCATAGTGGACAATTCTAAAGTTGTACTCCCTCCGTGCACAAAAGGATGTCTCACCTTTGTTCAAATTTGCATGTATCTAGACATGGGGCATCCTTTTGTGTACGGAGGGAGTACTATATAATATGCAAAGTGTTTCCAAGGAAGGCAGGAATGTTATATCGACATGAACTTCCACAGAAAGCATGATAAGTAATTGCTCTTTCTAACAGGAGCCAGGCTCGGTGCACTAGTATTGAAGCCTCTTTTTCTCGTCGACCTGCTGACTATATCTTTAATGGTGTTTTCTTTTTTGGCGATAACTTACAGTACTTTCGTACTGCATTTATTTAATTATATATAAAAAGGTGTCCAGTACAAGAGAGTTGTACTACCACAAAAAGAGAAAATAAAAAGATTATCTCCAAAATTTCAGATGAAACTATCTACCCAGGCTGCAAAGTTGCTGTACGCCTTCCTCTTCCTAGTTGCCCGTAACTTTAGAAGCTGAACCTCCTCCTTAAAAATGGATCTGCAATGATAAAGGCTAGGAGGTTTGTCTTTGAAGATGAAAGCATTCCTGGTCTTCCAAATAGCCCAGAGCCTCATCAGGATGATCTCCATGAAGAAAGGCTTGGCAATTTTCTCCTTGAGGTGTTGAATACAGCTCAAACCTTGCTTGTCTAACAAAACAGCATTAGGAGCCAGCAGCCTCCAGCAGGTTCTTGCAAAAGGACAGTGAAAAAACAGATGATCTCTAGTTTCCACCACCGCAGCATTACACATAACACAGTTGTAATCTTCCAAACAGAATGTCTTCCTTTGCAACAAATCTCTTGTGTTTAATCTGTCAATTAGGAGGAGCCAACCAAACACCTTATGCTTCTTCTGACAACATGAACTCCATAGCCACTTGAAGGCTAGATGTGGAGCAGGCCCATCATGAAGTGTTTCATACGTCTTTTTAACAGAGAACTTTGTACCCCATGAATACTCCCATACATCCTTGTCCTCCTGTGTGATGTTCGAAGAGCGTGACAAACTCATGAAATTTCTCAAATGCTTCAACCGAGAGAGGTAGATGAAATAAATCCAATAGAGAAGTGCTATCTGCTGCTCTCTTGGAAGAAATATCAGAGGCAATTGCAAAAGAACTGAGGTGTGGAAATAAATCGTTGAGAGTGTGATCAGTCCATTTGTCTTCCCAAAGTAAAACTGTATTGCCAACACCCATCTTGCAAACTGTCAGTGCTTTATAGTCATCGAGGTATTTAAAACAATCTCTCCACCAAAAGGAACATTCAGACATCTTAGCAGGAGGTAATCCAACCGAGTAGTATTTTTCCCAAATCAGGTGCACCCATGACTGGTCAGCATGGTTAAAAAACTTGTCTAAATGCTTCATCAGCAAACATTTATTCTGCTCATACAGGTTAATTACCCCCGGACCTCCTTTGTCCTTCGGCTTACAAACCAGAGACCAAGCAGCAAGAGGATGATTTCTTTAATTAATGGTGTTTTCGTGCAGCAAATGAGGTCCGTAAGACCTTTCGAGGACCGTCTCACCATCGACATGCTCGTGGCGGAATTTCGTCGGCTCTATAGAAGCACCTGCTCCCCAACGTCTCCATCTTAGTTTTTTTTTCATGTTGTTCGCTCTAACTGTCTTTAGGCTAAGTGTAAGGTTTTTACCTTTTTCCTCGGGCCATTAAGGTATTTTAAGCTGGAACCCAATTACCCAACAACTGTTGGTCTTCTCCTGCGAACTAAGCAGTATTATTAATTTAAATCTAGGTAGTGCAATGGTGACTTTTATCTTAAAGAAAATAGATCTGCTGAATATAATATGTAAATAATGAACAGGGACATACGGTGTGCACATGTACGTGTATATACAGGCTGGGCTGGTCGTGTGGATCAGAGGACGCACTGGTCATCTGTCACTCGCAGCTACCAATGGAGTATGTAAGTATCCAGGGGATAATGGTCAAAAGAATCTTATCAAGCAGATTGATGGGACATAAAGCAATGCCACCCTATACCTTGTCCTTTTTGAAGCCTATATAGATCAACTACGAAGTGTTTGTACGTACGTAGTTGAATGCCAGAACAACTTCCCTCTTCTTCATTAAAAATACCGACAGATTAGTTCTTTTGAGTTTCAATGTAACAAAATCATTTGTTTCTTAGAAAGTACTCCCTTTGTTTCAAAATATAAGAGTTTATGGAGAGTTTTAATATGGACTACATACGGACTAAATGAGTGAATCTACACTCCAAAACAGGTCTACACAATGCATTCCGTTTTGAAATTTCTAAAAAGGTTTACAATTAGTAAGAGGGAGTATAATACTAAAAATCAAAAAAAAAATCTAGGCCCTTGATAGTATGAAGGCAAAAGTCCACCGTGAAGTGAATTGTTACAATAATATTGAAAAAATAGAAAATTTAAAGATGTGCGATAATATTACTCGTCGTTCATCGGAGCGGATCTGCATGGTGCCCAGGGGGTCCACAGGACACCAGTAAATGTTATTTTTCATTTTATAATAGCAGAATTTCACCATGTGTGCACTCTAAAAAAAATCTAGACCCTTACGGATTTGTTCGGTAGGCGGAGCGTCGGCATGTGCCCCTCGGTGGCAAACCATGAAACTGGCGGCCTGGGGATGGGCTGCAGTGACGACGTTCTCCACGTGGGGCCAAGCATTGCCCAAAATTTCTTCCGCTCATCGGTGTTGTACAGTGGCGAGGGTATTGGGCGTGGCCGTCTCCTGTTTGAAAAGTGTGTCCCACACCTCGCAATTGGGGCGTTGAGAGGTCGTCCACAATGCGAGTGTGGCCGATGGGTCCGACCTGTCTGAATCCTACGTGGCGGAGGTATCCATGCATGTCCGACACCCCGAGTTGGCCGTGAAAATCTAGACTGACGTGGGGTTTTTGGACAATTTTTCGGCCGTCCGTACTCTCTCAAAATAAGTTTTCGCCCCGCTTTATAAAACAAATAAGGACCATACAATCATACAATTCAACACCACAGCACACATACACCCAGGACGGATACAATACCCAACTGCGAGGTGATAAAGCCACGCCCTACGAAGGGAGCCGATGGGAGACACATGGGAACGCCGGTGAGATGCTCCAAGATGTATTTGCGGTCATCGAGATTCTGTTGCGTACGTCCAGTTCCATCCATCAAATAGGCTGTACATGCAGCATTAAGTTAGACGTATCTGCTGAAACTCGAGAGATGCAGACATGACAAGATCGATCGATCGAGGCATGGAAGATGGTCGTCGAGGCAGAACTAATCGCGACATGCATCATGCAAGATGGATGCATGCAGTTCCATCCGTCCATCCATCTGAAGAAAATTAAGAGCACGCGGAACGGAACGAACGAATGTTTTTTGGGGTACGTTGCTTCAACTCTCACCCATCTTAAAGACCTCAGCCGGGAGGGGTCACGTACAGAGAGATATACGTGACTTCAGACGACGACCGTCTTGATCGACTTGTAGCAAGGCTAGGCCCCGCGGGCGTCTATCTATCCATTGTCCATGTGCAGAGCATACTCGAAAAGATGCTTAGACAGACGTGCCTCGCAATGGAATCAATATGGTGAAATGCCACTCCATAATGTAGATTTCTCGCATTACTTATTATTGAAAATACTTCGCGACTTAGGGCATGTATAATGGTTGACAGGAAGGTCTTATATTATATTAGCCTTGTAATCAAAGTATGATTACAATGTATTATTTCTTAGTCTTATATTTTAATACCAAATATGTCTAAATATGTCGTGAGACAATTATTGCTAAGACATCATCTTTTAGTTAAGAGAAGGCAAACCTCTTTTTTTCGTTTCTCTCTACTATAACTTAGCAATTATGTTAATTTTCATTGCTAAGATAAGACCATTGTACATCCCTTAGAGTGCAGGGATTGACGAATAGCACGGACTATATCCTGTGTTTAAAGGCGGGAGCATGAGAGTGCGACTTTGGCGAAAAAGTTGTCGCTTTCTTTTCTTTTTATGTTTTTATTTTTTCTTGATCATCTTCCTCGCATACTTTCTATTTCTAACCTTTATCGTAAGTCAAACTTTGTAAAGTTTGACCAACCTTATAAAAAATAAATAGCAATATTTACAACACAAAATTGATATCACTAGATGCTCTTCGAATTTAGTTACCTAATATACTAATTTAGTGCCATAAAAATTTCTACAAATTTTGATAATGTTGGTCAAATTTAAAAAGCAATTGTGAAAGGACACGGATGTCGCCTAGAGGGTGGGTGAATAAGTGATTAAAATTCTTTGCGGTTTAGGCTTGAATAAATGCGGAATAAAACTAGCGTTTAATTTATCAAGCACGAAACCTAAACAAGCTAGGTTAACCTATGTGCACCAACAACTTATGCTAAACAAGATAAGCAAATATGTGATAGCAAGATATATTACTTCAAGCTCGATGGCTATCACAAAGTAAATAGCATAAGTAAGAAGCTCAGGTATAGAAATACCGAGGCACTTGGAGACGATGATTTATCCCGAAGTTCACTTCCCAATGGAAGCTACGTCTCCGTTGGAGCGGTGCGGAGTCACAAAGTGATCCCCGAATAGCCGTCAAATGGCACACCGTAATCTCCTTCGTGCCTCCACCAATGCGGAGTGCCACGAACCTCTATGGGACACTTGAGGGTGGTCACCGAACCCTTACAAGGATGAGGCACACTCCACAACTTAATTGGAGGCTCTCACCGAATTCCCGTGGCTCCCAAAGCCACAAGAATCACAAGGTTGGGGCGCGACTCCACAACTTAATTGGAGGCTCCCAACTATCCGCGAGCCACCAAAACTCCGAGATCAACAAGGACCGTCTAGGGCACTCCAAGTACCCAAGAGGACAAGCTCTAGGGCACCCCAAGTACCCAAGAGTAACAAGCTTCTCAACTTCGATTTCCACGTATCACCGTGGAGAACTCAAACCGATGCAACCGATGCAAGAAGGCAAGACCACTAGAAGTGGTCAAATCCTTCACTCCCAAATCCCACCAAAAGCAACTAATGCTTGTGGGGGGAGAAGAGAGGAAGAACAAGGAAGAACTCAACAAATGAAACTTCAAGATCACGATCTACTAGGTTCCCCTCACTTAGAGGAGGAATGGATTGGATGAATATGTAGATCTAGATCTCCTCTCAAATTCCCTCAAAGATATGCAAGAATCATGGGAGGGATTGAGAGGAAGGCAAGCTTTTCCAAAGGTCAACAATGGAGGAGAGAGAGGGGAAAAGCTAGCTCAAGGGGTGAGAGAACCGTTGGGGAAGAAACCCCCTTAAAAAGGTCCTCTCAAGAATCTGCCCGTTGCAGACGAAAAAGGCCGCAGCGGTAGTATCGGGCCGATCCCGGTAGTACCGAGCCGCGTTGACTCGAGGAAGAACGAAGACCAGTCAGCGCTCCCTGACTCGGCGCGCAACGGTAGTACCGGACCACTTGGCCCGGTAGTGCTCCCTTCCCGGTAGTACCGCGCCACTACCGGGTGAAAACTTCGAGAGGCAGAGAGCCATCCGGAGATGCGGTACTGGGCCCGGTACTGGCCGCGGTAGTTCCGCAAGGGGTCACCCGATAGTACCGGGCGAGGGTCGGTACTACCGGCCTAAGAAGAAACTGCAGAACCAGAAAAAGAGAACCGCAATAACTTTTGCAAGGAAGCTCCAAACGAGATGAATCCAATTCTGTTGGAAATATTAAGGGTCACAAATATAGAGGGGATACCACACATGGGAAGGTGTGGACCCTATCTCGAAGGTGGACCTATAATATTTCCAACCAGAAAACGCAACAAGTTTTCCATACGAAATCCGTTTTCGGAGAACTTGGGCTTGTCATGAAGATCACAACAAGCACCAAAACCCAACAAGGAGAAAATCCAAATAAGAACCAAGAAATATGATGAAGGCAAGTATGCAAAGGTTTGAGCTCTCTCCAACTGATACGCTAAAGCTCAATCGAGAGCCCCTCTTGATAGTACGGTATCTATCCTATAACCCGGTCTCCCAACTAGTACCATGAGACCGGTAAAATAGAAACCCTATCATACCTTTGCCTTGCGCATTCCACTTGAGCTAGATGACGTTGATCTTGATCTCTTCAAGTGGACCACCTTTCTTGATTGCGCTTTGCTTGGTGAAGACCCAAACATTGCTCCCCCATACTCCACTATGGGAGAGCCTCTCTTAGGCACATCTTCACATGAACGTTATCTCTAAATGGGTGGCAAGCTTCAAGCCTAGGATTTCTTCGAGATGCTCCTCTTGAACTTGCGCTTCTCAACATTGATGACGATCACCACTTTACGTCATCGATCATGGGCCATATGAATTCTTCATTTGATGCAAGCCCATAGAAAGATACCTAACCACACATAGAAATGCTACACACATATCATGGGTTAGTTCACAAAGCTATATGGACAATTGCTTACCATACCAAGAGATACATGATCCCACTTGGTACATCTTGTAGCTTTGTGTGTTGATCAATACTTGATCAACCTTGTATCTTTTCTTCTCTTTTCAATAGATGATGTCTTGAAGATAACCATGAATGATCACATAATTCTTTTCTTCAAGACATACTTGCAATATGCTCAACTCTATGATCTTGATGCCAAATACTTCATTATATCAATATACTCATGACATCAACCTTGAATCCAACGTATGGAGTTCAAGCATGGTCTATGGACAAACACTACAAGTAAAACTCAATGCAACCATTAATCCATAGGGATTGTCATTAATTACCAAAACCACACATGGGGGCGCCATGCCCTTTCAAATTGACTTAGGGCAAAATACATTTATATGTGGACTGAGAGAATATTCATGGATCCGGAGCCATGCTTTTTTAATTGATTTAGAGAAGTACCCATCCGCTTCCTCCGTGTCGCTCCTGGCCGGGCCACACGGAGACCACCACCCACCTCGCCAGTGTCAAAGGATGCGGTCGGGCTAGCCCAAGCCTGGACGGTGGTTGTGGGGCTTCCTTGTTGGTATCCCCTCGCGATGGTTCTGCGCATGGGCGGCGGTCAGCCTCTTCATCGACGGCGATGCTGCTCCGCGGACACGGGCGACGGTTAGTTGGAGGAGAGAGAATGAAGAAAAAGAAGGTTGCCTTCCTCTTAGAACGACCTCTTAGAAAATAAGATAATACTATTTTTTTTCATTGTACCATATGTCTTCCCTTGCCAACACAATTTTTTATGAGATTTAATTAATAATCATTAATTCGTATGGATGGTGATAAAAGATAATGCAATGTACAGATCATATATTGCCTTCTCTACATAATGTGTGTAAGGCTAAAGGAAGAGATGCCTTTTGTACCATTGGTCATACCCTTAGCAACCATTTTACGGGTGTAGATGCAGCCTACCTGCTAGCATGTATACCCGATTTTTAAGCTTTTATGTATTGGTGCCCACTCAACAACCACATATACTTGACATATGACCTGGATTGTTTGGTTTCAAAGGAAAAATGAAGGAGTGAGATAGGAAGGGTGAAAATCGGTGGCCCTATCTAGGGTCTTTTTGAATGGAAGGATTTTCATAGGAAATTTGGAGAATTCCAATCCATAAATTTCTTCCTAAGAAATCCTTTGATTAAATGAATGACACCTTCAATTAGTATGGATTGTATTTCTACACCCCAATTTCTATATCCAGTTTAGCCTCTTTTTTAAACTCATGCGCGTCGAGACACTTTTCATGTGTTTCCATCTATGACCATTACCACGGTTTTCCTCTATTTGTGATCCTCTTTTTTGTATATGCAATCCTTTCAAATTATATGTTTATGTGTTTTGTAATCCTGTGATACAAAAAACTCTTCATTTGTTTGGTTTGAAGGAATGGAGCAAAGTAAAAAAACACATGAATATTTATTTTGATCTCAAATTTCAAAGGAAAACACATGATTTTTTTTAAATCCGCTTGGACATCTTTTTCCAAATTTCTACGGATGAAGAACGAGACATAGACCTTCAGTGGCATAATAACTTCACAGTTATATATTTTTTTCATGTGGTTTAACTTTGATTTTACTATGTTTATTAGGTGGCCTTGTTTTATTTTCGATTCCTTTTGTTTTGTGAGAGAGAGAGAGTATAGCATGAACCTGTGTGCCCTATTTCTTTTTCGACAATAATTATACGGTCAGACGCTTCTGCTGCCGCAGAGAGAAAAGAAAAGGGAAAAGTGGGGCAGGAGGAAAACGCCCCGCGAATCGCGCGGGACTTCTGCGCGCGCTGCAGTCTCCCATCGCGTCGCTGCCGGCCGTGCCGGGCCCACACCTACGTGGCCCAGCTCGGCTCACTGTGGTAGTAGTACATGCAGTGTTTTATTATTATTATAATTTTTTACAGAAATTTCTTTCGAATTAGTAGTAGATGCATTAATTGTCCTTTATTTTCGAGGTACCAATGGATGATTACGTCAATAGTGGGAAAAGTATAATTCCTGAATATGACCAGCTAGATACCCGCAAGTGCGAAAGGCGTAGGATCGATAAGCTAGCACGCTAGATGATCAGATCGTGGCGGGCAGTAATACGGATTAAGTCGACGGGGCGCTATCAAATCAATCGTGTTGGTGTTGTGCATGGCACATATACTTGACCCATAGACGATACTAGAAGGTAATGGCGCGCGTTGCCGCGCCCCGATTGAAGTATGTAAATTGCTAAATTCTATGGATCAAGTTCTTGAAGGCCCTTTTATGGATTTATATTCTTGATAATATCTTAAAACCACACTTTGATACTTTAGCTTCTCTTCATAACACATTGTTATGGAGACTAGCAAAATGCCCGTGCGTTGCAACGGGATATGCTATAATTTTCATATGAATTTCATTTCTTGTACCAGAAAATCATCCAACGAATGGCAAAAATATAGCTCTATGTGTCTAACTTGCAAGACTACAACATGCATAATCTGAATACGTTCATCCCGAATTCAAAATATGTACACTTGCAATTTCTAGAAATTAGGAACAAAAAATACAGAGCAAGCATATGTACATGATTTGACACCTCAAATAAAAAGAGCACTCGTGCGTTGCTACGGCCGGAGTGAATAACAAACAACTATTAGTTAAAATCGATCGCATATTATCTCTTGGTATACATCGAAGATCTACATCCACTAACTTCCTCTTTTGATTCGACATATGCAGGATTCACCATTGCAATTGATTTTTTGCATGGTGTGTTGCGTCTAAACTCACGATTAGCTCTAATTTGTTCTATTCTAGCCTTTTTCTACTAACTTGCTCTTCTGATTCGACATATGCAGGGTTCACCATCGCAATTGATTCTTTGCATGGTGTGTTGCGTCTAAACTCACGATTAGCTATAATTGCTCTATTCTAACTTTTTTTCCTGGCTGCATATTTGCATATTTTTGCTTTTCTCGCGCGCATTTTTTTATCTTTTGTTCAGGCTTTAAATCTGCATATTTTTTCCTCCCCCGTGTGCATTTTTTGTGCAACTGGGTTCAATCCTTAATTGTTTTGCTTTGCTGATAAGTTTCACGACACCTTTTCAATTTTTCTTGTTTTTCTTCGTTGGTCATCCGTTCATACCTATCTCTATCTTTTTTCCTTCTTTGCTCCTTGACATCTATAATTGGAGATTGGGTCCTAAATTCCTCGTCTGCATAAGTGTTTTCCATACTGCATAAATATGTCATCAATTAAAAAGATGAACTTGATTAGATCTTACAGCACACGTTTAAGCTTTAGTAAAAAAATGCTTATACCTTGAACTGTGTCTGTCGAGCAGAGCAGCAGTCGAGACGCGAAACGACGAGATTGTATTCGGAGGAACTTGTGGTTTTGGTGTAGGAACTCGGTCTTATTTATGCGTCTCCCTGGGCGTTGGATTGTTTCCGAGTTGTACTCAGTTTCAGTTTCGGTTGTAGTAAAAAAAAATTAGAGTTCTACTCGGATTGGATTGTTTGCTGGATATGATAGGCGTTTTTGCGATGGAGCACGGTGGTTTGCTGAACGAGCTCATGTCGTAGTACATGTTTTCTTTTTTTTAGACTCCGCGTTGGATTATGTAAAGAATTTGATTTGATTTATGTCTTGACTGATCCGGCTCATGTCACCCTGCGGTAGGAAAAGCCAGACGCAAAGTAAGGCCCATAGGAAAATAGCATCCATCGGGCCCATAAAAAAATAGCTACGCATAAGGCAGGAGTTGCACGCCTGATCTTAATCCCACCTTGACTACTGGACATCTTTGCAGCAGTGCGGGTAAAGCAACGTAGCGTACGCGTACCATGTCGCTTAGTTATCGATCGAGCGAACGCGACCTCACACGACGTACGACGTACCAACGGACGAAATTTTGGAGCGAACGCGACCTCACACGACGTACGACGTACCAACGGACGAAATTTTGGAGCGAACGCGACCTCACACGACGTACGATGTACCAACGGACGAAATTTTGGAGGAAGAAACATTACTCGTATTATATAGTAGAGATATACAGTGAAATGTTCAGCTAAGCAAAAGATACAAAAGATGAAGAATGACAAAAGGGAGCTAGTCTCTCAAAAATCAAGTTACCAAAAAAGTAAAGAGATCTAACCTCACGCACATACCCTTAGACAAAGACCAAGTCTAAAGTGAGATCAAGATTTCCAGTGGTTAAAAATAAGAGGTAAAGGAAAGTCAGCAGCACCCCCAATACGAGGAGCTCCTCTCACCCTCTTGATAGTGGCCTCAAGGTACATGTAAAAATGCATACAAAGTTAACACTACACGCGTTGAAAATAAATTCACAAATAGCAATAGCGGACCATGTTTGCAAAATAAAGCAAAATATGCGGTAGCATCAGCCTTATCCCTACGCTACAGATGTCCAAGCATACCAACTATGAAGCGAACTAAGGAGTAGGGATTGGACGCTGAGTCAAACGGGTCGGCTGAAAAACGCCACCGCATTCTAGCCGATGGGGTCAGAACCCATCCGCAGGCGCAACATGATCCAACTAAAATGGCCAGCAAAATTAACAATTTATAATTTAACCTCGGGTAATTATTCGAGCCAAAACTATCTAGACACCATGTTTACCTTGTACATCTGAACTGGTTGTCTTCTATTAAGGATAAACATCTGAATTTGAGCAAATTAAGATAAATCTCTTGCTTAACAGTCTATTACTCATGAAACGTCAACTCCTAGCCTAAAGGAAGTAAACACATAGATAGGTACAAAATAATATAATATATACCATTATAACGGGCAGGTGGACATATTATTGGACAAAGGAAATACAAAGGAATCAGCAAAATTTATACAAATAACTGAAAGCATGATCTCAACCGGCGCCAAGTTTACTCATCAAAGCCATGGGGCACCAAGCCCACCACCCACCAATGCTACGGCCGCGCTCCCATGTGTGACCTTTTCTTCCGCATGTGTTCAGCTTCGTGTTGAACAAAAGTGCGGAAAGTGACGGAGAGACTGGTGGCGCCTTTTGCGGGGTCAAAGATGCCTTGTCGCAGTTAGCGATTTTTGTGTATACCAACACTGAATAAGCTAAATGATGAAACATTTTTTGGAGCTGGATGTATGTATCTGGTTTTAAAAATGTAACATTAGCAAAAAAAGATTAAAAATTCAAAACAAACTGCGAGATGTCACCTGGGAGAATATATTATGTTGGTGTGGAATAGTTTATCATGTGCATCAGGTAATGACGTAAAGCACATCAATAGTATAGTTATCCTAGTAATAAAACCAAAAATTCCAATGTTACACAAAGTTCAATCGTAAAGCTCTTAATCTCGTTCAAATCTACACTCGTGAATCTTCTTAGAATTCCTAGCATAAGAGGAATGATGCTAACAAAAAGATAATTTCTTTACTCCATTAAACAATAGTAAAAAATGGTATTCTTTTCCTATGTGTACTATTGATAGTTTGAATAATAGGGAAATAAATTAACGTTTCTTTAAAATCAGGAAACTGAAATTATAGCTCATGCACTAATTTAAATGCAATTCCACAACACTATTTGGTACCAAATTATAAGGGATAAAAAACCCAAGTAGAACCAATAGGACTAATTTCTGCACTAACTATACAAATTGTGCCTCTCCCCGTTGTCCAGATATCAAGCGGCCAGAGTTTAGGCATAGCATTAATTAGACTGGCGCTTGGCAAATTGAGAGCAAAACCTCAAGGCACATAGGAGAATCTGAGAGGGCTGGTTACCATTGTCCTGGATGAACGGGAACTGAACATTATGGGTGCGCTAGAAGAACGGTCAACTCGAAGGAAGAGCCGCACTGGAAACCCGAAGTTCCTGACACCCGTGGGATTTCCCTAACACAAGAACCTTGGAGGCTGGCCTGCCACCTGCCACTGGACGATGTGGAGGAGGAATCGCCGGTGCCAAAATACAATGGCCGGATACGTTGGATTGGATGACGGGAGAGTCGGATAGTTCGTGTAGATGGCAGGGAACTCGTGATTGGCACAGAATGGGTCAGCCCTGCGCCCCTGCCCTCTCCCAAGACCTAGCCTCGCGCCGCATCGTCCCCGCCAACTAAAACGGTGAGCCCTCCGCTCTCTCGGTCACGTGCAACGACGGCCGACACACACCGGCTAGCTCGAGCGGTGATGGGCATAGGAGATTGCGGCTAGGGTTAGCAGAGAGCAGCGGGGCTTGCGGGGTGGAGAGAGGGAGCGGTCACGATACCGAACGGAATTTTGCAGATGTAATCGACGAACTCCCGGCCTCCCGGGTTTCCACCAATTTTCCTCATCAAACAAAAAAATTCACTGAAAGATGGGGTCAAACAACGGAAGTAACCACATTTCTCTATTTGTAGAGAGATTAGAGCTTGAAGGGATATGAATAAGTTTGAAGATACAGCGAACAATGATTAACGCTTCCAAACAAAAAGTACAACGTGAGAAAAAATAATATTCAGGTGTTACAAACAATGGCAAACAGTGTTCAAACATCGGCAGCGCGGCTGGCCACAACTCTCATTATTTAAAGCTAGAGAGAGCAAAGCCATAAGACCAAACAACACAGACATGAGCAGAGTTACTGACATGTTGGTATGTTGACAAACATATGGTTTATTCATCCATACTCATTCCATATCCAAGTGGAATTTCTAAAAGGTAGCACACACTGAAGAAGTGGAGATTACAAACAAGAACAGAGTCTCTGAATTTTATATCCAAACCAACTCGCCTTACATCATTACACCTCTAGTGATATAATTTTAATAATTACAAAAAACATACGAGAATCTGGTAAATAGTTTCTCTAAATTAAGCTCTTTCCTGAAGCACCAATATAGATTTAGCTCTCAAGTTGCTATATAGATTGATTGTGTTCATTGTGGAATTGAAGAGATTGGGGTGCCAATTTGACAGCTTGAGCATTTCATTTTCAGAACAAAAATCATTAGTGGGAACAATTTATGTGGTGTCCTGTGATGCGCACTACTTTACAAAATCGGATACAGAACCAATAAATACACTGTACGGGTTAAGAGCAAAATTATTTTCCATCAAACACATGACATAGACACATGTACAGATAGGATAATAGTGTACTGTTTGTTGGAGAGCAGAGGAAAATAACCCTTAAAAAAATATGCTCAGACCAAGGGTGGAGTTAGTACAACGCAAAGCAAGATTTTACCCAATCCAGATGGCAATTTGAAAGTTCGTAAGAAAAAAACTAATAACATTTATGTATTCAAAGCACCAACGTATTTACCACTTACCTGTAATATTTCACTTTCTGATCTGTTGATCTTGTATGTTCTTCCATATCTAACAATATGACATTATGACCCAAGCTTAGCTCGAGAAACAATGCTAGCTCACCTGATTATGCAAGAAATATGAAAGGATTAGTCTGAATATATACTTTTCTACGTATTAGGGGATCACCGGTAGGCTGCATTGCACCGTGAAAACTCTTACATGCATTGCAGCATCAATGAAGTCTTCAAGTTAAGAAAAAAATTATCCGCAGAAAAAGAACAATACTTAAGTTGATTACTCTACATAACTAAATCTAAGGAAGTTTCTGCGTAGAAAAAAAATTACAAAATTTTAATCATGGTGTATTTGCAGTATAGTACTGAGATGGTAAAATAATTCTCAAATCGAAACGCGAAGAAAAAAGATAATAACACTCATATATTCAGATCTCCTCTCAGATCTGTTCATCTAATAGTGTGGTCCAAGCTTTAGTTTGAGAAATGATGCTAGCTCAATTGGTTATCTATGAAATATAAAAAGGATTATTCTGAGTACATGTTTCGCTGTATTAGGAATATAAACAATACCTGGCGGCCACCCTTATTAGACATATCTTTGGAGCCCTGACGCTCGACTCATGATCTACATTGATCACACAAAGAGAAATGCTAGAGTTTCCTTTGTATGTATCAGCCATAGTTTGACCCCCAAAAAAGGTATTGCCATCATTTTGATCAAGGACAAATGGTTGAGAAAGTTTGTGTATTCTGCTTGCCATGACAGAGACCGAAACCTGAGATACCGTGAGGGGAATCTATGGTGGCCTGATAGAATTGTAAGATCTTGCTTAACCGTTGAGATTAAAATAGTACAATTTAAGAGATAGGGTGGTATAAAATCCGTTAGTTGAGAGAAGTTGAGTATACATGAAAGATAATCTGTGCTCACATATATTAGTTAAGAGAAGCTGATTATTCTGTATTTTTCATGCAGTAGGTACTTCAAATACTAATATTCGTTCCTCCTACTTCCCAAAAAAAGACAAACATGATGCTGCACTAATAATGATTGTAGCTAAAGCATACATGAGGTAAAACATATAGCCAAATTAGTTTGCCATGTAGATATGGCTAACCTGAATCGTATCTCAGTCAGAAGATTGCCTTTCATTGTCAAAGCTAAATGTCAGTTTCTCTACAGAACACCTGATTTAGGAGCATGGGCATAGCTGCCTGTATGGATCTAGAAGCGGCACACCTGAAAGTGACCTATAAATCTTGACAATTTACATACACAATAATGAACATCACTAAAATCAACGAAGAATATCAACCAAGACCTGAATGATGATTACTCCAAGGAAAACTCTTCCATTACAATTGAAACTTCACCAATTTAATAATCTGTCAAACAAGTAGAGTGCATCGTCTCAGTACAGGAAATAAGGAGCAGCTTAATTGCATAGTGATTAAAACTGGGAACAAACAAGGTGCATATATAGTGCGTGGAGGAATACGACATGCATTGCAGTATTTGTCAATCTTGTATTGGACACGCGGATTCTTCTTTGATGGCTCGGATTTGATGCCTCTCAAATCATTCATGGTATTGAGATGTTATCAGTTCCTTCGTCACCATTATCCTTTCGCTTAGTTGCATTGGGTCTGGTTTTGCTTTTGCTGAGAAAGGAAACAATAGTCGGTGAGCAGTGGTTTGGTAGAAGAGAGCGCAAGGAATCTTGAAAGACATCATCCCTTATTGCCGGATGAAGCGGAAAAGACAACTCAATCTATTTCAATATGTCGTCGCCCATCTTCAAACTGTCGTCGCCCATCCGCCGCATCCACTATTGTCAGATAGTTCTAATCTACATGAAAAAAAGATGTTGGCTTGTCACATGGTCAGAACATGGTCAGAACTTAGAACTCAGAACTTGGAAGATCGCAAGCTGCAGATCCTAAAAGCTACTGCAGGTTGAAGGTGAACACGTGAAGAAGATTAAAGAGATCCAGAGATGATAGACTGGATCGTACCTTTTCCTATCTCAATTCCATTGTGGATGGAACACTGGAGCCGAGAAAGGCATGGAGAGGAGAAGATGCCAGGATGAAGAAGAGTTGCTGTAGGGTTCGCTCGACGATGCGGTCATAAGCCCCAGCAGCGACGGCCTCCACGAATCCACACACCGAGCGCCGCCACACTCAACGGAACCCAACGCCTCCTCCAGACCAACACACGCAGGATAAAGAAACAATCCCCATCTTACTCTGGAAGACGGAAGGGAAGAGACGCAGGGAGGAGGTGAGACGTGGAGGAGATGTGCGGGTCGCTGGAGCTGGGAGGGCCGACGGCCAGAAAACCTAGGTCGCGAGGAAGATGAGGGGATTGAGGTGAGGAGAGGAGAGATCGAGAAGCTTTGTAGCGATGCATCCCAACGAGATGGTGACGTAGACCGGCGAACGGCGTCTGTGGCGGCGCCGGTGATCCTAACGAGCGACAGAACATGGGGTCGGGACTCGAGAGGGTAATAATGGCTGGCAAGGAAGGAGAGGCTTGCGCTCGGGCTGCTTCCACGCACTTGCAAAGGCGGTATCGTGCGGGGCCGGACAACGCCTAAGCGGTCAAACTCACCACAGGCCTATAAATCCAGCAACCGACACGTGGGAGGCTTCATAGGGCAGAAATCCTAGGGAGCTTAGTTATCTTAGAGATAGCTTGTCCACAAGATAAAAAGCATCTCGCACTTCTCGTAGCGTAGCTACGTAGGAGCAAGTAGTGGTTTATGTACACAGAAGAACCTCAAGTTGGTGATTTTACGTTCAAAAGCATCTTGCACTTCTTGTAGCTAGCTTGTATTTCCCCTCCATTTTGAAATTTTAGTGAAGTCCTAATTTGGATTTTAAGCGGTGCTCATCCTGTCAAAGATGGAGATATTCATTGGAACGCACGTGGATATGTTTGATGCCACTTTTTTTAGAACTTTTTGAATGGTTTTACTATTATTTTAAAATTCCTACTCGGACATAAGCATATGATCTCGAGAGCTTAGTTGAATTTCCATGGGGTAATCTAGTAATATAATTCTACCAAACAATTTTATTGTCATCAAGCAACCATATGTTTATTACATGTGAAAGTTAATATGTTGTATAGGGCCTGTTTGGTTCAAATGAAGAGTGGAGGAATAATATAGTAAATGTAATATGTTGTACATGGCTTGTTTGGTTCAAAGGAAAAGTGGAGAAATAATATAGTGCTAGGAAAATTTCCTACGATGGAACTATTCATTTTTTTGGTTCAACCGAATTGAGCAAAAGACAAAAGCAGTTAATTTTCCTTTAATCTCAGCTTCAAAGGAAAAATGCAGAAATTTTACAATCAACTTAGTCCTTTTTTCCAAAATCCTACGCGTGAAAAACGTGGCCGAATCGCAAGTGGCATAATAATGTGCTAATTTTACTGTCTTAAATTAGTTGGCTTTATTTTACCATGATTATCACTCCCTTCATTCACAATTATATTGTGTTATGTGCTTACACTAGTACAGAAAAGGCTATTAGTGGCGCACCAATTTGGTATTCTGTGGCGCACCCCCAGAAATGCTGGTTGCGCCACAGAATTCTCGCCACAAAAATTATTTCTGTGGCGCACCTGGCTTGGTGCGCCACAGAAATGTGACTTTCTGTGTGTGGCGCACCTGGCCTGGTGCGCCACAGAATTCTCAAAAAATTCAAAAAATTCAAAAAATGCAAAAAAATATAAAAAGTTTCAAAAAAATCAGAAAAATCAGAATATGGAATAATATGAAAAATCCTAATTATTGAAATTATTTTCATATTTTTTGAATTGATACCTTCCCGCTAGGTCACCCATCCTCAAACTGCTCCAACCCTAGCACGCTTAACTTCTAAGTTCCATCCAGTCCACCTACCCTTATGCTACTCAAGTTCTTATTGATATATATATGATATGAACCCTCTTAAGTCTTGTATGTGTATATGTGGTATGTGTTATAAATGTGCGTTTTTAAATATCATATTTTTCAAAAACTTCTAAAGTTTCAAAAGGAGATTCAAAAGTTTCAAAAGATCCAAAAAAATCAAAAAAAACTTAAAAAAATTCAAAAAATCCAAAAAATTCAAAAAAGTCAAAACACTTCAAAAAAATCCAAAAAACTCAACAATCTTCTTTCTTATACATTTCTGTGTCTCTTTTGGAATTTTTGAATTTTTTTGAATTTTTTGAATTGTTTTGATTTTGCTGCGAGAAATCGTCTGTTTGAAATAACTTTTTATTATTTTGGAATTTGAGGAATCTGTGAATTGCTGACCGGGTAATCCCTGGTGGATTCGAACTCAGATTTTTCTCACGATTTTTTTGACATATTATTTGCGTTATTTCGACGTCGTATGCAAAAGTTATGGCCGTTACAAGTTTTTTTGACTGTTTGTTGCAGAAAAGGTCAAAATTCATATTTCAAAAATTCTATACCTACTAGACACTCAAACCTAACTACATGTCAAAGGATTTTATTTATTGAAATTTTTATTATTTTCCTTTAATTCCTGCAAGACTAAAAAGGCGATCCACTGGGGGGTGGGATTTGAAAAAAAAAATGCTGTGGCGCACCAAGCCTGGTGCGCCACAGAATGTCACCTTTCTGTGGCGCACTAATTTTTTTTTCAAATTTTAACCCGCCCTCCAGATAACTTTCTATGGCGCACCTGGCCATGTGCGCCACAGAAATGTGACTTTCTGTGGCGCACCAGGCTTGGTGCGCCACAGAAAGTCACATTTCTGTGGCGCACATGGCCAGGTGCGCCACAGAAATGTGACTTTCTGTGGCGCACTAAACCACGTGCGCCACAAAAAAAAATCTGTGGCGCACAAATTAAGAGTGCGCCACAGATTGCCAACCTACCTATATAGGGTTTCCCTACTAGTGTTAATCAAAATCTATTGTTGTCAATTCGACTAATATATAGGAAAAATATCAACTCCTATATTACGAATTCAAAAATATTAGAATAATCATAAACTATATTTTCATATTATATGTATTTGTTATTATAAATATTGGTATTTTCGTATATACTTGGTCAATCTTTTATTTAACTCTGAAATAACCCAAAACACGGATGATTAAGTTAAATCGTAGAGAGTAGTGATTGTGTGTTTTCCCTACTCCTTTTCTTTTATCATGTCTCTAGTGACATAGTGACATGCTTTGCACCTCCATCATTATTATTTTCCTGCGTTTTTCCTATTTTTAGAATCTCGCAAACCTAACAGGTCTACACTCTATAGTGTTTTGGATATGTAAAAAAAGTTGAATAGTGTGGGTGGCGCAATGAAAGCTGCGGCCAAGAGAGAGGGGGACACTATAAGGACAAGGGAGCTGTGCATGGGCCTACGCCCTGTCAACTCGAACGTCTCTTCTGTCCCCTCTTAACTCAGTCACTCCACTGGAACTCTTTAGGTTTTCTCTCTCTTGCCCTCTCTCTTTCCCATGCTCTTCAATGTCAGTTATTCATTTTTATTGCTTCATCTGATTTGACGCCAAAAAAAAAGGCAAAACCGGAAATTGCTTGGCGGAATTTTTTCTGGATCCGTTCCGGTTCGAGACTTCTTGAGATATTGATTTGGTGTCATGCGTCCTTTCTTTCTACTGCTTTGAGAAATGGTGCAAGAACAGATCCTACCTGAGAATCGAACGCATGAAGAGCATAGGATCTTGATGCTCCTCCACCTGTCAAACTACAACCGGTCTGAATCTATTGCTAGTAAGAGCATCTCCAACGGCGGCCCCAAAGCACCCCAAAGACCCATTGGGTGTCGGACATCAATTTTCACCCACCGGCACCCCATTTGCTAGTAAGAGCATCTCCAACGGCAGCCCCCAAAGCACCCCAAAGACCCATTGGGTGTCGGACTGCAATTTTCACCCACCGGCACCCCATTTGATCGGCCCGGCCCAAATTCTGTCCGGCACCCCGAATCAGGCCCTTTTGGGGTGCCGGACAGTGGCCGGTCAAGCGCCCCGTCATGCGGAGCCCG
Source organism: Poa pratensis (assembly GCA_947311845.1). Classification (NCBI taxonomy): domain Eukaryota; kingdom Viridiplantae; phylum Streptophyta; class Magnoliopsida; order Poales; family Poaceae; genus Poa; species Poa pratensis. The sequence continues at coordinate 11,668,621 of CAMZMU010000051.1, forward strand.
CCTACCAGTGACACATACCGATACGCTGCAGAGAGGGTCGTTTCTTTCGATTAATGGCGTCCCCTCACGGTAGTCAAAGTGACGAGACGGCGGCAGCACGCGTCGCATTTACGCCGGAACGGTTTCCCTGACAGGCACAAAGCGAAGCGACGCGTCAAGCCGCGCCGTCCACGTGGTGACATCGCAGCGGCCTCGCCAGGCAGCGCCCTAGACACGCGTCGTCGGCGTCAATAAGCTGCAGGCGAGCCGGTGCTCAGCGCTAATGGGCGCCACCCAACCCATTCCTCCGGCTGGCTTTAAAACGCAGCGCGCCGCGCCTCTCCTCTACCCACACAACCTCACTCACCTCCCCCTCCCAAGTCTCTCTCTCTTAAACCATGGTGGGCAGCCGCGAGGAGCCTGTGGAACGCGACGGCCGCCTTCTCCGCGACGCCCTGTCCGCGCAGCGTGCAGGACACCGCATCGTGGTACGCCGCGAGCAAGAGGCCCAACGTCGCCTCCTGCACGAGGAGCGGCAGATGGCGGAGCCGTGGCACCGCGAGATGCGGCGCGAGATGCAGCGCGATGAGGCATCGTCGTCACGGGCGCCGCCTGCGCCTCGGCCGTCCAATGAGGCGTCCGCGGCTCTGACAGTCGAGGAGGCGCAACACCACCCCTCCAACATCCCGGTGGCAGACGGTCGTCAGCTGCTGGAGGGGTGGGTGAGGAACGTGGTGAAGGTGCCAGTCGCGCCGCGGCTCAGTGGGACGACACGTCTGGAGTACATCATGGCGAAGTGGAGGGACCTGCCGTTTGCGCAGCGGGTCGACCGCTTATACTCTGTTTCGTCGCCGCATTGGCACGACGTTGTGGAGGCGGAGTACCAAGTGCGGCTCGGTAGCTTCTTCTTGCCTGCCGGCATGCGGGAACCACCCCCAAAGTGCTTCCCGTGGGACGACGAGCGGGCGCGCTCTAACGACGAGGGCGATGAGCTCCCGCCACCGCCACCACATGAACCTGCCCCTGCACCAGCGCTGGTGCCGGAGGGTGAGGCGCAAGATGAAGACGGAGACGACGACTGGCCAGAGCCGGAGTGGGAAAACATGTAGGCGGCCATCGAGGCCTCCCTCCGCCGCCAATAGATCAAATCCCACCACGAACAAGCGGCGAAACCAGAAGCCGTAGTCCACTTCCGGTGCCGGCCACGTGGGCGACGGGCCAGCAGCATCCGAGTTGCTACGCCGCCGACGTGGGCAGATCATTGAGGCATGCAAGTTCCTGAAGGCTGCCGCCGGCACTGGGATAGGCATCTTCCTCGACGGTGCCATGTAGTGGTTGGCAAGGCGCTGGGCGGCGCCGGGATAGGCCTCCTTCTCTCTCGGTTGCCGTCGGGATAGGAATTTAAACTTAAATAGAGCATGTTTAATTTCGTTTATGTTTTCAAATGTAGCCTTGTTAAATTTCGTTTAAGATCGCCGGATTTGAGGTTGTTTCGTTGCAATTTGTCAAGAAAACAGCTAAATCGAATGTGGGGCATTTTGATTTGGGGTGCCGGTGGGGAAGGACACCTGTGAATGGCCGGACACGTGACCGGCACCACCCAAATTGTGTCCGGTTTGGGTGGTGCCGGACCAAATTTGGGAGCCGCCGGTGGAGTTGCTCTAACAGATCAAAACCCGGAGAGGTTTCCGTCTGTCTAGTTTTTCAAAGCAGGAGTTCCACGAAGGACTTGATATTCAATTCAAGAAGGTGTGAACAGATAATTCAAATGCATGCGTCACAAAATTAATGTACATTCAGAGAAAACATCTGGTTTCTCCATACATACAACATCCGTAAAGAACGCTACAAACTAATGTACATTTAGAAAAAGCATCTGGTTTGTTTGGGCTGCAGCTGTTTAGAAGCAGTTGTACATGTTGGGCTGTGAAAAAACAGCTGTTGGAAGCAGAGATTTGATGTTTGGCAGGCATGACTGCAGCTGTTGGTTTGGGAGTGAAATGTCTGGAATGTCCCTGAGTGCTAAAGTTATATAAATACTGATTTGAAATGAATTAGCTATTTTGGAGAGTTGCATTCTCAATTTACTTTTTTAGGTAAAATTATTTTTAACGTGTTTTATTGGAATAATATTTTGGAGTGTTTTGTATTGGAATATATTCACCGAACCGTCCGGTAAGCTGAGGGAGACGGCGACGGACGAGAAACAGCGAGGCGGCGACTACAAGTGCTCATCTCGCCGGTGATCGACGGAAACGAGATCGATCCGTCGTGTCTCGGTCAATTCAGGGACATGATTTGGCGGAGGCCAAGAACGGAGCAATGGAGGAGATCTTGTACAGCGGCGCCGGGAAACAGCAACGATGGCGCGGGGAACAACGAGGATTAATGTTTGCAAACTAATATTGTGAACATGAAGTGGTTGAGCAAGAAAAGCGTAAACACGTACATAGATACCTACCAGATTCACAGAGTGCGACGAATTTGACAAAATATTTTGTGAAATTTGGTCCAAAATTAAGAAGCTACACTCTACAAAACTCGAAACTGATTATGGAATGAATTTCAGAGTTTAAATATTGGAGTCGACCATGTAGCCGAGCTGATAATATGTAGTTTCAAAGCTCCTTCAAATGAACAATAATCCATATAACTCAGTTTGGACTGATGGACTTACCAGTCTTGATCGTTACAAAGGACGATGCTATCACATCGAGCCTGTTGCTGGGGAAGACAACCAATGGATCTGTTATATAGCTTATCCATTAGACCTATTTGAAGAGGGTTCTGTTACTAACATGTTTACTTCCATTGTGGGTAACGTATTTGGTTTCAAAGCCCTACGTGCTCTACGTCTGGAGGATCTACGAATTCCCGTTGCTTATGCAAAAACTATTACAGGATTCACCATACAACAAAATGACAACCAGGCATCCATCAATGTTTGCATCCACAGATCCAACTAGCAAGCACACAATTCGGAGTTATTGTGCAGAACGGATCAGCTAACAGCAGGCACGACAGACGTTGCTGGACGGGAGAACGATTGGGAACGAGCTGAGCTACTCGATCCCGCTGGTGATTGTGAGGATGGGGACGACCTCCTCTTCCAAAAACCGCGGACGTGCAGCAGGGCGGCGGACGTCGTCGGCGACGGACGTGGTCACGGGAACGTCGGCGGAGAAGAAATGGCGGCTCGAAAGGCTCCTGTCGCCGGCGGCCGATGGAAACGAGCTCGACCCGTCGCGCCCCGGTCGATTCAGGGTCGCGCGACGAGTTGCTGGTGGCCGCGAACGGAGCAGGGGAGGGGAACGGCGGCGACTTTGGCGGGGAACGGCGGTGGCGGCTGGGAACGACGACGGCGGCGGGGAACGGCGGCGGCGGGGGGAACCCTAACCCTAGCTGGCAATGGCACAGATGCGAGAGGAGGGGAAAATGGGGGTCGAGGGCGTCTGCTCGACCGTTTTGCACATGACAGTTCTAATTATATGTGAGTGGCAGGATTTCTGTAAATATGGCAAACTAGAGAGGGCAATTTAGTCCGATGCCACTCGGGAAGCAGCTTCGGGAAGCATGTCCCACCTGCTTTTCCTCTGGTACGCTCGTCCAGTGAAATTCCAGACCGCACTTCGCAGACGCGCTTTACAATTTTCACCTGTTTGTTTGCACTGCAACTTCTAGACCCTAAAAGCAGAAGCTAAAGCTGAAACAAACAGGTCCTAGAAGTCCACTAGTTGGCATGTACGTGCAACACACGTTTTAACAATTAAAGAGAGCAATTTACAAGACAATACAATTAGAAATATTGCACGTGCACACGTGTCCACTAAAACATAAACAAAAAATAGTCTGGTTTTAAGAAATATTGATGTACACAAATACTCCGTCCGTATCAAAATATAAGGCGCAAATGTACCTAGTGTGTACATTTGCGCCCCAAATGCTAAAACATCTTATATTTTGATACAGAGGGAGTAATTCTTAAGCCAAAAAATAATCAATTATTTGCACAATAGTTGTTGCCTTGGGTCTTACAATAACCAATTCTTCTAAATGAATTTCTTCATAATGTAAGTTCTTACTATTTATAATGTTAAAAAAAAGTTGATGAAAGTATTTTTAGACTCGCCCGTTGGCCTAAATGAAAATTGGTTGAGAAATACCAGCGGCACTACATAGTTTGCAAATATACATGATGCCTAAATCAGTTTTGGCCATAGCTGACCACCACGACGGATCAAAAGCCTACGCTGCATTGCCAACTCAGGAAACCACACCAAAAATAGTCCGAAGGAAGAAATCTACACTACGAAGTAAATATAGGAGTATGAGGTCTAAAAAGTACAGAGTGACTTCGTTTTCTCTATGCTTTGATCCATTCAAAATAATCATCGATGTCCACTGATTAGCACATGCAAAATTTGTACCATCTCCAACAGCACCATTTTTGCATATCTCGGAATCATCATGCCTTGACACAATTAACAAATAATCAAATCATATTGGACACCAAACCATCATCCGATCATCATTTTTGCATAACACTGAATTTTTCTTACCAGCTGCATATATGAACTCCTTTTAGGATAATTAATCAACAAATATTTTCCCTCCCATAACCTTGCTAATCTTCAGTTACAATGAACTACACCAACATACACCATTCAACCATGAATCTTGCACTAAATATAACCTACCAAATAGAATATGCAGTTTTGAACAACAAAGAACATATTCAGTTCAGAGAGAGAAACACAACAGAATAAGTTACACGTCTATGTAGATGATAGTGAGAAATTTCCATTACACGGCTGCTGGGCATCAGACATACGCTGCATCCCGTCCTGCTGCATCACACAGAGAGAAGAATAATCAGAGAAATAGAGAGAGCCGAGATAGATTTACCTTGAGGAGGAGTGGAACGGCTGATGTTGTTGCCTGATTCGTGCATCACTTGGAGTGACGGCCATATATAGACGGTTGACTACGGCCATAGGTTGGGAGATTCCGATCGGTGAGGAACGACAGTGGGTCAGGGAGGAACCCTCGGCGGCGCGCGAAGGTCGATGAACTAATCGGTAGTCCACCGCCGTCCCGGACGTCCTCGTCGACGCCGCTGTGCCCTGAGGCCTCCGCCGGCCCAGGCCTCCTAATCGTCCCCGCCGCTGTGCTCCGTGGCCGCCGCCGGCCCGGACCTCCGCCGCGCCGCCGCTGTGCTCCGTGGCCGCCGCCGGCCCAGCCCTCCGCCGCGCCGCCGCTGTGCCCCACGGTCGCCGCCGTCCCGGACGTCCACGTCGCCGTCGCTGTGCCCTGCGGCTGCGGGTAGGATCGCGCGGTGGCTGCAGAGCGGGGGCTGCGGCGTTGACTGTTGACACGGAAGAAGCGGTAATTTAGATCGGTTCGAGGTCGTCTTTTTTTTATTGAGGTGCACGTGCTGCATGCTGCGGGCTGCGGCAGAGTTTTCGTCTGCTCATGTAAATTGGTAGGCGCACCCGGACATCCGATGAGATTAATCTGGGCCATTAGATCTAACTAAGTGGGACAATCCTGCGGTACAAATCAGACTGGTACGTTTTGTGGGGTGATTGTAGGAAAGATTAAGTTTGCTTGTTTAATAGTAGTAGAGATGCGTGTACATACGAGGTCGGCCGAAAGTTAGAACGTAAAGGCTGAGAAAATTAATATAAGAATAGTCGATTTGCAAGGGGCTTTTATTTTATTAGATGGGATTCTCAAGATAGTGGAACTTATTTTGTTGCCATTTTGTGGTAAGCTATACAAACACTACACCAGAGCAGACTACACGAGGGCAAAGGAAAATCAAAAGAAAAATGAGCACCAAAATTCTAGAAGAAGACGATTGTTACAGACAAAGATCTGGTCTCGTCAGCCCAACTGATAAGCGGACTAGAGCTAAATAGCAGTAGTGGGCTAATAGCCCAATATGACAGGCTCAAACATCAAGAGAATACTGCAGGCGTTAACCTTTTATTTTTTTTAGAGGACTGCAGGCGTTAACCTAGTACATCGTATCCCAAAGCGTTGCTGGGCCTAACCCAGTCCATTCACTTGGTTTCTGTTTTCCTTAGCACGAGTGGGCTGGCCGCTTTTCCTCGTCGTGACGGCGCCACAGTGAGGGGAGTATGCGCAGGCACTACTGTATTATATGTCGCTCAACGTGAGCGCTAGCACCAACTTGCCCGAGGGAGCCTACGGCATGGGCCGTCCCATTGGGCTACCTTTTCAATTTTGTTCTCCTTCTTGGTTGTTTCTTCTTTTTGTTTTTTTGGCATTTCCCTTTTTTTTGGTACTACACTAATATTTTTTGTCACTTTCTTCCTTTTACGTATTTTTTTAATTTTTCGAAAATACATGAAACATTTTTTGTGAACCATTTTTATCGTGAACTATTTTTTATATAGGTGAACACTTTTTAATTTATCTTGAACCTTTAAAAAATATATATAAACCATACTTATCGTGAACCATTCTTTATTATATGTAAAAACTTTAAATTTATCGTGAACCATTCTTTATTATAAGTGAACATTTTTAATGTATTGTGAACCATTTTTTATTACAGGTGAATACATTATAATTTATCGTGAACCTTTTCTTAAATAACGTGGATTTTTTCTTGTAAAATCGGTGAACATTATTTTAAAGTAGCAAACCAATTTTTACTTCATATGGGAAACATTATTTTTTATGTTTTGAAATGTTTGAGATAAAAATAAAACTAAACATGTAATCTAAACTCTAAAATACGTCAATATACGTATGAATTAATAAAACACTATAAAAGTCTTATATTTAATAACCGAGGGTTTGGATTATAACCAAATAAAGTGAAAACAGCTAATATTTGACAAACTGTTGTAAGCATACTGTATTGCAAACATATACTGATACAACTTTAATATTAAAACATATTTATTCAGCGTATGTATACATAACGGGGTAAGTATGGTGTGAATATGTCATAAGCTATCACAAGTTGATGGACTTTAAACATTTATTGCATCCGGCGGCCGACATGTATGCTTAGAGATGGTACGTACTATATATGTTCGCATGTATGGCTCCATATAAAGCACGTAAAACTAGTATGGGCTCCGTCCCACGAAGTTGCCCGGCCGGTTGTAGCTGCAGACGATGAAGACGCCGCCGTTGTCGCAGACGACGCGCCCGCAGCCAATGGCCGTGGAGTCGCGCCACACCACCTGTGTGTAGTGGCCGCACACCTGACCCTGCGCGCAGGTGTTGCTGTCATGGTCGTAGTACTGCTTCTCCGCCACCCACAAGTTCAAGGCGTCCGCCGCCGACCAGTCACCGCCAGGGCCCCCGAAAATGTTCTCCCCGTACGGCCCGCCGGAGTGCACGAGCTGGCAGTCGCCGCGCCTCTGCTCGGCGTAACCCTACGCGTACGCAGCCACCGTGTCATCCCACGACACCGGCCCGACGCCCACGTCGGCCCTGGCCGCGTTGTGCGGGTCCACGAAGTCCTGCGCCGAGTTCTGGGCCGCTACCGCGGCCGCCATGGCGGACGCGAGAACTAAGAGGAGTGCCAGCTTCGGTGAGTACTCCATTGCTGATTGCCCTAAGCTTTACCAACAAAGGTTGTATTGTATATGTGTGAGTCTCTGATCGATGCGCTAGGTTGCCACTCTGAGAGCATCTCCAAGCATGTCCCTCAAATCCGCCCCAAACGACCGGGCGGACAGCCCGGATGGCATTTGGGCCAAAATCCTTGACCCAACCAGCTCCCCTATAATCAGCCCAAACGTCCGGTCTGTCCGGCACACCCCAAAGGCAGCCCATATGTAGGGCGGGTTTGGGGCCGCCCGGACGCGTCCGCCACGTCGGATCTGTCAAGGCGGGCCTACCCAACTTTCCCCTCAAATCGACCGGAATTCCCCTTCCACCACCGCTCCGTCCAGTTTTGCCCGCCCACTGTTCTCCTCCGCCGCCCCCGTCCGACCGTGCCGCCGCCCCCGAAGGCACAGACTCCGCGCCCAAGTCCGGGGCAACCGTCTTGGGAACCGCCGGAGCCCGTTTTGACATAGTTTTCGGTACGTTTTGCATCGGCGGACATCCACATCGCTCTCAAAGTGTTTGTTGAAACGCCGGAGCTGGATTTTTGAGAAATTTTTCATGCATGTAGGCATGAAATCTTCGTCCGATGAGGACCATGATTACTCGGCCGTCGATGACTTCATTTGCAAGGAGTTCGTCGAAGGGTCGAGTGATGAAGACAAGCTTGACGACGGAGACGAAGAGAACGCCATGTCCATGATGAGCATGCAAGAGGAATTGGAGAAGAAGGAGGAGCATGTTCTTAACTTCAAGGGATCAATTAAGGGGCGGATCACCGTGAAACGTGACAGGCTCAAAGGAGCTCGAGATCTCTATGACGATTACTTCAAGCGTCCGAATCCGGTGTTTCATGAGGGTTTTTTCCGACGCCGGTTCCGGATGAGCTCAGGGCTGTTTGAGCGCATACAGGAGGAAGTCACAAAATATGATGATTATTTCAAGTTGAGGTATGATTGCTGCCGGAAGTTATCCTTCTCCCCTATGCAGAAATGCACCGCTGCTTTGAGGATGCTCGCCTATGGGAAAGCTGCTGATGCCGTAGATGAGTATGTCCGAATGGGAGAGAGTACATGCATTGAGGCTATGGAGCACTTTGCATACGCTGTCGTGAAGGTTTTTGGGCCAAGATATCTGCGAGAACCTAATGCTGAGGATACCGCAAGGCTACTTGCACTAGGAGAAGCAAGAGGATTTCCTGGAATGCTAGGTTCAGTGGATTGCATGCATTGGCAATGGAAAAACTGTCCAACGGGATTGCGTGGGCAGTACCAAGGGCACAGCAAGGAGGCTACAATTGTACTTGAAGCTATGGCATCCCAAGACTTGTGGATTTGGCATGCTTTTTTTGGCATGCCCGGTTCTCACAATGATATCAATGTGTTTCAGCGCTCTCCCCTGTTCAAGAGGCTTTGTGATGGGGAAGCTCCACCATGCAACTACACCGTCAACGGACACGACTACACCATGGGTTACTATCTTGCAGATGGTATATATCCTCAGTGGGCGGCTTTTGTGAAAACTATAAGTAATCCCACTACTCCCAAAAGAAAAGTATTTACAGCTGCGCAGGAATCAGTTAGGAAAGATGTGGAGAGGGCATTTGGTGTGTTGCAGGCTCGTTGGGGCATAGTTCGTGGAGCGGCTATGATGTGGGATCCGGAGGTTCTATGGCAGGTCATGACTTGTTGTGTAATTTTGCACAACATGATTGTGGAGGATGAGGGAGAAGGGGCTGCTCGCATTGACTTTGAGAAGCCCGGAGAACATGTCCACCTACCTGAACAAGAAGCAGAGTATGTCTTGCAATTCCTTGAGATGCATCGACAACTTCGTGATCAAGTTGTGCACACCCAACTGCTCACAGATCTGGTGGAACACATGTATGTCTTCATGGGGAGGGACTGATTTGTCCGGCTATTTTTATTTGTTTAAGTACAATTATTAATTGTAATAACATGGTGTGAACTTTTTAAAACATGAAAACTATCTCTATGATGGACGTTGCATGGCTTGCATGGATTTGGGCGTCAATTTTTGTGCATTGTGGTTGTAGGAGCCCAATTTTGGGGGTCGTCCGGTAGGTGTCCGCGGACGCGTCCGGACGCGTCCGGGCGCAGTTTGGGGGGCGGATTTGAGGTCTCCGCTTGGAGATGCTCTGAGTTATGTATTTATAGTGCTAGGCTGCTAGCTCGATGGCTTCGCCAAGCTGCCTTTCTGGAAAACTGGACTAGAAATTTTTTTGACGAGTTGTACTGGTCAATTGTGATCAAGTGCCGGTTCGAAATAATCAGTCCAAGTTGCTGCGGGAGCCTAACATTTACCAAGAATTCCATGCACGCTATCATCGATAGGGAGAGGAGGATAAACTCGAGTAACTTTGACTTGACTCTTTCGATGCTGAGGCTGAAAGCTACTCTTGAATTAACAAATATATGCAACTGGCGAGTTGCATGTTACCTAATCTTAAATTGTACACATGACATGCGATCTTGATGACTTAAATCGATCCAAATTCAACCCCAAGTGCTGCATCGAAAGATCCAATTCAGTGGCCAAATCGATCAACTTAGTAGTTTCGATTGGGGGCGAAAATTCCATACATGCGGAAAATATTTGTGGAAGCGTACATACCCAGACTGGAAGTTCTGTGGAAAATTGGGGAGGTCCTATGCGTCACTTGTTAGCGGCGCATTCCCTCCGCGCCGCCTACATGGCTCGCCTCGCGCCGCGAACGTGGGTCGGCCCAATTGTTTCGCGCGCGCAGAAAAAACATTTCGCCCCACTGCTTGGACTGTTTCGGGTCTGTTTTGAATTTTTTTTCGCGGTTTTTTTTTCGGCCCTATTTTTTAAAACACGAATACTTTTCAAAAGTGAACAATTTTCAAATTTGGAACTATTTTAAAAAATGAATAATTTTCAAATTTGGAACCATTTTTAAATTTGGAACAATTTTTAAATTTGGAACCATTTTCAAAATGGAATACTTTTCAAATTTGGAACCATTTTTAAATTTGGAACCATCTTCGAATATGAATAATTTTTATATTTGGAACCATTTTCAAAATGGAACCATTTTAAAAAATGACCATTTTCAAATTTGGAACCATTTTAAATTCGGAGCCATTTTTAAATTTGGAACCATTTTCAAAATGGAACCATTTTCAAATTTGGAACCATTTTTAAATTTGGAACCATTTTCAAAATAGAACCATTTTAAATCCGGAACCATTTTCAAAATGAACAATTTTCATATTTATAACCATTTTTAAATTTGGAACCATTTAAAAAATGGAACCGATTTTCAAATTTGGAACCATTTTTAAATTTAGAACCATTTTTAATTCGGAACCATTTTTAAATTGGAAACATTTTCAAAATGGAACCATTTTCAAAAAACAAGTTAGAGAAGAACAAATAACTATAAGAAAAGAAAAAGAAAACAAAACATAAAAAGAAACAAAAAAGAAAAACAGAATCAGAAAAGTAATGAATAAGAAAAACAAAACAAAAAAAGAAACAGAAAAAAAACGAAAAGAAACAGAAAAAAAGCAGTCGCCGCACTATGGGCCGGCCCATTAGGTCGCTCCCGCTACGCGCCGCTAACGGGCGGCGTATAGGTTTTGCCGGAAAATTTAGCGTTTATTGGCCGGGTCGATGAGGACAAATTTATTTCATCTTTGCACCCAGGGAAGCGTGGGCTTCAATGTTGTGTTCAGACCCAACGTAGCAGTAGCACCAACTAAGGGCACATACATGGGCCAGCCCGGCAAATAGCTCATTTCGGGTCCATTTGTATTTTATTTTTTCTGTAAACTATGAACCACTTTCGGCCTGTAAGCACTCCCGATCTTGCTCTTGAACGGTTGTACCGGCAAATCCGGGGTGCGCCTATACATCGCCCGGCGCTCCACGCTATTCTGTACGTTTCTTTTCGGTTTTACTTTTCATTTATTTTCTTTTAGTTTCACTTTTTTCGATTTCTGAGAAAATGTGAGATTGGAAAATAAACTTTTTATTAAAATTTTGATTTTTTATTTCGTTTTTTTTAAATGAACAAATTTCGAATTAGAAAAAAATCGAATTTGAACAATTTTCGAAAATGAATAAATTTCAAATTTGAACAATTTTAAAAAATGAAAAAAAATCGAATTTGAACCATTTTTTAAAATGAACAAATTCCAAATTTGATTTTTTTAAGAAAATGAACAAATTTTGAATTTAAACAAAATTTGAAAATAAACAAATTTTGAACTTGAACAATTTTTGAATTTAAACAAATTTTTGGAAATGAACAATTTTTAAATTTGAACAAATTTCGTAAAACTGTGAAGAAAAAAAAAACGCGAGATGGGTCGGCCCAGCAGCGGCGCGCTTCAGGCGGCGCGGCGTCTAGCGCCGCAGTTGGGCGATATATAGGATTTGGCTCAAATCCGCGAAATCCTACTCCCTCCGGTTGTAAAAACTGTCATGAGGAAACAACATAGGCAGCACAATTTGTACGTATAACCTCCGACACTCTTTACGCGTCAGAGGGAGAATAGACCACGTAGCGCGGAGGATTCACCGCCCCACGTACCCCTCCGCAGCTAATGGGCTGGCCTAATATAGGCTTCACCAGTTAGTTTTTTCTTGTTTCTTTTCCTATTTCTTTTTCATTTTTCTTCTCGGTTTTTATTTTTTCTCCTTTTTTATTTCTTCATACTTTTCCTTCTTTTTATGTTTATTTCCCGTTTTTCTACTTTTTTGTCATCTTTTGAAAATTGTTCACAAATTTGTTCATTTTATTGAAATTTGTTCATTTTTTTTGAAATTTGATCATTTTTAGAATGTTTCGGATTTAAAAAAATTCATTTTCGAAAATTGTTAATTTTTTAAAATGGTTCAGATTTAAAATTTGATCATATTTTGAATTTTTTTATTTTTTAAAATGGTTCAAATGTATAAATTGTTCATATTTGAAAAATGTTCATTTTTTTAAAATTGTTCAGATTTTTAAAAATTCATATTGAAAAATGTTCATTTTTTAAATTATTCATATTTAAATTGTTCATATTTAAAAAATGTTCATTTTTGAAAATTGCCCATTTATTTTTTGTTTAATTAAAAATAAAAAAAATAAAAAATGAAAACAAAGAGGAGAAAAATCTACCTATTATTTGGGCCGCATTCGGAGCGGCCCAACAGGAGAAACACTGCTGGGAGGGTACGCGGACGGGAGTTTTCCTCGTGCAGCGCGTGTTACAGGAGCTCCCGGCAAATCCTATTTACCGCTTATTGCATGCCCTATGCTCGCTAGGCGTACTCCACACCCGCACGTGTATGTTTCCTTTTTATCGTGCACATGATGGGATGTACGAGGTGTTTCCACAAATCGAAGAAGCATACACCCAACTCCCAAGCACAACTCAATCATAAAATAAAAAAGCACCAATTGACGGTCCTAAAAAGTACAAAATTGGCTGGAACTAAAAAAACAAAGGTACATATGAGGTTAGATTATGAGCTTTTTTTGTTGTTCTTTTCCTTTTTTTTCTCTATTTTTCCTTTTCGTGGTTTATGTTTCTCTTTCTATACATTTTTACCATTTTATTATTCCTTCTTCCCCTATTGTTTATTTTCACTTTCCTTTGTGATACACAAATATTTAGCTTAGCATACACGAACATTTCTTTTCATACAAATGATCATTTATTTATATACTTGTATGAGCATTTTTTTTCATATACAGAGATATTAATTTGATATGTATGAATATTTTAAAAATACATGGACATTTTTTTGTATGTCGGAAGATTTTTTTCATATACATGGAAGTTTATTTTTTAAGTATTAACATCTTTTCTTATACACACATTTTTTTAAACATGTATGAACATTTCCTTTCACATGCATGGATTTTTTTACATTATGAATATTATATTCATATACGCGGACATTTGTTTTGATATGCACTAAAATTGTTCATATACATGGAAATTTATTTTTATATGTATCAATATTCTTTTCAACACATGATATCCTTTTTGCGGGAAAAATAATAATTATAGCAATATATATACACATATATATTTAAAAGTAAATATTAAGCTTCATGTCTAAAAATATATTCACAATATATTTCTCAATATATAATCATGTTTTGAGCTTGCTTCAATGAAAAAGTTCATAAATATTTTATTTTTATCATTATCTTTGGAATCAATCATGACAACTTGTTTTCAGTTTCAACATGCCTTATGAGAAACTTCAGCCATTGTACCTCCTTACTTTTTATTTGATGCCTCTTTTATTATCTATATTGTCATATATAAGTGGGGTTGGACCATAATCTTACGGTATACGGACATGCGCCACTTACACCCCCACAACGTTTGTGACATCCGCGATACAGGAGAAATTCCACCGACCAAATCTGCCGTGCTATATGAAGTCTTTGCTAAAGGACCCCTCAACAAGACAAACATTGAAAAAATGCTACAACAACAACTTAGGTTCAATACATCTCAAAACCTAGCGTGCGACATGGAGAATCCTACCACCGACGCCTTTATATCCGAAGGTCATCTTACTAGAAGGACACGTATTCCCTGACATTATGTTTGATGATTAAAATCTCCCCATAATGGCTAAAAATTATCCTCATCGGCATACTAAACTTCAATAACTCACCCTAATAGGGGCCCTAGTTATTTATAGTTGACAGAAATACCATTATTCCTCAAATAGATTCCAAAATTTTCTGTGAGGGGCCATTGGCTATGCCAAGGTGGTGAAATCGGCATGTAACTGAATTAACGCAAATGGGAAATACATTTGATCTGCATGTACTTAATTTTTTGAGAGGTACTACGATATATAGAGCAACATGTAAAACTGCATGACTCCAACTCGAAGTTGGTAGTTTGCAATTCATTAGTAAGACTTCTCCTATGAGGTTAATTCTCTCTTTATTAGGGATTCACCAAACCCATTTTGTGGTTGTGGATATATGGAACTGGGTGCTGATCTTCAATCAGTAAGGCCTTTAGTGTCAAAAAAAAAATCACTAAGGCCATGCAATAATCATTAAAGGCATGTGGAGAAAATTCTATAGTGTTGTCCATTCAAATTGATTTATTCGATTCCCAAAATAATGAGCTTGTAATTTAATAATTTGTCTCATTATTTTCGAAAATTCATTGTTTTGTGTGGATAATAGGCACACGTGAGACCATAATTTAGATGTGTCCATTAGAACCATGAAGTACTTAAAAGTCCACATAATGGTTGGATAGTAAGTCAACAAAATTCTTGATTTTTTTGAAGGTATTGGAGTGGTTCCGCTTGTACTTAAGTTATGAGTACTTAAAATTAGCTTCTATGTAGCACATGTGGCGTGCACAAACTCCAAAGTTTGTGGGAATTTAGGATTGTTAGCGCATATCTAACGGCTGACCTATAATCGGCCGTACCCTATAAAACCTAACTTATAGGTCACGAAACGGCAAAAAACGCCCTCCAACGGCTACCCTATTATACTCCGTGCACTAAAAAATTATATATCAGAGCCCATTTTGACTCAAATATACATCAAAACTGGGACTGCCCTATATCCCACAGCCCCGCGCGCGCAGCCCAACAGCCGTCCTGAACACTCCAACTGCTGCCACGCCGCTTCCCCAACCCGCGACTGTCCCGTCGCCGCCGCCAAATCCGCCGTCGCCCCGCCGTCTCCGGCCAGATCCACCGTCGCCCCGCCGTCTACGACTAGATCCACCCCCCCACCCCCCCCCCCCCCCCCCACCGTTCCCCGGCACCGAATCGCCGCGCCGCCATGCCGCCGCTCCATCAGCGGGTTCATTGGCGTCCGTCTTCGCCCGTCCGGCCGCTGGGCCGCGGAGATCACCGTCGACGGCCACCGGTGGTGGATGGGGACGTTCAACACGCCGGAGCTCGCCGGAGCTCGCCGCGCGCGCGTACGACGCTGTGGCCTGGGGGTTCGGCCGGCCGCGGGCGGAGATGAATTTCCCCGACGTGCAGTCCCGCGAGGAGGCCGAGTTCCTCGCGCCACCGCTGGAGATCATCGACTTCGACGCGGCGCGACAGAACCGTTGCCAGAGGATGGCTCGCTGCGCCGCCGACATCGACGAGTGGCGGATGGACGCGCTGCGCCGCGACCGCCCCGATCTGGTGCAGGCGGAGCTGGACTTCTACGCCTCGAGGAAAAAGAAGCAGGCTAGCTCCGACGTTGGACCCTCCGCTGCCGCGCCGCCGTGCAAGAAGACCGGCGATTCGTCTTCGGATCTCTCGAGCTTCTGGGACGATAGCTCGGAGGAGGGCTTCGATTTCGGAGATCTAGAGTAGTTTTAGGTTAATTTCTATGTTTAATCATCGAAGTTTAGCTTAATTTTGTGTTGTTTTAGGTTTAATTTTGTGTTGTTATATGTAAAATACTATCAAACTCTTTAAATTTCAGTTGAATTTCGTTTCCTACGGCTAGTTCGTGCCCCATAATAGGGCAGCCGCTGGAGCATGCTGTGCCCTATTATAGGTCAGCCAGTAAAGCGACGGTCGTTTTCGTGCCCTAAAAATGAAAAACTGGTGCCCTATAATGAAAAAACGGTGCCCTATTATAGGTCAGCCGTTAGAGATGCTCTTAAGATCATGACCAATGAAACCGTTGGTAATTTTCGGCATCGTCTATATGGTTGAGATGGCCAAGGCGACCATGCTAAGTTTGGAATGCATTGACATTCTAAAAAGTATCTTATTCACAACTTGTGTTATACGGATTTAATGTATGTGTAGTGCAATCCTGATGATAAAGAGGGAATTTAGCATTTAAATGGTTGTCATATCCATTCTTTTGGTAAAAAAGAACATACTCCTCTTTGTTATCATAGTGGGTTTCTGATATGGGAACCATTATGAGTTTCTAATATATGTCTACACTTTGTAGGATACAAATTGACTCGATATACTACAAAACATTCTCGATTAATCCTTTAGTACTA
This sequence comes from Poa pratensis, assembly GCA_947311845.1. Classification (NCBI taxonomy): domain Eukaryota; kingdom Viridiplantae; phylum Streptophyta; class Magnoliopsida; order Poales; family Poaceae; genus Poa; species Poa pratensis. Next base: position 11,685,189 of record CAMZMU010000051.1, read on the forward strand.
CAAAAAGAACCCCCAGCCAAGGAAGAAAATTACAAACAAGACCGAAGAACTCTCTGAGCAAGATGCCAACACCTGTCACTCGCCTCCGCCCCAGCCTACCGCAGCGACCACCCAAAAGAAAGTGGACATATCACCCGAGTTTGACATGGCTCCATTGTTGGTTGCCCGGGGCAACACCCCATACACGTCATCGAACTCCAGCTCTGACACCCCAACGCGATGAAGACGTCGGAGGAGAAAATTAGATCTGCCAGCCTCCAACCACGAAACCAGAACAAGATTCACCATCTTCCAGTTGTGACCAAAGCAGGATACCATATGCACGCACTTCTGAACAAGCCCATGAACTCAGCACCGACGCTGGAGTGAGTGTTGTCGCAACGGCGGAGTCCAAAGACACAAGATCACCGCAAGGATGACACCGCCGCCATGTCATCCCTGCTTGAACACACTACCACCCAGATCCATCATCAACCACAGAGCAGGACGTTGCATCGAAGAAGTATCTAGAACACTTGTATTCATCACCGCCATCGCCCTCGCTAGAGCCAAACGTCGAGCGGCCGAAAAATCTAAGCTCCCAACACTCGGCTTAGGTTCACACGTTTATGCGCATTCGACCCAGCTACAAGAGGAGAACTCCATACCAAAAGCTCGAACTAAAAGGAGGAGGGATACTCTCCCTTATGAGCTGGTTGTAGCACTTTGTCTAAGCGAGATGGGACTAAACACCGAGCCCTCAGGAAGGCATAGTGATGCTGCTCTAATACATGATTTTAGCATTAACTCAGGGCTAGCCCAACACTCGGTGTAGGTTCTGACGTTTATGCGCATCCGGCCCAGTTACAAGAGTAGAGTCCACTTCATTCCACAAGTGCGGACTGAAAGGTGGAGGACACTCTCCCTCATGAGCTGGTCGTAAACCCCCTTGCCTAAGTGAAGTGGGACTAAACACTGAGCAGCCTTCACCGGCCTACAACAGTCCTAATACAAGACCCTACCAATTCTATACACGCGAGATCCGGCGACTCCTTCCCACCAACAATCAGGAGGTTGTCATCGGAGGGGAGCCACTGGAGGCCGGTGTCTGCTGAGGAAAACGATAGACTATTGGAGTACCCGTACGCGATTTCGGTTAGGAGCAAAATTCCACAAATAGGTTGTTTTTTGTAATACGGGGCTCCCCTTGTCAAGTCGCTCAAAAACGAGTAAATGAAAAGTGAGGTGATTTGGAGGACGAGAGCTCTGAGCTTGTTTTTTTTTGAAAAAAAAATCAAAAACAACATTTTTAAGTTTTGAAAAATGTGAAAAATTCTAGATGTAGACAATGATTATTTTTATCAGTGTGCAACGCGTCAATGCGAAATATTACGTATTTTGGGCTGTGTAAAAATGAAAAATTTCTGGATCTGAAATGTGAACACAGTGCAAAATTCGATATTTTTCAGATTTGTCAGAATTTATCTTTTTTGTGTAGGACAGAATACAAACTATTTCGGGTTAAAAATTTACGGAACCGCAGAATTCATCATTATTAACATGTAAGATTTGTTTCAAAATTTTCTACTCCCAAATTAATTGACTTTCATTTGTCCAAATGTGGATGTATCTATACTTGTAACATGTCTAGATACATCCATATGTATAGAAATAGAAGTCAATTAATTTGGAACGGAGGAAGTAAAACTTATAAATATGGACAAAAAAGAGGGCACTATGGAGCCCGTGCTCCAAATCGGGAACTTTCCGTGAAATGGACGCGTAGTTCAACACGGACCCCGCCGCGGTCAGCGGACGCGTCTCCATCCGCCCCAAAACGCAAACTAGAACGCACTCCTCGAGTCCACGAGGTCCAAGTCCACCTCTCTCACCTTAATCCCAAGAGGCTAAGATCGCATCCTGGCCGTCCCGGCCAACGCTAACCCCGCCTTCTCCGGAAGCTAAAACCCAGCGAAACTAAATCAAATTGAACCCAGGTCGCGCACAAGTCCGCCGCGCACACCGCCCCCCATCTCTTCTCCCCCGCAAAACCCTAGCCTCAGAGAGTCCTCTTGGTCGGCGATGGCGGCGGCGGCGGTGCCGGACGAGGTCGGGGAAGCGCCGGCTGGGGAGAGCCGCAAGCTGTTCGTGGGCGGCATCCCGGCCTCGGCGCAGGAGTTGGAGCTGCGGGGCCACTTCGCCCGCTTCGGCGCGGTGCGCTCCATCGTCGTGATGCGGGACAAGGAGACGGGCCACGGCCGCGGCTTCGGCTTCGTCGAGTTCGAGGACGAGGAAGCGGCCGCCAAGGCCCTCGGCGACGGGGAGAGGCCCAGGCACTTCATCTGCGGCCGATTGGTGAGTTCCCGCCCGCGACGTGCTTGTGCTCTTAGATTACTGTGTTCTTTTCCCCGAGCGCGCGACAAAGATGGAACTTTTATCTAAAACAAGGTTGGATTGCTGGGCTCCATCGCTGGGCAGGTTACTTGGATTACTTAGTAGTGTCGCTAAATTACCTGCAATTATTCAACTAAGATAAATCTGAATTGATCCGGAGAGAATTTAGGATACGGACAGATTGGTTACTGAGTTTTGCTGTCTCTTTTACAGGTGGACGTTAAGAGGGCTAGGGCCAGACCTCCACGCAATTTTGGCGAGCAACCTTCTCAGCTGGAACAGGGTCCAGATCAGGGTTACCACGTCAACCAGCCTGCTAGGAACATTACTGAGGCCAGTGGTGACAATGTGAGCTATGCTTCAAAGAAGGTCTTCATTGGTGGTTTGCGGGACAACATCACAGAGGAGGAGTTCCGGACTTACTTTGAGGCGTTTGGCACTGTAACAGATGTTGTAGTGATATATGATAGCATGACAAGCAGGTCCAGGGGTTTTGGTTTTGTCACTTTTGATTCAGAGGAAGCTGTGAGAAAGGTGATGGGCCAAAGCTTTCATGACTTGAAAGGAGCAAGGGTGGAAGCAAAGATTGCTATCCCCAAGGATGCTCAGTACCCCCGCAATGGCCGAGGTCGTGGCTCAAGAAGCTTTGGCGGAAGGGGTCCTGTTGGCTATGATGCTTCGACATACCAACCGTACAATAGCCGACCTGGCTTCTACAATGGCTATATGCCACAGCCTGTTCCCACACATCCCTACTATCCTGGCCTCTATCTTGGTATGGCAGGCAATCCGTATGCAAATGCATACCCGAACCAAGGAGTCATGGCAAATGTTCCAAGCATGGTCGCAAGGCGTCCGGTATATAGCCCATATCCAATGTTTCCTGGGTATGGTTTTGCGTACAGAGGTGGTTATCCAGGTGCTGCCCCTTCTGGTCCGTATGGCGTTAATGGTGGCAGTGATTACATGAATGGTCATGAATCTACAGATGTACAAGAACTTGACAGTGCTGCTACCGTTGCTGCAAAATTGGAATACCTGAAGCTAGGTTCACAATGACATTCTGGTGAGTTAGTTGTAGTATTACTGAGCCAGGTTTTCCTTTTACTTCGCACTGTGTAGCACATTACAAATATTCTTGTGTGGAACCACATCAGTTACTCGTTGCTTCGTTTGGTATCTTCTATAACTAGAGCAAGATCATTGAATCTGTGTAGGCTAACTCTGCTTATTCATTATTTATTCTAAAGGAATTTTAAACACATAATATGATAAATATGTAGAGAGCTTTAAATTGTACAGCTTTTGGTCCTAAAAGAAAGGCCTATACATATTTCCAGAATCAAACGATGTAAATTTTGATCAAGTTTATAGAAAAACTGAAATATATTTCATATTTTATCATTATAGTTATAGTATATAGTTTTTGACAGTTTTCTATAATTTTTTTTTCAAACATTACTTTCGATTTCACTTTGGACAAAATTTATACGCTTTTCAGATACAGAGGGTGTAGTGATTTTCCAATGAACAGCTGTCATTATTACTCAGTTATTCTATTTAAAGAATCAATAGCTCATTTAACTATTTGGGTATTCGAAAAAGTCTGCACTGACCAGTTATGATGTTGTAAGTTGTCACATGAAAAGTTCATATAAGTTACCTGATATAGTTCCCCTTACTGTTTATGTGTCCTTGGCTACTTATCTGGTATGTCTTTGTAATTTGTAAATAAGAAAATGACATCCATAAGAACACATGTAGATACATATTGCATTGCATGCCTTTGTTCAAATAATTGCAAAATGGAGCAAGCATTTCAAATGTATGATTTTGAAAACTTGATTGAATAAGGGCACATGATTAAGTTAACCAGTTTAATCACTTATTACTCTGTTCATTTGATTTGATAAATGAGAGAAGGAAGGACGATTCAATTCAATCCTTGAAATAGGAGTTCAGTGCTGTTTATATGGCATCCTAATTTGGTTAACTTAGGCGTGCACATCTTCTCGTATACTGCATGGAATGAGGTTTTAGTGTAATCGGTTTCACATTCTATCCTATTTGAGTGAAAGAAATGGTCTTATATTTGTTCTGTTCGGTGTCATATGCTGTTGAATGTCATTTTACTACCATTTAGGAGTTCGATTAGATTAAAGCAGTGACATGTTATATTAGTCTGAAGATATCTGTAGTTGGAAGCCAGGGTCAAGCACGATTATAACTGAACTATACATGGTTTTTAAGGCGTTGCCTAAGTGTCGCTTAAGAGCTGAGGCGCCCTGGGATGGTAAGGCGTCTGCCCTGCCTTAGACATGAAGTGTACGGCTGCTTCACGGAAGTGTCCAGCGTGGTAAGAGGTCTCTGCCGCTGCCTGTTCCTCGCTGCACCGTCGCTGTGGCTGCTTCTGGGGCTTGGAGACGACGACCCCGCTGCCTCCCAGCAGACCTGCGAGCACCCGTTGTGCACCTAGATCTGTCGTCGCCTTCCCTTGCCCAGTCTACTCTGCTGCTGTGATGGTGAAATGATGCTGCGGTGAGGGGAGAAGGGTGGGGCCATGAAGAGGAGGGAGGAGTTTGAGGGTTGTGTGCTGCTACCACGAGGAAAGGGAGAAGAAGGTTTGTGGCGGCTGTGGTGGGTCGTGGGGAAGAAGGGAAGGAGTATAGTGGAATTAGGTCATAGGGAGGAGTATATGGCCACTAGATGGGCTTTTGGGCCACTGGGAGGTGCATAAGTAGTGGCTTATCTCTTAGTCATTGCTATTTTTCCTAGTAATATAAGTGGAGAACTGTGGATTCCTCTTTCCCCGCAATGTCGAAGGCGTCGCCTTGCCCTGCCTTGGGCGCTTAAAAGGTAAGGCGTGGGTTAGTCCCCTTGGAATGCTTTACCGCCTCAAAAACCTTGGAACTATATTGTGATTCCATTCGACTGTACCCATCAATGGTGAACGGAACAGAGAAACTGGCGATGCTGTAGTACGTTCATCTGTCGTCAACTGATGTTTATTTTGTCAAATGCCAATAGACTGACTACGTGCCTGTAGGCAATTGATTCACCTGTATAGTACAGAGAGTTGTTATATGGTTTTGTTCCATTAACATTTTGGCTTGTTCTTTCATGTCTTTCAAGCTTACGACTTCCCCTGCTATTGCAGGTTTGTGCTACAGTATATGTATTTGCATTGTGTGTGATATATTGTCGTACGCTTAGCTTGATAGCACATGGGACGTGGGAATATATTTTTCTGCATCTATGCCAGATAATTTTTGGTTTCTTGTATCCTTAAATGAACATATAGCGTTGTTGAGAACACCTTAAAACTATAAGAGCGAGTGTGTGATACTAAATCTTTGTGCTTGTTAAACTGTTAGTAGCCAAAAATTGTTAGCGTGTGGACTCGTGTTGGTTTACAGTTTGTCAAGGCTGCTTTTCTAATTCTTGTGTCACAAGTATGAATTGTCTAAAATATGGTGTCCCAGTTAGCTATTCATCTAGTTGTAGTTACTTGGATTTTGTGACTTGTATGCTTACTCCACATCCTTTTTGCAATGGAAGATTAAGCTTACAATGTGGCACAAAAGTCGATTATTTTTCTTGATGACGGTGAATGCCCTTATTAAATGGCATCTACAACTACTCGAGCTCTTTACTGCTTTAGATAATTGAAAGTTTGCAAGAACTACACTCTTGGTTTCCTCATTGGATGTGTATTGTGAAATGATGCTTCCCATGATGATGAACATACTGTGTGAATCTTGGGAGTTACTACGATACCTGTATAATAGTTTGTACCAAGCTCTTTAAATTCTTGCATAATCTGTTCAACTTGTTTGCTCTTATCAACTCCCTGTTGCCTTCTGTTTATTCTCTCTGTACTAAATTTCTGTCTTGAATGAGTACATCCCGTAATTATACTTTGTACTCCGTAGAAGATTCTATTGAAGGTTACAACATTATGATAATGCATAGCAAATGAGGATGTGTATACTTTGCTCGCGCCAAATCACTGTACTGAAACCATGTTCTCTTGAATACTTTCCTTCCATGCTTGTATCTTTTGGTAACGAGGTTTGCTTGAACCTTAATTATATTTCAAAGTTTGCCATGATATGGACGACATTATGAAATATATTTGCTTCTTGACCAGGACGATCACTTCTACATTGATGACACCGGAGGACAACATTTGTGGGAACCCGGAACTGTGAAGACATGAGCTGAGATTCTTTGGTTGACAAGTATATCATTGGAATTGTTCAACTTACCCCCATTCCTTGTTTCAACTGCCTGTACACTGAAAATATTCAAGTTTCAACCGGCTGTTGAGCTCACCTCTCTTGTACCAATCCTTAAATTCTTTGTTGGTTTAATGTATCAGAATCAGACTTTGATCCTAATTGCTCACGCAAGCTCGGTTGTTTATACGTGTGTTTATCTCCAGTGCTGGCACTGTTTAGGTAAAGGTGCCACGATCATCTGCTGTCTATGGTTGGTGAGTGTTTGTGCAGCGCCTTTGATTGTTGGTTGTTGGCCAGCAAACTGAATCCATTTGCTATGTCCATATCCGGCAGATACATTGATGTTCCGATTGTGCAAAAGAAGGTGTTCCTGTCACTGTCAGGCTCATCTGCTCTGTTTGATGTGCATTGTGCGAGAGGGAGATGACTAGAGGAGAGTGACAAGATGCTTGCTACTAGATGCAATTGTAGTACCAGCTGCTGCTAGTAGTTGTAGGTTTCTAGTAGGCATGTGAAGGCCCACAGAAGAAGGCTAGGAAAACAAAAGACCCAGCCAGGGGAGTAAGGAGTGACCCCTTGTCATTCTCTGTCCCTCTAGGCCTTGTCCTGATGCTTGTAAGAAGCCCTCATCTCTTCATCACATGTTGCTATCATACATACCCCATGGTAGGTTCATAGGAGTAGGATGTAGGATTGGATGGATGAATGGATCGATGGATGGATGGACGGTGCTTTATTAAGATAGAAAGATGGGAGGGATGCTTGATGGATGTATGACACCATAATGCATATTTTTGGGGCGTTATGGTTTGGTGTTGCCCTGTTGAGATGACACCATGATATTTAGTGCATCTGGAGCACCTTTTGGTTACTAGTTGCACTTTTTTTTTCTTTCCTTTCCTTCTGGACAAGTCTAGTAGTGCTTGCAGAAGTGAAGGGCGCGTTTGGTGGCCCGCCAGCTACAAAACTGGGCTGACTGGTTGGTCGCAGCAGGCCCACGTTGTGGCTGGCACGCTCATTGATGCAGCGATGAGCCAGGCCCGGAAGGCACGCTCGAATCGAGCGTGCCCGTGGAGCCAGGTCTAGCGGCTGCAAAATTCGCCGACGGCGTGCGCGCGGGAGATGGCGGGAGATGCCGAATCTCCGGCTCCTTTTCGCGCCCCACATACTCTCACCTCCACCTCTATTCGGTCACCGCCCGCCATAGAGGACCCAAAAATTCCCCACCCCAGATCTTCACCGGCGGCCCGTGTCCGTCCTCTCCACCACCGTACCGTCATCTCCCCGGCCGGCAGGAGGAGCTCGAGAGCATGTTCTTCCCCAGCAGCCTCCTCTCCCTTTTCTTCGGCACCGGATCCGCGCCGTCGTCTCGAAAGCCGGCAGGGGGAGCTTTACATCAGCTACTGTTCATCTTCACCAATGGCGACGGTAAGCCACTTCGTCTCTCCGAACTCGCCGTGGTTTTAGTTGAACAACATCCGATACTAATTTGTAGATCTGTACATTTAGGACGATGGGTTGGCTCTGATCAAGCAGACAACTGCTCTCATAGCTGTCATGCAGGCATGGATCGTACTCGTTCGCAAGATCGTAGTTAGGCGCACTGCGTACCCTCTAGTCCAGTACGGTCCTATGTTCGTTCGGGATCAAGAGAGGATAGCAAATCTGAACAACATCTACAACACTAACGATGTGGAGGCTATGCAAATGCTTTGGATGGGCAGAGGCCCCTTCTTTGAACTTGTCAAAAGGTTCAGAGAAGGCGACCTGTTGCAGGATAGCATCCACACATCCATCGAAGAGCAAGTTTGCATGTTCCTTCATGTTGTGGGTCATAATCAAAGGTTTAGAGTGATCCACAGCACATTTAGAAGGTCATCTCGCGTTACTTTAAGCAAGTCCTGTTTGCCATTGGAGAGCTGAGACAAGAGATGATCAAGCCACCTAAAGCTCAAACCCCATCCAAGATCATCAACAGCTTCAGATGGTTTCCATATTTCCAGGTTAGCACTACATATGTTCATCTGTCTGTTCATGATACATTTGTTCATCTGTTTGTTAATCTGTTCGTTCATCTGTTTGTTCATCTGTTTGTTCATGATCTGTTCATGATCTGTTTGATCATCTGTTTGTTCATCTGTTTGTTCATCTAATGACAGGATTGCATTGGCGCCATTGATGGTACTCATGTCACTGCTAGAGTGCCGAGATCACAGTCCGCAGCATACAGAGGAAGGAAGCATTACACAAGCCAGAATGTCCTTGCTGCTGTTGATTTCGACATGATGTTCACATATGTGCTAGCGGGTTGGGAGGGATCAACACATGACGCAACAATTCTAGCTGACAGCTTGTCCAGACCTGATGGGATCAGCATGCCTGAAGGTAAGTTCTACCTTGGAGATGCTGGATATGCATGTCGGCCTGGAATTCTGGCACCGTTCCGAAAGACCAGGTACCATCTGAACGAGTTCAGTTCAAGGAATGGTCCGTAGAATGCCAATGAATTATTCATTCTACGTCACTCTAGCCTTAGAGTCACCATAGAAAGAGCATTTGCTGCACTGAAGAACATATTCAAGATCCTTGACCAGAAGTCATTCCACCCTTTCGAGACCCAAGCTAAGCTAGTTCTTGCATGTTGCATTCTTCACAATTGGATCTTGGGGTGGGGTATTGATGAACATTTCCCGACGGAGGAAGATGTGATGCCTGCCGATCAAGAGCTTGGCGGCCATGGTGTCCCCACGGGAGATAGTGAAGCTTGGAAGGCCAAAAGGATGGAGTGGGCTCAGGTAATGTGGGATGATAGAGGTGCCGCCAGGATATGATCTTCAACACAACGATATGCAGAAGAAGAAGAACGAAGCAGAAGAAGAAGAAGAAGAAGAAGAAGAAGAAGAAGAAGAAGAAGAAGGAGAAGAAGACCCCGCCCCTTTCCTAATTATCATCCGTGCCGAACCTTTCCTAGTTACCTCTGGACTGTAATGCTATTTCGTGAACTGTAATTCCTACTAGTTAGGGATGTACTCATGAACTGCCATTCGTAGTAGCTAGGACTCGATGAACTGATATGACCATCTATGTAGTATGGTAAGCTCACCATTAGTAACAACGGGTGAGCAGAATCTAGCTCGGACGCAACCAAACACCTTACTTTGCATCGCTACTTGCTTTTCTGGGACGCTGCTGGCTACCAAACAATGTGCTCAATCTGTACTCGCAGTGCGATGCAGGCTGCCAAACGGCACGCACAACACGGCTCAGAGGTTGGTCTCGCCAGACCAAGCCCTCCACAGCCTAGTCTGGCGGGGTGCAAGAGGGGCTGCAGGCCACCAGACGCGCCCGAAGCTTCTTTGGAGGAGGCAGCTCGGAGGAGCCGTTGGACACAAGCTGCAAACAGGGGATGGATGGAGAATGAATGGCCACAAGCCCCACCCAAAAACCTCTGGTTTTATCACCCCAAAGGTTAATATTCCCTCTTCTTTTGATGCCAGTTTGGTAGGGTCAGCCTGAGTTGAAGAGAGAGTAGCTGCGTGTGTTTGTGACTTGTGAGAGGGAAGATATGGGGAGCAATGTTTTTTGTTTTGCTCTCCATGCAGGGTAGCTGCATCAATCTTTTCAGAGTCTGTAGGGTTAAGCTGAAACGGCAAATGTGTTTGCCTTTACTTTCGTGAGAGGGAAAGTGCACCCATTAACTAAGGGCATTGAGTATTACTGGCAGGTGAGCCTTGCTAGCTTTTGTACATTTTGAGAATGTAAGTAAGTAGTTTTGACTGTTGGTGTTAGGCCTCAAGGTCCACACCAACACTAGTGCACGAAGGTTTATTTAGAACCTTTTTATCATTGAAAGGTACTATATGAGACACCGAAGAACATTGTTAGCACCTGTCAGAGCACAAAATGAAAGTCTTACCACAGGTGCTTTAGCTAGCAAGTTTTGATCGCAATTTGCTTTGGTGAAAAAGCTCCTATTACTGATTCAAAGATGCCGGCAGTATAGTCAGTACCCAGGAGCATGGTATCGATGGAAAATCATGATATGTTCACTTTAGTCTGTTTGTTAGGATGGTGATCCCAGGTAGGATCATTTCTTCTTTTGATGGGATTCTACAAGATGCCTTCATATCTATGGCTCTAACGGATTTACTCCCTCCGTTCCTAAATATAAGATGTTTTAGATTTTGTCCACATTCACATGTGTCTAGATATATGTGGACATGTATTAATGTGTATGTACACTCATTTGGGTTTGCACCTAGGCAACATGTGAGATAGATAGAACATCTTATATTGTGAAACGGAGAGAGTATGTTTTTAAAGAGCGATTCTACCGGATTTTTTCCCCTGTGTGCACATACACATAGAACGAACATTGCAACATTCAAATGCGTTGGAGGTCCATAATGGAAGCAGGAAAAAAAAAGTTATGGACCTTCCACTATTGGAGATAGAGACGCATCAAGGTAGAAGGTACACTGCTAGCTGCATATCGGTGGCATGGTGCATACACAACAATGGTAGAGACAGAGACCAGGTCTCTTCTAGTTTCCCATGAATTAATAAACCATGCATGGTATCAAGTGAGCCATGTTACATTTTCCAGTGAAATATCATGTGTCCATGCAGTGCCCTGCTGCTGCCACTCTTATCTCCATCAGCACCCAGCATACAGCAGCATCTTTTGAGCAGTATATATACACAGTTTTTGTCCTCAACTAGAAACTCTGCAAGCTGCATGCAACCTGCTAGCAAATTAATTGGCATATGTACAAGGGCCACCTACTGTTCTCCTTGGCAGCTTCAGACAAAATGGTTTTTTTCTTCTCCCCTTTCTCTTATTCAATGCTCAGAAGAATACGAATTCTTGAACGACTAGCTAAAGCTCTTTTCCTTCAATCTCTGCCTTCTCTCAAGTACTCAGTGTTCAGAGTAATTTAGTTTTGGGCAACTTGAGCTGTTATTTATTTAAACTCAGGCTACCTTCGACCATGTTTGTATAGTATTCATAAAGGATACAATCATTGGACGGGCACAAGGTGGCTAGCCATATATTTTCCATTTTACAAGATCTGAATCTTGATTCATGCAAGTCTAGTCGATGAACAACAAAAGAGCTTAGAGACGGTTCACCAGTGGGCAGGACATGCAGGAAATGGTACACAAAATTGAACTGCCATCAAATCAGCTTTGGATGTGGAATATATTGGTGCTGAAATTCAGAGCCCTCTGAAATTGTGGGGGATATCTTGGTTGAGAGTGCTTGGCTGGAGAACAAAATCTAGTGGCATGGGAACTAGTCCTCCCTCTGTAGGCCATTCCCATCTTCCTTCAAACTTTCCCTCACTCTCTCGTGAGTTTGTGAATTCAAAAGTATGTACAAGAGAAGGAAAACAAACTATAATCAAAAGGATAACTGAAATGAAACTACTTGCGTAAGGAAAAACCAAAGTGAGTTTATCTTCTTCAGCCTTGCACTGCATGCAGCAGCTATGGGGCCCCCCTAAAGATCTCTGCTACTTTTGCATTCATCTCTCTCTGGCTGCCTTGTTTCCTGCCACATCTTTTATCAGTGGGGAATGTGGAGGCATGCATTGCACAGTGCTGGGTTAACATGTCTGTGTGTGTGTCCATTATCCACCCTTTGCAAGTAGGGTGAACCACATGCCATTTTGCTCTCCCTGCACAAGATGGACGATTTTTTTTGCCAGAATTAGGGCTCTTAGGCATGTCCATTTATGTTAACCCTAACCCCTCGTCTAGTTCCATCACCACTAGCATGCTGCCATCTGCGTATGTATGTACATGTACCCTCCTCTCTTGTCATGCATTATATTGCCTGCCCTTTTCAGTCACTGAGTTTGTCATTCAATTGCTACTAGTTGGCAGCAGGGACACCATCATTCATTAAGAGAGAATGTCAGTCACTTAATTATGAGGCTAATGTTGTTATGTGCTGTGCTATACATATAAAGCAAAGGGAAAACTTGCCTATGGCAAACGAATTTCAGGTATAAGAGTTGAGAATCTGAAATGGATTTGCCTCACAAGATAATCGGTGGCTAGCGCGGCGATTATTGAGACGGGGGTGGTCTCGACCCCGACTCCGACCTCCCCGTCTCGTGCTGCACCGAGGGATGCTGCCAGGACAGCCGGGTCGGCTGCTACTTCACCTGTGCTGACCCCGCTGCCCGCCCTTCTGTGGCAACATACGCGGCGGGAGGATCTGTCACGACATGTACACCGCCTCCCACTGCGTCGGCTTTTGCTGCTGGGGTCACTCCGATCCGTCGTAGTGAGAGGTTTGGGGTGGCGTTGGACGGGGCGTCTGCGACAGATGAAGACTCCCTCAAGAAGGCCATGCGTCGCAAAGCCGCACGCAGCCTACCTAGGTACGGAAATGAATTCAAAGTCTTTCCTTCTTTTTCTCCTAATTCCATTCAGCCAAAACTTTCTAGTGTAGGACTTAATCTTGGTAGTAGTAAATTTCAAGTTGATGTGTCGACTAAAGTCTTGAGGCATATGGAATTTGACCGTCTCACGGTTATTCCTAAAGCTTCGACTGGGTTGACAGCCACCTATTTGGATGAAGAAGAAGTGAATGCCACATCAGATGGTCAGCTTCTTTCTCATCTAATTGGTGAAGTGTTGGAGGGTGGTTTGGATGACGACGGTTTGAGCTCGTTGTATGAGTTAAAAGCATCCGGTCGGAAATCTAAATCTACCTCCAACAAGTCTCGGAAATGGGCCAGGTTATCCAAATCCCCCACGGTTTCCCAATGAATGGCTTGTTTGCAAATAGCAGAGGTCTTGGTGACTTGGCTAAATATTTGCACTTTGCTGGTTGTGTTCAGGACCATAATTTGGAATTCTTAGCTATTTCTGAGACGGGTAGACGTGAGTTTTCGCAATCTCTATTGAACCGACTTTCAGGCGGTATAGAGTTTGATTGGTACTCGCGTCCCCCTCATGGCCGTTCCGGAGGCATTCTACTAGGCATCAGGACTGATACCATGGAAGTGTTGGATGTTACGGATGGTGATTTTCATATTAAAATGCACATCCGTAATAAATCCGATAATTTCATTTGGAGTCTTGTTGCCGTGTATGGGCTGGCACAGGAAGCGGCTAAGACTTCTTTTCTCTGTGAAATGGTAAACTTGGCAAAAGATAACCCACACCCTGCTATCATTGGTGGGGATTTCAATATGTTACGTTTTCCGTTTGAGAAAAGCAAGGGTCGGTTTGACAACTGTTGGCCTATTTTGTTCAATGTAGTCATCGACAACTTGAACTTACGAGAGATAGCAATGGTGGGGAGACAGTTCACTTGGGCTAATTCTCTCCCTGAACCCACATACGAGAAACTAGACCGTGTACTGATGGATACTGATTGGGAATCTAGGTTCCCACTGGTGTCGGTACGGGCTCTAGAACGTATTGAGGGATTGTCAGACCATGCTCCCATTCTTTTGACCACTGGAATACCTCGGCCACAGTGTAAGCCACGGTTCAAGTTTGAGCTTGGGTGGCTGCACCGCGAGGGTTTCCATGAGATGGTTAAAAGAATTTGGGAAAGACCAGTTGCGGGTGATTCGCCTATCCAGCGGTGGAACAACAAGATACGTGCTTTACGCACGCACCTCGTTGGTTGGGCTCGTCATACTTCTGGTTTACTTAAAAAAGAGAAGGAACGACTTTCCTCGATAATTGATGCTCTAGAAGCATTAGCAGAAGTCCGGTTACTATCCGAGCAAGAGATTGAGCTAAAGAGCCAATCCAATGCACAGATAGCGAAGCTACTGCGAGAGGAGGAGTTAAAATGGTATCAACGTTCTAAAGCCCAATTCATCCTAGAAGGGGATTCGAATACTCGCTATTTCCATAGTATTGCCAATGGCAGACACAGGAAAAAGCGCATTCATTCTCTAGTCTAGGATGAGGGAACGATTGAGGGCCATGAACAACTAAAGTCGTACATTACAAATTACTATAAAGGCCTGTTCGGTGCTCCAGAGGAAGGAAATTTTACTTTGGATGAGTCTCGAACAGAGGATATCCCCAGGTTTCAGATGCGGAAAATAGTCTACTTACTAAACTCTACTCAGAGGAGGAAGTGAGGATGACGGTTTTCCAAATGAAACATAATACAGCACCTGGACCTGATGGTTTCCGGCTGAGTTCTACCAGAACTTTTGGGATATTATCAAGTCTGATTTACTTCAACTGTTCGCCTGTCTTCACAATGGACAGCTAGAGTTGTTTCGTCTCAATTTTGGTGAGATAATTTTATTACCTAAGGTTAACGAGGCAGAAAGGATTCAACAATTTAGACCTATATGCCTTCTTAACGTTAGTTTTAAATATTCACCAAAGTGGCTACGATTCGACTAAACAGTGTGACAGATCATGTGGTCCGTCCGTCTCAGACGGCTTTTATGCAAGGTCGCAACATCCTTGATGGAGTTGCGATTCTACATGAAACAGTTCACGAGCTACATAGGAAAAAGCTGAATGGGGTAATTCTTAAAATTGACTTTGAGAAAGCTTATGATAAAGTCAAATGGTCTTTCCTTCAGCAGACGCTCAGAATGAAAGGTTTTTCTACTGAGTGGTGCGCGTTAATAAATAGCTTTGTTTCGAGAGGAAGTGTAGCCATTAAGGTCAATGATGACACTGGCAAATACTTTCAAACGAAAAAAGGCCTCAGACAGGGTGACCCGTTATCGCCAATACTATTTAATATAGTGGCTGATATGTTGGCTATCTTGATCGAACGCGCTAAATCTGAGGGTCAAATTGAAGGAGTGATTCCACATCTTGTAGATGGTGGTTTATCGATTCTTTAATATGCTGACGATACAATTCTTTTTATGGAACATGACATCGAAAAAGCTCGTAACCTTAAGCTGATCTTGTCAGCATTCGAGCAACTGTCGGGTCTTAAGATAAATTTCCATAAAAGTGAATTGTTTTGCTTTGGCGAGGCTCGAGAAAACGCCGCCTTGTATGCAGAACTTTTTGGCTGTGAGCAAGGTCAATTTCCTATCAACTATTTGGGTATTCCGATTCATTATCGGAAACTTACAAATGCTGAATGGAAAAAGGTGGAGGAAAGACTTCAATTACGCTTAAATAGCTGGAAAGGCAAACTCTTATCCGTGGGTGGAAGATTGGTTCTCATAAACTCGGTACTAACAAACATGGTACTGTACATGATTTCATTCTTCCAATTGCCCAAAGGAGTCTTAAAAAGATTGGATTATTTCCGGTCTAGATTCTTTTGGCAAGGGGATTGCGAGAAGAAAAAATATCGTCTGACTAAATGGAGTGTGGTTTGTTGCCCTAAAGACCAAGGAGGGCTCGGAATTCATGACCTTGAGGTCAAGAATAGAGCCTTGCTAGGTAAATGGCTCTTCAAACTTCTATCGGAAGATGGAGTTTGGCAAACCCTTCTTAGGAGAAAGTATGTGGAGATCAAGCTGTTTGTCGGGGGGCTGCCCCCGGGTAGGGCAAAGATGTGGTGTTAAGTGTTGCAAAGAGCTAGCCGGATCAACATATAGCCGGGTCACTTGGGCCGGATCTCTCGTGAGAGTCGGTTAGCACTTGATCAAGCTAAAGTGCGAGAAGATGCCAGAGAGGATCCGGTAAAGCTTAACCGAATCAGAGGAAGGAAACCGGTTAAGTTAGCCGGGTTGGTCAGGAAGGACCCGGATAAGGTAATCCGGATATTGCACAAGGGCCAAGTAATGTCAGAAAGGTTCACGGGTCTTGCAGGTCTCCTGCCAGAGGCTGAGAAGACAGCCGGTCAAGTCGCAGGTTTTCCGGGTCGCAAGGCCCTAGGCGCTGACTTGGCCAATTCGGGAAAGAGGATATGACCGAGACCCGGGGGGCTACGCCTGCCATTGCCCAAAGTGGCAAGATAGGCCTGCTAGGGACTTGACGGCCAGGTCAGGTCACGGGATTCCTGGGAGCGCAGCAACCTAGGAGCTGACTCGGCCAATTCGGGAAAGAGGATGTGACCTAGACCCGTGGGCTACAGCTGCCATTGCCCAAAGTGGCAAGATAGGCCTGACAGTCCGGCCGTTGGATTGACAGGGGGCAGAGGCTTGTCCTGTTCCTCTTGTCCATGCCATTATCACTTCCAGCCAGGGGCAAAATGGTAATTCGGTTAGTGTATAAGTAAGCTACCACATCCTCCAGTGCGAGGGACGGACGAGGGCAAGAGACGGCGAAAGAGAAAGGCATTATCTTCCCCAAGCTCCATCTTCTTCTAGAGCTCCACCATTGTTCTTCATACAGCTCAAGGAGCACTCTGTACTTGTAACACTTGAGATATAAAGAGAGTAGGCTAGTGCTGCAGTAGGGGTGTTACCTCCACAAGAGGGCCCCGAAGCAGGGTACATCGTGGTGTTCTTTGCTTCTTCTTGGTTCTGCTTGTTCTTGTTTGTTCTTGCGAGTTCTTGGTTGTTCTCCATGCGTGCTTCGTGAGCGCGCAAACCCTCCCCGGATCCCCCAACGTCCTAGCGAGCCCACAACTTAAGCCATCCTATGGCATCTGCCGTGACACCACCACGACAGTTGGCGCCCACCGTGGGGCAGCAGTGGCGTTGGCTGGGGTTTCCTTCCGGACGGGCACCGTCGCTGGCTCCGGCGAGCGGGTCCTCTCTGGGCTCGTTTGCAAGATCGGCGAGTTCAACTTCATCAGCGACAACGCGGGGTGCTTCGCCAACAAGCCCTTCCCCGCTGACGGTTTCCTCATGACGCTCGGCAGCTTCGTCACCTACGTCGCCACCGAGCCTGTCCGCGAGTACCCGGCGCAGGTGCTCGTGGCTGAGGATCCTCCCTCTTTCCGCGCAGCTCTCGGACGGCGTAGCGCTCGCCCCGGGAGTAGCGTGGAGGTGATGATGACCGGGCCAAGTGCAGCAGCTGGCAAAGGAGATGCCAGCAAAAGCATGCCCGAGGAGCTGGCCACGCCAGTTGATCCGGTTGGCAAGCCGACTCGGACAGCTAAGTTCCCAAAGGAGAGACCAGATCCGGTTGGCCCGCTTGGCATGTCAAGTAGGGAGGCTCCTTAGAGATGTCCTGGAGAAGCTATCTCGGCCAGTGGCACCTGGGGCAGATGTAGAGCTCACTGTAGCTCAGCTAGAGGCAGAGCGCCTGAGGTTGCAAAAAGAAGCCCGGTTAGTGGTGGAGTCTAGGCAAGCCTTTGATAGAGATATGAGAGAGTACAATGCTGCCAATGGTATCACCGAGGGTTTTACTCCTGTAGTGCATCGCTCACGCAAAAAGCCGAGTTGCGTAACCGGGGTAAGGACCTCAATGACGAGTTAGCTAGAGCTGCAGGATCGAGCTCCAGTAAGGCTACTAGTCATAGATCTGGCACAGGCAAGCCGGTGTATAGCTCCCCGGCTAAGAATCTTAGGGCTGCAGCGGCAGCGCGAGCCGAGTTGAGCACACTAACCGGGGACGCTGGCGGAAGCAGGCAGAGAGAGTCAATGAGCTAGTAGATGTGTGTAACCGGCAGAATGAGGCTTACCGGAAAGCTAATCCGGATGCAGGTGTTTCTCGGTAGTAGTGTCGGTTAAGGCTGTTAGCCAGAGATCCAAGGGGCAGGCGTCATCCCCGCACGTCGGAGTTGACCGGGCCCAGAGCGTGAACTCGGGTAAGAGCAAGCAGCTGCAGACCTATGATGCTGAGTATGCCGGCAAGCAGCTAGCCGCTCAAGGAAGAGGTGGCCAAAGTAGAAACAGTGGTGGACGAGGTTACCCGGGAGCTGGAAGGGGCAATTCGGCTGGCCGAGGTCAACCACCTCGTCCTCCTGGGCAGCAAGTGATTGTGCGAGCGCAACAGCAAGGTGGTGGCCAGGCGGGTTACCGCTATGATGACGGAAATTCGGCTATGGCGCGAGCCGGATACCAGACGTATGATAATGCACTTGCATCAAGACTGGGACCTCGGGCATTAGATCCGATGATCAGCGTCTCAAGTTGGATAGAATTTACCAGTCCGAGAAGCTAGAAGAGCAAGGCCCACCGGGTCCTCCATGTTTTGGACCTCGGATCATGAACGAGCCGAGTGTGCCGTTATTTCAGCTTGGCCGAAGCACAAAGCCATATAATGGCAACACAAAGCCACAAGATTGGCTGATAGACTATGTATCGTCAGTGCACATTGCGGGGGGCAATCGCCGATGGGCGGTCCGGTATCTCCCGCACATGTTGGAAGGGCCAGCCCGGATTTGGCTGAACAACTTACCGCCGGGTAGTATCAACTCTTGGATGGACTTGGAGGAGGCATTTTACAGTAATTTCTCCAGCACCTACAAGAGGCCTAACCGACCTCAGCTCCTGGCTGCGTGCAAGCAGGAAGAACGGGAAACAGACCGAGAATTCTTAACTCGGTGGAGCAACATTCGCAACTCTTGCGAAGGTGTCGTGGAGGAGCAGGCGATTTCTTGGTTTGCGCAGGGTTGCCGACATGGCACCCCGCTCTGGCAGAAGCTCCAGAGGGATATGCCCAAGACACTGGCGGAAACGATCCGGATAGCAGATACGTATGCTCTAGGTGATCCGACACAGCCCGCATTGGATGCAGTGGGAACAAGCAGGAGGCAACCGGTTAATAACCGAGTAGGACCATTGAGGCCCAATGACCGACATGAATTCGGTTACAAAAGAAGAGATCCGGATTATAGATACGGTTCAGATCAGGTGGCTGCAGTGAATATGGACCATCCTGGAGCAGGAGATGGTCAGAGACAAAAGACTGAGGGTCCAGCTTGGAGGCCGAATCAAGGTGCCTGGCCAAAGAAGGTGTGGGATGGATCGAGTCCTCCTCTAACCTTTGAGGCAAGATTGGACGGGCCTTGCTGTTATCACACAACAGACCCACGCAAGCCGGCCAATCATTCAACTCGGAATTGTAGCTGGCATCATCGCATTCAGGCGGAGGGTCAGAGAGGACCACCTCAGAGAGGTGCTCCTAGACCGAATTTCAGGCCGAATATGCCTTTAACCGGAGCCAATACAATCCCGGTGAACGCAGGAGCTCCGAGACCGGCAGCCACAAAGCCGGTTAACCTGGTAAACATGGGAGGCAATGACAATGGTGCTGGTCCGAGTCGGCAAGGTGGATACCCCGGTAATGAGTACAAGGAGGCTCATCAAAGTTATGTGGTTTTTGTGACCGAGCCAACTGACAAGAAAAGTCAGCTGCGAAGGGCGAAGGAGGTGAATGCAGTCATACCAGCAGTCCCAAAATACCTGAATTGGTCCGAGCAGGAGATCACTTGGAGCAGGGCTGATAACCCCAGAATTATGCCAAGTCCAGGAAACTATGCACTAGTGGTGGATCCGACTTTGGTAGGACCCAAGCTTAACGTGAGGTTTAGCCGAGTCTTGATTGACAATGGCAGTGCCATAAACATCATGTATCGGGACACAATGGTCAAGTTGGGTATTTCGCCGAATCAGTTGCAGCAGAGCAGTTGTACCTTCCATGGTATAGTACCCGGGGTGTCTTGTTCCCCAATGGGTAAGATCTGGGTAGATGTGCTGTTTGGTACCAAGGACAATCACCGGCTTGAAAGTCTCGAGTTCGAGGTGGTAGATTTGGAGAGCCCATACCATGCTCTACTTGGCCGGCCTGCGTTAGCCAAGTTCATGATATCCACCCATGTGGCCTACCTCAAGATAAAGATGCCAGGCCCGAATGGTATTATCACTGTTGCGGGAGATTACAAGAAGGCCATACAGTGTGCCACGATCGGTTCCACCTTAGCCGAATCATTGGTGATCCAAGCTGAGAAGAGCAAGATGCATGAGGTGGTGGCAATGGCGAAGTCAGCTCAGCTCGGTGTGCTGGCTATGACCAATCCGGATGGAGGTGCAACATTTGAGATGCCCAAGGAGACAAAGAAGATCCCATTGACCCGGAGAACCCGGAGCGCATGGCCATCATTGGTGCCGGGCTGGATGAGAAATAGGAAAGCGCGCTCTGTCACTTCCTCCGTGAGAATCGGGATATCTTTGCATGGTCGGCTAAGGACCTGCCTGGTGTTCCGAGGGAGTTGGCAGAGCACTCTTTATTTGTCAGGCCGGATGTAAAACCGGTGAGGCAACCGACTCGGCGTCTCTCAGATGATCGAAGAAAAGTGGTGCTGGATGAGCTGGCTAAGTTGCTTGCAGCCGGATTCATTATGGAGGTGTTGCATCCAGACTGGATATCCAATCCGGTTCTGGTAGAGAAGAAGAAGGACGAACCAGGTGGTCAAGGTGTGGCGCATGTGCATCGATTTCACCAACCTAAACAAGGCGTGCCCGAAGGATCCATTTCCTTTACCTCGGATTGATCAAGTGATCGATTCTACTGCTGGGTGTGAGTTGTTGTCTTTTATTGATGCGTACTCTGGTTTTCACCAGATACCACTGAACCCTAAAGATCAAATAAAGACTGCTTTTATTACCCCGTACGGGGCGTATTGCTATCGTGTCATGTGTTTCGGTTTGAGAAATGCCGGTGCAACTTATCAGAGATGTATGCAGAAATGCTTACACTCCCAAATGGGCAAAATGTGCAGGTGTATGTCGATGATATCGTCATCAAAACTAAAGAAAAACACACTCTCCTCGAGGATCTCGAGGAAACATTTGTGAACTTGAGAAAATATCGGTTGAAATTGAATCCGGATAAATGCACCTTTGGTGTCCCGGCTGGAAAGTTGCTCGGTTTCCTTGTATCGAGCCGAGGTATTGAGGTGAATCCGGCTAAATCCGAGCCATAGAAAGAATGAAATTGCCTAATGTCTAAAAGATGTACAAAAATTCACGGGTGTTTAGCCTCGTTGAGTCGGTTTGTGAGTCGGCTAGGAGAAAAAGCCTTGCCCTTGTATCAGTTGATGAAAAAGAGCACCGGGTTCACGTGGACCCCGCAGCAGATTCGGCTTTCAACGAATTAAAAAAGATGTTGTCCACTGCACCAATTCTGGCGTCACCTTTGCCGAATGAGCCAATGCTACTTTACATTGCGGCCACTAACCGGGTCGTAAGTGTGGTCATAGTGGTAGAGCGAGAAGAGGAGGGTAAATCGTGCAGAGACCGGTGTACTATTTAAGTGAGGTGATCTCAACCTCAAAGCAAAATTATCCCACTACCAGAAGATGACATACGGTGTATACCTGGCGGCCAAAAAGTTGAAACATTATTTCCAAGAACACCCGATTACCGTGGTATGTGAAGCTCCAATCGCGGAATCATTGGGTGCAAAGATGCGACTGGCCGGGTTGCCAAGTGGGCAATAGAAGTATCTCCTTACACCCCGCATTATGAGAGAAGGGATGCTATCAAGTCTCAGGCTTTACCAGATTTCCTTTGTGACTGGGCCGAGATGCAGTATGACCACCCAAGCCGGATTACAATTACTGGAAGTTGCACTTTGATGGCTCCAAAACCAAAATCGGATTAGGTGCTGGGGTGGTACTCACGTCACCGAAGCAAGATCAATTGCGATATGTGTTGCAGATTCATTTCTCAGCATCAAACAATGTGGCGAATATGAGGCACTGATCCATGGGCTTAATGTGGCCAGGGACATCGGCATCCGCCGAATAGAATGTTTTGGTGATTCGGATTTAGTTGTGCAGCAATCTTCTGGAAATTGGGATGCTCTTGATGCCAATATGGCACTGTATCGGTTTCATGTCCAGAAAATTTCAGGATTTTTTGAAGGCTGCGAGTACAAGCACATACCTCGGTTGGAGAACGAAGCTGCTGATGTCCTGTCAAAACTCGGGTCGTCTAGGGATGCAATTCCACCCGGGATATCCTTGAATCACCTAAGGGTCCCTTCAATCAAACCTTCGCCTGATTCCGAGTCAATTTTTATCCCAAAGCAAGAATCTGAGGCTGTCCCTATGAATGTTGATGTCGAGTACATTGGGGAAGACCCGGGGACTGCATGGCGAGACCCGGGGACTGCTAACCGGATCTTAGGAAAGAGGAGCAGAGAAGAAGGTGGTGATAACCGAATCTTAGGGAATGGGCAGAAGCTGATAGAAGAAATAATGGCGGCCGAACCAGTGGAAGTAGATGAGCACTTATTCCCTTTGCATCCAGTACCGGAATGGGCTGAAGAAATCATGAAGTTCATGTCGGAGGGGAGTTTGCCAAATGATGAAACCGAAGCTAGGCGAGTGCAGAGGAGGTCCAAGGCTTACACCATCATCAACAAGGAGTTATACAAGAGGAGTGCAACCGAGGTGCTACAGCGTTGTGTGGAGCCAGCCGAGGGCAAGGAGATGCTCCTTGAGATACATCAGGGAATGTGGACATCATTGCAGTACAAGAGCCCTGGTGGCTAAAGTATTCCGGCATGGATTTTACTGGCCCACTGCTCAGCGGATGCAGAGGACATAGTCCGAAAATGTGAAGGATGCCAAAGGTTTGCCAAGCAGACACACTTACCCGCATCGGCACTGAAGACAATTCCTATCACTTGGCCATTTGCTGTGTGGTGTTTGGATATGGTGGGAGATTTCAAGCCGGCTAGGGGCAACATGACACATATGCTGGTGATGGTGGAAAATTCACCAAGTGGATAGAGGTGAAACCAATCCGGAAAGTGGATGGTCGTTCGGCTGTAACTTTCTGAAAGAAATTATTTTGAGATACGGATACCCTCATAGCATCATCTCGGATAACGGCACAAACTTTGCTGTCGGAGAGTTTGCTCGGTTCTGCATGAATAAGGGAATCCGGCTAGATATAGCCTCGGTGGCACATCCGGAGTCTAATGGGCAAGTGGAAAGATCAAATGCCCTGGTGTTGGCCGGCATCAAGGCTCGTCTCATTGAACCATTGCTGAAAACTCCGGGATGCTGGATAGACGAGATACCATCAGTACTGTGGGGTCTAAGGACCACGCCGAATCGGTCAACTGGCTATACGCCATTTTTTCTGGTTTATGGGGCAGAAGCTGTGCTACCCACAGACATAGAACATGATGCACCAAGGGTGGCAATGTATACTGAAACCGAGGCAAAAGAGGCTCGGGAAGATGCAGTGGATCTGCTAGAGGAAGCAAGAGAATTGGCTCTATCTCGGACAGCAATATACCAGCAGAATCTCGACGATATCATAGTCGAAAGATCAGCCCTCGAGTGTTTCATGAGGGTGATCTTGTGCTAAGGCTGGTGCAGCGCAGCAAAGGCCGACACAAGTTGTCACCTCCATGGGAGGGACCTTTCATTGTGAGCAGGGCTATGCACAATGACTCGTACTACCTTGTAGATGCACAGGAACCAAGGAAGGATGGCCTGGATAGACCCGGACAAGAAACTAAGAGACCTGGAATGTAGCTCTGCTTCGACCCTTTTACTCCTAAGGGGCGCAATGTATGTATTTCAGTTTATCATAAATGAAGTTGCAGCAATCCGAGTCTGGACTCGGGGACTGCTTCGTACTCATGCATGTGTTTTTTACTGTTTTGTCCATACCGTTCGTGTGCCGAATTGCTTTGAACCTCGTCCCAAAATTCAAGTAATGTATGTTGTGTTGTTGATCTCGTGACTCGACTGACAAACACCAAAATGGTAGTCAAGAGCAGAGATGAGGAATGTGGAAACATGAAAATGGACTCGGGGACTCGGTCCAAAACCGATTCGGCACATGTCGTTTACTAACCCCTGTTATTTATTTTTCGTTTATGTTGAATGATTCTAAACCACAACTCGCATGTTTCAAGTATTGTATGCTATGATTCCTATCTTGTGACTCGACTGTCAAACACCTAAAAGGTAGACAAGAGCAGAGATTCGGCAAAAATAGTAAACAAGAAAACAGACTCGGGGACTCGGTTTAAAATGATCCAACATAAACCTCGTCCGGATCATGTTAAGCAAATTTAAAGTAGTCTCGAAAGAACTTAAAATAGTCTATTACATCTGCTCCCGGCATACCGGGGATTTAACGTTTTTTCACTAAGTTACTTCAGGAAGCAGCAGACTCGGTTGTAGCAGGTTCGGTGGCAGGAGCTTTGGTTGAAGGAACCTCGGGCGCGCGAGCCTCGGTTACAGGAGCTTCGGTTGGAGTAGATTCGGTTGCAGGGGGCTCGGTTGCAAGGATGGGCTCAGATGGAGGAACTTCAGGGGTAACCTTGCGTGGAGAGCTTGAAGGCTGGGCAGATTCGGAGGTATCCGGATCAGCTGAAGCTTGTTTAGTAATCTCTGCCGAATCAGTTGCTGGTATCTCCGAAGTCTGGGCCGGAGTTGCTTCGGTATTCTTAGCCGAGTCAGAAGCTGGGATCTTGATAGGAGCGTGTTCGGCAGAGTTAGCCGAATCATCAGACTCGCCCTCAGAATCGGCGTATTCTTCAGCGGAGGCGTCGTCCGATTCCTCTTCAGTTTCTTCTCCATCCGAGTAGACCGGAGCCTCCAGATCAAGATGCTTGGTGCGTGCAAATTCGGCCATGAAGTTGGCGGCTTCTTCACGGATCTTGATCCGGGTAGGGTCTGTAGCCCACGGAGAACCCTCGCGAAATGAGCGCACTTTGGCAAGATCAATTAGCTCATACCAGGACATGATGAATAGCAAAGCTGCGTCAGCACCAGCGCGGGCGGACGAAGACCTCCACTGCTGTAACCGGGTCATTGCTTGATCCAGGTCTCGGATCAGCTCCTCCACAGGCACAACTTGCCGCGCTTCAGGAAACAAGATTCGGTGAGCCTTGAGACTTGCATTGAGCAGACCAATATGGGAATCCTTCAAAGGAGCAATCCGAGCCTTAAGTGCTGTAATATGATCTTCGATGTCCCATGTCTCTGGTAGGGGAGCCTCGGTTAATTTAGCTCTCTCAGCTCGGGCGTTTCTCACAGCCTTGGCGGCTTGAAGCCGGATGCTGGTAAACTCTCCTACAAACAAATAAGCTAATACTGAGTTCAGCGAGAAGGAACACAAGCATATGTATTGGTTAAGAGCAGAAAGAAAAGAGGAGATTCGGTGAACTTACGATCCATGTCATCATTAAGGCTAGCAAGTGCAGCAAGCCATTTCGCACTGGCCGCTTTGTGAGCACTCAGTTCTTCTTTAGCCGCTTTGACTTCGGCTTCAGATTCGGCAATGTTCGTTTGAATTTGCTTGTCCAGTTTGGCCCGCTCCGCAAGTCCGGCTTTGAAAGTATCCCGCTCCTTCTGGATTGTGTCTTTTTCACGCTTCAGCGTATCCCGCTCTCCTTTAACCTTGTTCTTCACTTTTTCAACTCGGTCAAGCTCTCGCTGGAGCCGAGTCACTCTGATTTTTCCTCGGATAAAGCGCGCTTGTGCTCTTCTTCTTTCTTGTCCATTTCAAGACAGAGCCCATCAAGGAAGTTTGGAGCTTCTGATGCTGATGGGCGAGCTGCTTAAAGAGCTTGCCGCGAGCGGTCATGGTTTCCTGAAAGAAAACAGGCAAATGGCGTCAAAAGAATCTCGGGGACTGGCCCGAGATTAACCGAATCAGTTGGAAAAGAGACTCGGGGACTGGAAGTCCCACGGTGTCCTCGGTTACGGCAACATTCATGATAAGTTTTTTAGAGATTCAAGCCGAATGACTTTCTTACTCGGAGGAGTATCAGTCGTTCGACCCGAATCTCGGGGACTGGGTATAGTACTATTTGATCATGTTGAAATAAAAGCAAGATTCGGAAAAATTTACCTCAAACACCCGGTTAGCTTCAGTGACCGAGGTCTGTACAGAGTGTAATGATTGAAACATCCGACTAGGCCCAGCCGGATGTGGCGCTGAAGTAGAAAAATCTTTGGCGAGGTCAGCATCATTCCAAGCTTCAATGAATTGCTTGGCGGACTCGAGCTTATCGCTGCTCGGAGGGCGGGGATTCGACAGGGACTGGCCGAATCGAATCGCTGATGGGGCGGCAGAAACCTTCTTGCTAGCAACCACCTGCTTATCCGAGGTGGTTGGAGTTGTGCCAGAGGCACCTTGAGTCGGCTTGGGTTGCGGTGACGCACCCGGAGTCTGCTTCGGATGTGGCTCCTTGTGCTGCTTCTCGGAAACTTGCTGTTGCTGTTGCTGCTTCTGCTTTTTCTTCTTCTGCTGCTCTTGATTCAGCAGGGTTTGCGCTGCGGGAGTAGGGCGAGGATCCGGCTTAGGCAAGGATGTAGCCGATGTCTTGGCCTTTTCCTTCTCCAGCTCCTTGAGAGGGCGTGGCCAACTTGAATCTCGGATTGGAGCCGAGGTTTCCTCACTCTCCAAGTCAATAACCGGCTTGAAATGGGAGTCGGCTGAGGAATATTGGCAGTTGTGGGCGTGCTGGAGAGTGATCTTCAGGAGACTGGGTTTCCGACCGTATCCAGTGGAGGAATGGGAGAAGAGATGGATGAATGAGTCTGCGCGGTGATGAGGACATCACTGCATAAAGCAAAGCAAACAGTTAACTCGGATAGATATGACTCGGTTAACAGAGGAAGAAAGCAAATGAAGTTAAGTCAGTATTACCCCTTGGTGGTAGGCATCGGCTTGACGCGATTCAACTTGGAGCCAGACTTCTTTATTCTCTTGGCTTTAGGGGAATCAGATCCGGGCGCGTCAGTGCGTTTCCGAGATGTCCCTTCAGCATCTTGTTTGGCTGGAACACAAGGTGGTGACCATGAAATCGGAATGGCGTCGATGGGATCTAAGATCCTGCAATCATCATCTTCCTCGTCGGAATGTTGTGAATAGTTGATTGCTTACCCTTGCGGACTGGCTTGGCGCGCGGGATAGGCAGATAATCATCCGTATCCGGATCTTCTTCGTCCTCGCGCGGCGGGCTGAGATCCGGTCCCCATTCTTTGGTGGAGAGGTCTCCATCTTCGATAAGTTGGCGATCAAACAGCTACAGAAAAGTCAGGGCAAATCCGGATTAGGCCGATGCCATTTTGATGAAATATGGTTAGATTCGGAAAATGGCGAACTAACCTGTGGTGGAAGGCGCTCTCGGAAAAACGGCTTTACGCCCCACCGCCATTTATCCGACATCTCGGTGGCGGCAATGGCGTTTACCCGTCGCCTGATGGAGACTTTGCTAAGGTCATGCCTGCTGATCCGGGTAGGATCTAGCACACCACCCATGTGGCATATCTTGTGTTCACGTCTTTGAAGAGGGCAGACCCGGCGACCGATGAAGGTCCGGAGCAGATCATCCGAGGCCAGGCCCTTCTTCAGAAAGTCCTCCAGAGTTTCATGTACAGTCTGAAGTTCTACAATAGTCTCGGCCGGATTGTATCCGAAGTTCAATTCGGCTGTGGGTGGCTCGATCGTGAACTCGGGCAGATTAAGGGCATCATGGCCTTCTGCACTCTTCACATAAAGGAAAGACCTTTGCCACTTCCTGACAGTGTCTAGGCCAGTGATACGGGGAAAGATGGATCCCTGCCTTGGCGTGATGCTAACCGGACCGCAAGCAGTCATCAGCTTCGGCTTAGTGCCTGGAATAGTATGTTTGCGGAGGTGGAAATACTTTGCCCAAATATCGACGGTCGGCCAGACACCGAGATAGCCCTCGCAAAAGGAGCTAAAAGCCGATAGAGAAACGAAGGCATTAGCCGGGAGGTGATGAGGCTGTAGGCCAAAGAAATCCAGGAAAGCCCGGAAGAAATCACTCGCCGGCAATCCGAATCCGCGCTCAAAATGCGCTAGAAACACCACACGTTCACCAGGTTCGGGAACCGGGACGAGTTCCTTCCCCGGTTTGCGGCATATAACTTGAGAGGTTATACGCCGGGTGCTTAATAGCCATTCCAGATCGTCCTTGGTCACATCAGAACCCTCCCATCTGCCGGGAGGAAGCTTCGCCATATCCGGATCAATCCTGCAAGAGGTCGGATAGGGCCGAGTCAAAATGAATCGGATAATGGTATAATCGAACCAGATCTAGAGTGATTCGGCTAATATTATCCCGGATGAAACTAGCCGGATTCAGCAGAGAAGGTGATTCGGGTGGCAATCACAAACACCTTCCGCAAAGTCTAGGGTTACACAAGATCTACTGCAGCAGTAAAAAAGAAAGGAAATCAAGAGTAAAAATATGGTTGAACTGCTCATACGGTGGCAAACAAAACTAGGGCAGTGTAGTGCAAAATCTAGACAGGAGATCTACTAGATGCACTGAGGCTGGGCGACGGACTAATATGCGGATAAATCTACAAGAAACAAATGCGAGTTTCCCGTGGCATATGAACTCCTCGAGTTCGCCATGCCGGAGAAAAAGAAAACTCACGGTGATGACGCGACGGGGAAGAAGCTCGATGAAGAACGGCGGCGCTGGGCACGGTGCGCGGCCCCGGTCGTTTTCCTCCGGTGCGTTGAATGTCTCCGGCGCGGCGAGTTTGAGGGCGAGATTGCGGCGGCGGCGGTGGCGCAGATGGAAGTTTTCGGAGTGGGGAACGAGCGGAGAAGAAGAGGAAACCCCCTGCGCCCATATTTATAGCGCCCAGCGGTAACGGGCGCACTACTGCACGGTTTTCGGAGCGTCGCACGGTAACTGCATCCTGGAACTCTGTGGCCACCTCTGTGGCCGTGTGTTCCAAGCACATGTTGGGCCATAGAATTGGAAGCAGTTGCACGGATCCTGTGTGCCGGTCAACGGAGAAAACGAGAAGACGCGGTCGTTTGGTCAAATGCACTCAAGTACCCGGAGAATCCGGATGAGGTGCTGTCAGTGGCATGTCAGATCAGAGATCCGGATTATGGGGCTTTGCGCAGAGATTCACTGCCAAGTGTCCCGGGAAATCCTGAGACAAGATTGTATGAATGTGATTCGGTTAGTGATGTTTATTTTTAACCTGCTACGGCTCTTCAGCCGAGGCTGTAGAACCGCACCAGCTTCGGGGACTACTGTCGGGGGGCTGCCCCCGGGTAGGGCAAAGATGTGGTGTTAAGTGTTGCAAAGAGCTAGCCGGATCAACATATAGCCGGGTCACTTGGGCCGGATCTCTCGTGAGAGTCGGTTAGCACTTGATCAAGCTAAAGTGCGAGAAGATGCCAGAGAGGATCCGGTAAAGCTTAACCGAATCAGAGGAAGGAAACCGGTTAAGTTAGCCGGGTTGGTCAGGAAGGACCCGGATAAGGTAATCCGGATATTGCACAAGGGCCAAGTAATGTCAGAAAGGTTCACGGGTCTGCAGGTCTCCTGCCAGAGGCTGAGAAGACAGCCGGGTCAAGTCGCAGGTTTTCCGGGTCGCAAGGCCCTAGGCGCTGACTTGGCCAATTCGGGAAAGAGGATATGACCGAGACCCGGGGGGCTACGCTGCCATTGCCCAAAGTGGCAAGATAGGCCTGCTAGGGACTTGACGGCCAGGTCAGGTCACGGGATTCCTGGGAGCGCAGCAACCTAGGAGCTGACCGGCCAATTCGGGAAAGAGGATGTGACCGAGACCCGTGGGCTACAGCTGCCATTGCCCAAATTGGCAAGATAGGCCTGACAGTCCGGCCGTTGGATTGACAGGGGGCAGAGGCTTGTCCTGTTCCTCTTGTCCATGCCATTATCACTTCCAGCCGGGGCAAAATGGTAATCCGGTTAGTGTATAAGTAAGCTACTACATCCTCCAGTGCGAGGGACGGACGAGGGGCAAGAGACGGCGAAAGAGAAAGGCATTATCTTCCCCAAGCTCCATCTTCTTCTAGAGCTCCCACCATTGTTCTTCATACAGCTCAAGGAGCACTCTGTACTTGTAACACTTGAGATATAGAGAGTAGGCTAGTGCTGCAGTAGGGGTGTTACCTCCACAAGAGGGCCCCGAAGCAGGGTACATCGTGGTGTTCTTTGCTTCTTCTTGGTTCTGCTTGTTCTTGTTTGTTCTTGCGAGTTCTTGGTTGTTCTCCATGCGTGCTTCGTGAGCGCGCAAACCCTCCCCGGATCCCCCAACGTCCTAGCGAGCCCACAACTTAAGCCATCCTATGGCATCTGCCGTGACACCACCACGACACTGTTTCTCAGGTTTTTTGGAAACCTGGCGATTCACACTTCTGGGCTGGCCTCATGGCTACAAAGAAGTTTTTTTCCAACATGGATCTTTCTCAATTAGGGATGGATCGGAAATTCGTTTCTGGAAGGATAAATGGTTATGCCAATCTACCCTTAGAGAACAATATCCGGCTCTGTACACTATTGCACGAAACAAAAGCGACACGATCGCGAAGGTGTTGGGTACCTCCCCACCAGATGTTTCGTTCAGAAGAAGTTTACTTGGAAC
Organism: Poa pratensis; assembly: GCA_947311845.1. Taxonomy (NCBI): domain Eukaryota; kingdom Viridiplantae; phylum Streptophyta; class Magnoliopsida; order Poales; family Poaceae; genus Poa; species Poa pratensis. The sequence continues at coordinate 11,716,029 of CAMZMU010000051.1, forward strand.
AAGACAAGCATCCTGGAATGCCTTACTCATCCGATTGGATTCAGTCCAATTGTCGGAAGGTCCAGATAAATTTCAATGGAATCTTACGAAGAATGGTAAATTCTCGGTTGATTCTATGTATAGAGCACTAATTCTACCCGAAGTGCCAGTCGATATTAAGGATAATAACAAAATTTGGAAGATGAAGATCCCGCTTAAAACTAAAGTGTTTGCGTGGTATCTTCGTCGGGGTGTAATTCTTACAAAAGTCAACCTTGCCAAGCGTAATTGGCGCGGAAGTAAAAAGTGTGTTTTCTGTCAACATGACGAGACCATTACACACTTATTCTTCCAGTGCGAATTCGCCAGGTCTATATGGTCAGCCATCCAGATAGGTTCTACCTTACATCCACCGCGTACTGTTGCAAACATTTTTGGCAACTGGTTAAATGGCGTGGATCCTAGGTTTAAACTCTTCAGTAGGATGGACGCGATTGCGTTATTTGGTCGCTGTGGCTATGTAGAAATGACAAGGTTTTTAACAATAAAAATGCTTCTGTTATGCAGGTTACCTATCGGTGTACAGCTACGCTACGAGCATGGTCGGCCCTGCAACGTGTGGAGCACCGAGAGTTATTTTTGGAGATAGCGTCGAGGCTGGAGGCTGCGGCCAGGGAGTTATTCTCCCGGCATGGATGGCAACATAGACTCCGGATAGACCTACCAGCATCTAAGGCGGATCTACGATTTCTCTTTATGATATGTAATTCGCCTTTTTACTTTTTGTTCGGAATTGGTTACTGGTGAACTGATGGTTGTGTGCATCTTAACTATGCAGAGGCCGGGTGTAATGCTTAAAACTCTTAAGTAATAAAATCGCTTTATCTAAAAAAGCGATAAAGCTAGTACAGAATGACATGAAATACTTTTCACTACAAACTAATAAACATGAACAATTTGAATGTAATGTTCCTTTCTTGTAGCATGTCAGCTGTGTGTCTGCATCATCTTTGTATGGACCACGCACACACATATGTACAACAGTGATCTGCGAGGGGCATGTGGCATGATCAGATTTCAGGCCAGTCAAAGCCCCAAGAAGAAAACATGGTTTGCATGCATAATCAAGGCAGGCATGAGCATCTGGTGAGCCCTCAGCTGCTGCAAAGTATGCAGATGCAGAATGCAGCGGTAGCTCAGGCACACAGAGACTCACAGCAGCATATATGTAGCTAATAGTCATGGCTAGCTAGCCACCATTTGTGTGTCTCTGGGTGTGTTTGTGATCTGGATTCCTGATGAAGTCTGCTAGCTCTGAATTAAGCAAAAGACACCATTGGACACATGCTGCATTCATATTTGAGATGGCGACCCTTCGTCCACACCCCATACACATCAGGACATCATGCATGCGGCAGCTCACACAATTGTTGGTATAAATTATAATTAGATGATGGAAGAGAACAACTTGCTAGTGTATAGCTAGCAGGAAAAATAATAATTACAGGATAAGAGTTCGTTTATCAGCTACCTAGGCGTTGAGTTGCTTCTGTGTTGATCAGGCAATCTGGTCTTTTTATGTATGAACACTGGTTCAGGGAGACAGGGACGACTGAAGGAGCTAGCCAGCTCTGGTACAAATTATGAGCTCATTATTCAGCTCCCGTATGTTGTTGTGTTATGCTGGTTGCCTGACAACAGACATGGGCCAGAGGGTAGAGGAGAGAGAGGGGGGGGGGGCAACATTTCCAACAGGATGCTCTGCAGGCATGTATAGTTACTATCCGAGCCCTCTTTGAGTACACTTCTCTTTGGGCGGCATGTACCCACTCTGCATGCTCTCTCTCCATCTCACATTTATGTGTGTGTAAAGAGCTAGGGATATGCACACTAGAGAGAAAGAGAGAGAGCAAATGTGTGTGTGTGAGAGAGAGAGAGGTGTTTGTAAACTGAATCTAGGGGTAGATTTTGTTTGGATCTTGTGCACCCTGCATCCACTGGTGAAAGCCACAGCAGAGTTTCAGATCATCTTTAAATGCAAGATGCAGTACTGTGCTTACAGAAGCAGCTATTTGTAGCCTATTGCTAGGGCTCATCCCAAAAGCCGACCAACCATACACGCATTCTTACATTCCAAGCAACTTTTCCACATATTATATTTTATTTTTACCCATGTTTGTTTTTTTGCGATGAGTACCCCTGTTGGCTGTGGTAAAAGATTTAGCATTGTGAAAGTACTATCCCGAATGATTCCATCAATGTTACTACTACTTATATTTTACCAATTATTAATCTGTTCATACTCTTCAAATAGTAATTTATACTTTCATAAGTTTTTTGCATATGTAAATACTAAGGGACCGCTTAGAATGGGTATAAATTAGTGTGTCCACGGTTTTTAGCTCACTCATTCCAAGCGGGGTCTAAAACAATCGCCGACAACACCTCATTAATAAGAATAAAAATTCACCTCATTACAGACGAATATAAAACCAAATGCTATAGGACTTATGTAACAAAAAATATACACCCGGTTACATGAAAATCAATGGTGATGCATAGATCAGCACTCGCATTTTTTAGCTGAAGAAGCAAGTGTGATCTGGTCCAACTCTACATTAGGTCTTACAACATCTATGGGAATAATTGGTAGTCTACATCAAATGCCTAGCTAAGGCCGCTGGGACAGTGCCCGGCGAGCTAGACACCCCTGTTTGGTTGCATGATTATCTCAAGCAGCACATATGTGTTTGTTTGACTGCACTGATATGCCTCTATAGGCTCTCTCGGTGCTAGGCTGGGCTGCACCGATGTCTGTATAGGTTCTTTTGGTGTTAGGTCTGGCTGCTTATTCATACGGACAACTCTTCTCAAGATGGCGACTCTGAAGGATAATATTTTTTTTGACTGAAGTAGAGATAAATAACCACGAACAATTTCTATTCAAATTTGATTGCTTCTACCTAAAATGTAGTCCTATGTGATACAACCTATATGACCGGGACAACCTGCACCAGTAGTAAGCAAGCATGAAAAACAAGCTAGAGTTACCACTAAGAAAGATAACAATAGTATAATAATCGAAGGGCGGAAAGATGGTGATTTATGCGTAGAGTTAAAATCCTTGGGTGGATTTAACGCCTCCATTGCAAATGTTTGTGCGCTAAATATCGTCATCCACAAAGACCTAGCGTTCTTATTTTCGAGATTTGGTCACACAGTCTAAGCCCCACCAATAAGGGGTAGATCTCGAGGCTTTGCGGGCAACTCCAACCATCTAGGAGCTCCAACAGTTTCCAGGGCACAATCTTGATGAAGAACTATGAAGGGGATATAAGTTTTTGTCGGTTGTGCGGTACATACTACCATTACGTGAGAGGACAAAGTGGTGGCCGATGTACAAGTACAAGAAGGAGAAGTTTATGGCAGCGCACATGAATGATAACCTCCCTCCTTCTCGAGCTTTGCACTTCAATGTGGATAAGACATTGATGCAACTTGCTGCAAGTGGGAGAGAGTCGAGGGTAGTGAGGGTTTGGAGGGTGGTGGCAAAGAGGGTATGCGGGGTACAGGGACATGACAAGTGCACCATGTACTCATAAGTCGCTTCGTTCCCTCGTGGAAGTGCTGAACCCAGTGCTCAACTTATGAGTGTATATATACCCCTACACATACACATCTAAATTTAGACATGTCTCCAACCTTTTTAGATAATAGGCTTTGCAGCCCGACTTTAAATTAATAAAGCCATGGGTGATAAGTTCAGGGAAACAACACCATTACATAGCAGCTTACAATAATTGCAAATAGATAGATCAAAGTCCTTAGGGAAAAGACAGCGGCAACTAAACGCCCTAGAGCGGCAGCCGCCAACAACTTATGGAGGAGAGTGCGTCTTGGCATAGAAATTCTTGAGCAGTTCCAAGGTCACGTCCAGAAGTCCCGCCTCCTTAGCCTTTAGAAGCGGTTGCCACTGCTGCAAGATAATGCAAATTTTGAACATAAGGTCAGCAAGTTGTCGAGGGAAGAATGATTCAATGGTAAATTTGTTACAGACAGTCCAGAGCACCTAGCTCTGAGCCGCAAACAAAATCCAAATCATTCGTTTTGCTTTGCTCGGTAAGGCAGATAAAAGCTGAAAGAACTGCAGGAAAGAGCCAGGGTTCCAAGGAACACCAAGCACATCGCGGCAGCCGCTCCAAATAAACTTAGCAAGAGGGCAATTAAATAAAATGTGTTCAACATCCTCGACTTAATAACAAAGGGCACAATTGCCAGTCGAAGGTCCATGCCTCTTATGGATGTTCTCTCCAGAGGGCAGTCTGCCTTTAATAAGTTGCCACGTGAAGATTTTTATTTTCAGAGGGATTCTCGCGGACCAAATGTTTTTGCGTAAGGGCAGTCTTGGCGCTGACAGAGCTTCTTGTAGATGGAAGCAACCGAAAACATGCCTGAGGGTTCCAGTGCCCAGGAGATAGTGTCATGATCATTAGATGGACTGGGATCCTCAATTTCATTCCAGAGGGCACCCCACTGGGTTAATTCCTCTTGGCCAAAGGTCCCGCGGAAGCGAATTAGCCAACCATCACCTCTGTGGACCTGGGCAACTAGGGCATTTGGTTCCGAGCAGATTTCAAACAGCCTTGGAAACCTATCCGGGAGCGGGCCATCGTCTGTCGACCAGTCTGACCAGAAGAGAATGTTCTAACCATTGCCTTAGGAGAATTTGGCACCCAGCTTAATTGAAAAGGTTCTTCATCTTGTGCAGACTGTGCCAGAATTGGGACCCACCCACTGGTGATCTGCCAAAGAAATTATCAGTCGTCACATAATTCGCCTTAATCAACCTCACCCACAAGAGATCTTGATTGTCCTCGTCAAAGAAGCTCCAAATCCACTTAAGCATGAGAACTTTTTTGAGTGCTCTTGTGTTAGTCACCCCAAGACCACCCTGATCTCGTGGTAAGCAAACATCCGGCCACCTAACCATGTGGTACTTACGTTTGTCCCCAACCCCCTCCCAAAAGAATCTAGCAAGATGTTTGTCCAAACCAGCATGGGTGCCTTCAGCCAGCAGAAAAAGACGCATGGAGAAAATGGGGAGGCTAGCAAGGGAGGAGTTGGTAAGGGTTAACCTAGCAGCCGACGACATGAATCGTCCTTGCCAAGGGTCTACCATGTGCCCCACAACCCCCACCAGACCTTCCCAGTCAGCTAGGGAAAGCTTGAGGTCAGAGAGAGGAAACCCTAGGTAGGTGATAGGGAAGGCGCCAGCTCTGCAGTTGAAGAGGTTCGCCACTCTGGCTTGCTCTTGCTGGTCTGCTCCCACCACAATAACTTCGCTTTTTAGGTAGTTGAATTTAAGGCCTGACAAGAGCTCAAAGCAGACCAGGAGAAACTTTAGGTTTGCAATGGATTTGTCGTCCTTCTAAATGAGGAGAATCGCATCATCAGCGTATTGAAGATGTGAAACGCCACCAGGGATTAGGTGAGGCACCACTCCTTTAATATGTCCAGCCACTCTGGCATTATCTAGGGTGGCAGCAAGGGCATCTGCCACAAAGTCGAAGAGGAGGGGAGAGATAGGGTCTCCTTGTCTAACTCCACGTTTATTCCTAATGTAGGGCCTATAACCCCATTGATATTAATGGTTGTCTGACCACCAGTAATCAGGTCCATTAGTCTGTGCACTAAACCTGAACTGAAGCCTTTCTTTGTAAGCACTTCACACAGAAAGGCCCAACTAACTCTATCGTAGGCTTTTTCGAAGTCTAACTTTAGGATGACTGCTTGCAGGTTCTTGGAGTGGAGTTCATGCAGGATCTCGTGGAGGGCAAGGGCTCCATCCTGAATAAACCGACCTTTGATGAAGGCAGTCTGAGATCGAGAAATAACTCGATGCGCTACCGGAGTTAATCTCATCGCATAGGCTTTTGCCACCAGTTTGAAAATCATGTTAATAAGGGCAATAGGTCTAAATTGCTTGATTTCGTCAGCTCCAGGCACTTTGGGGATGAGGGAAAGCACTCCCATGGTTAGATGGGATATGTTCTTCAGCATGGGCCAAAAGGCTTTGTAAAAGAGTACCGGCAAGCCATCAGGTCCAGGATCAGTATCTGCCTTGGTAGCTGAAAGAACCTGGTCTAGCTCCTCTGGTAGGAAAGAAAGGGCTAGCTCATTATTCTCAGACTCAGACACTTTGTCTGCAGGTTCATTCCAGACCTATTTGGCCAGTGCAAGTTCTTTGGGCTCCTCCGCTCCCATCAAATCATGGTAGAACTTGTAAACATGCTCCTGAATGGCCAGGGGCTCCTGAATTTCCCCCTCTAGGGATTTTAGATGAAGAATGGAACACTTCCTTCTTCTCCCATTAGCAATAGCATGGAAATAAGCAGTGTTGGCGTCTCCCTTCAGTGTCCAGTTCAAACAGCCACGTTGGCGCCAATATTCATCCTCTTGGGCAAAGATCTGGATGATTTGGTCCTCTAAATGGTATTTAAGCGCCCAACCATCCTCATCTAGCCCACCCGCATCCGGAGCTTTGTCCAGGTCCTGAATCTGAGAGATAATATTCTGCTTTCTAACTCGAGCATCCTTGCCCTGATTAGCCCCCCAGCCCTTTAGGAAGCAGCGAATGTCCTCAGCTTGGGTTTGCCACAAGTCAGCAGGGTCTCTAAGGTGTTTGGGTTGGCTGAGGATTTTCCACCATTGCTGGACCAAGATATCTTTGAACCCTGGAATGGTAAGCCAGCTAGATTTGAAGAAAAAACTATTTGGTTTTGGGGCAGCTCCCTCCCCATTATCCAACTGCAAAGGATTATGATCCGAGCCCAACCTGGTCTCTACACACAGCGTGGAGAGGGGGAAGTGAGATTCCCAAGTTGGGGAGACCATTACCCTGTCGAGGACACTCCTGACAGGGTTCAGTTGCTTATTAGTCCAAGTAAAAGCAGCACCCGTCCTCTCTAGCTCTTTGAGTCCCATGCGGGCGATAAAGTCGTGTGCATGATACGCCTATCGATATGGATCCCATTTTCCTTCTACCAATTTGCCTCTTCCTCTCGACTCATCCATCTTTTAGAAGTTTCGAGCCTGTCATTGCCTTGTCCTACCACTGCCCGTCAATGCATGTCTGCATGCTGCATCCCATGACCTCCTCTTCATAGGTGTGTCGTGAGCAATGTCATGCAAGTGTGTTATGGGAGGTTGTAAATGATGCCTCTGCGAACTCTAACATCCACAAAAATGTTCAAAGTGGGATCGAGTGTCGTTGAGGCACGTGAGTACGGGGATGTCGGTGTAGTTATCTCCATCATCCTTGATGACATGGACGCAGGCAATGAAAAGGTGAGCTGCATTAATCACGACCATAGTTGGGTGGCGCCAAAGCTCTTTCATTGTTTGAAACTATTTTTGGAATGACAATGGTTCTGAGTTTCGAGATGATTCTACATTTTGAGCACCGGCATCATCGATTGTTGGGAAGATGGGGGCCAAGCTTGACTTGATGTCAATTATCATTTTTACCATTCTATGTTTATTGCATATGGTTCTATATAACCGTTTGTTCTTCCAAGTTCTTGTACAACCCCTAAAAAGAAATTCTGGTCCTAAACTTCAAGATACAGATGGTTTAAAACCGTATGGAAGACTGGAACAAAGGTTTTGAACTATTCGGTGTAGTTCAAGCAAATAAATTTATAAAATACTCCCTTGTACCGAATTATAAAATGTTTTAGATATTTTAAAATGGACTACGTACGAACTGAATAAATAAACACGCACTAAAATGCGTCTATATACATGCGATTCAGAAAAACGTAGTGCATTTTATAGTTCGGAACATAGGGAGTAACATGCTAGTAAAACAAAATTACTACACGGTTTTACAGTACATCTGGAATCTTCAGATTTTCGCTTTCCCAGCAGCATTTTTTTCGGTGGGGTCTAGTGTTTTGTAGCTACAAACTTGTGTAGCTATGCATGCATGAGATCAGAGCTATGACACTGTTCGGCAATAGCGGCAAAAGGAGATTTATATGTAGTCTTCGTAGTCTCTCCGGTTTTAATATAAGATGTTTACCATTTGTCCACATGCACATGTATATAAATGTATCTACACATATTTTAGTGTGTATGTTTGATTATTTTATTATGCATCTAGACAACATGTAAAACAGATAAAACATCTTATATTAAAATAAAAACGGAGAGAGTAATAGATACTACCTCCGTATCAAAATATAAGACTTTAGATACAATACGGAGGGAGTAGTATCCTTTCTCCTTAAACGAAAAAAACCTGCAAAGATACTAACACTGTTACGACTCGTTAGTCACTACGGGAAACAGCCAAGACGCCGACGGCCCCCTGCTGTTGGGGAAAGGCTGAAAACCGTCGGCGTAGGGGTAGGCCGACGGTGGCCGTCGGCGTATCCCCGTCGGCGTAGAAAATCCGTCGGCCTATGAATTGACAGAATTTTGTTAAATTTTTTTTTCATATTTTATTCCCAATTTTTTTTGAATTGTTTAACCACTTAATCGCACTAGAGACACATTTATCTCTAAGCATTCTTAATTCCAATTTTAATGACTCGCTTCTACTAACACTTCCCCACAGGTCACCCATCCTCAGACTACTCCAGCCCCAGCACGCTTAACTTCTTAGTTCCTTCACTTAATTTCTTAGTTCCTTCCCTATGAGCTACCTACAAACAACAGTTGCTTTACTGACAATAGTATCCTATCAATCCTATTAACCCATGGACTATGATGTCACACAACTTTATTTTATGAATCCAAATAATTATTTAAATAAAAAGAAATGAATCATTAATAATAATCTTGAATTAAAATATTCCTGAATTCAAATAATAATTAACTTATTTGCCTTTTTCCATTTAATATTGAATAATTCATATCTACAAATCCGTAAATCGAAATTTGACAAATAATATGTCTAAATCGATTAAAAAATGAGAGAAATCCAAATATGACATCCATATCATCCATAACCCAACTCTTGGCAAGTTTCCCTCCGGCTTGTCCAATCGGGGACTATCACGCTATAAGTGCATGTAAACTCCCTAGAGAGAAGTGGATGCCGATGAAGCAGGTCACACCCCGGAGTGCAATATTTGTCATCCAAAACCCATAACACACTTTTACAAACATGGTATGGCACCCACTAGCTTGTGGTGAGAACCCGACGCTCCGGAGCCCCACTCCGGTGAAACCCTAGCCCCGTTGGAGAAAAACCAGACTTATACGAATACATCCGGTACCGGTGTCAAAATGGGGTAGCAAAGTGTACCTAGTTACTTGGTTGTTTTAGGGTGGACCCTAGGAAGTCCCAAAACAATGGTATGACCCAACTCTTGACAAGATTCCCTCATGTTTGTCCGATCTGGGACTTTCAGGCTATAAGTCATGAAACTCCCTAGAGAGAAGTGGATGCCGGTGAAGCAGGTCACAACCCGGAGTGCAATCTTTGCCATCCAAAAACCCTTAGCACACTTGTACACACATGGTATGGCACCCCCTAGCTTGTGGTAGGATCCCGACGCTCCGGAGCCCCTCTCCGGTGAAAACCTAGCCCCACTGGAGAAAAACCAGACTTATACGACTAAAGCCGGTACCGACGTCAAAATGGGGTAGCAAAGTGTAACAGTTGGTTGGTTGTGTTAGGCTAGGCCCTAGGAAGTTACAAGACAAAGGTATAACCCAACTCTTGACAAGATTTTCTCATGTTTGTCCGATCTGGGACTTTCAGGCTATAAGTCATGAAACTCCCAAGAGAGAAGTGGATGCCGGTGAAGCAGGTCACACCCCGGAGTGCAATCTTTGCCATCCAAAACCCATAACACACTTGTACACACATGGTATGGCACCCCCTAGCTTGTGGTGGGATCCTGACGCTCCGGAACCCCTCTCCGGTGAAAACCTAGCCCCGCTGGAGAAAAACCAGGCTTATACCCACATGGTATGGATCCTGACACACATGGTATGACATCTACAACCCAAAACACACTTGTACCCACTTGGTATGGCACCACCTAACTTTTGGTTGGATTCCGACGCTCCGGAGCCCCTTTTTGGCGAAACCCTAGTTTGAACATGGAATTTTTTGTCCTTGCTCATGGATTTTTTGAAGAATATAGTTTGAACAATGTGTATGATGATGTAGATCTACTTCTCCTCTTTGAAACGAGCTAAAGAATATCGAAATCCGAGTTCCAATGCAAAAGTTATGCTCAAAACGGTGAGTAAGTAAAAAAACTGAGATAGGCTGACGGCATGCCGTCGGCGTAGCTAAAAAAACAAAAAAGGTAGGCCGACGGCATGCCGTCGGCGTAGCTCAAAAAAAAAAAGCTAGGCCGACAGCATGCCGTCGGCGTAGCTAAAAAAAAAGGAATGATCTAGGCTGGCCTGGTCGGGGTCTACGCCGAAGCCCCGACATAGGTCCTGGCCGTCGGCGTCTTGAGTCTTTCCCGTAGTGAGTTCCCATACTACGAGTGGAAGAATACGGATTGATTTCATATCACACTTCGTCGCCTGTCAAGAAATAAAATCGAATGCATGTGAAGAACACAGCCTCTCCACGACTAGCCCCACGGACCCCACCGTGGAAAGAATCGTTCACTAGCTTAGACAATGCTAGCTGAGACCGCTGATGTGAACGTGACATGTTTTTACCGGCGTGAGGAGAAAAGGTTGTAGTGCGCGAAGCTCACTAATGAGGAACGCCGTGAAAAATGCATTCCAAAAGGGGGACAAGATAAGGCCTAAACTTTGCTTAGAATCGGAAGGTATAGTTGCACGCAAGAATATACCGATCTACCAATAATCTTCTGATGAGACTGCCTTGCACAAGCTCACCAAGCTACGTGATTCTAATTTCCTTAAGGAACCCTAGTTCTGGGTGAAAAAGAAAATTTTAAATTACCGTACGCGCGCAACCCTTCAGGACCCTAGTTCTGGGTCACCCGATGCAGACGATGGCAGCGCGCGTCGCCGTTATCCCTCTTGGGGGCCTGCGCTTCTTGAGCTGGCTGGAGGGGTCCTATGGTGGAGCGGTGTGATTTCTTGCACGTCCATAATGGCGAGTCTCGGTGATGCAGGGCGGTGGTGTTGTCTGGTGTCATGGTGGCGTCGACCGCAGGTTTAGCAAGGGTAATGCTTTCAGTGGCGGGTTAGAGCATTTGCAAACAGGGTGTCTGGAGGGTGCCCAACCAGTTAATTTATAAAGAAAATGTTTTGTTCCCGGTATCCCGTGCACCTCTGAGTCTGGCTGTGTATCCGCCTCTGAATGCGTTATTGTTGAAGATGGGTTTGGCGTGCACATACGGTGCGTGTTGATGGTTTGCTGCACCGGTGCTCCAATTTTAAATTATGTGCTTAGGTGTGAGGTTAGGCCACACGGCTCTGTTCATGTCCACCCTATTATCAAGCTTGTATGTGTAGCGACACATGTCGTAAAAAGATGACTTCAAATTGATTAGTGTATTTTTCTCTAAGTTTAGAAAAGTGACAAATATATGCTTTTTGACTAAGTTTTAAAAAGTGGGTTCCATGGATCTAGATTTCGTTAAGCCTTTTCCACGGTGGGAAATAGAAGGAACATGATAGTGTGTCGGCAGAACATTAAACCTAAGATGAGATCTTGCATATGGACATTTGATTAACTTTTTTTGCATGCACAATCATTATATCTTTGCATATGGATGACTTAATGTTTGCATTATAATGGCTCTATGTAGCCACTTTAATCCTTTTTTAACTCAACATATATGATGAGTGTAAAATGGACCTTTTGGTTTTCCATGATGTGGAGAAAGAGAGAGAGTTCTCCACCTCTTCCCCTGATACATGCATGCATGCCTTGTCCTATCACAAGAAATGGCTCGTGTGGGCCCTACGTGCATTTTTTTTTGAACAAGAGATGCCCTGGAGGGGCTGGAGCTTTCATTAACGCGGCTTATACAAAGTTACAAGGAGGTCCTCAAAGAAAAGGAAAATAACAGTCGCATCCTCCAGGATTACAAACAGGACCTCAAGACTAAAACAAGAAACACAATCAGGTCCTTCGTCTTCGCCGCCAGCAACCACGGACCTCAAGGCCAGGGCGCCACCGTCATCACCGGGGAACATGCCACTTGGGAGGACAGCGTCGGAGTCTCCCCCGCCGAGATCGAAGATCCTCCAGCAAAGGAGGAAGAAATATCCAGAGCACGGAGTGGCGCCTTCCGCCATGGATAGCCTCGGCCGAGCCAGGCCGTGGCTTGGGATCTCCGTGAGACGAAACAGCTCCGCCGGCACGCATCGTCGCGCGCACCAGCTCCGAACGCGCATCTGCAACAGGAAGAGTCAAAGGAGCAGCTGCTCTGTCCTGTCGGTCACCACGACGATGAGAACAAGAGCTCGGCAGCCCCAGATCAACCCAGTGCAGAAGCACAACGACTCCCAGAACCAGAAGCCGCCCTTCAAGCTTATTAGGGAAGGAGGACGCGACGCCGTTACCCTCAGCATACGGGCGAAACACGGCCTGGTCGAATCTACGGGCGAAACCTCGTTGAGGGAGAGAGAGACGGCATAACGCCAGACACCACGACGGGATAACAAACCCTAAAACTACTACTATACACAGTGAGCCGGCACCCTAAACCATCTCCACTTCGACCAGCGCAGGCGCCGGCGGCAGGAGAGACCGGATCTGAGGGCGGACGGTGGACTCTCAAAGCAGGGGGAGGGAGAGGAGAGCTCTCGCGGGCGTTCGATAGAACGGTACCCTACGTGCATGGTGATAGAGCTACTACGTGACACAAAGGCGCGCATATTGTTGAAGTCCGAAGAAAGCCAGACACAGACGGTCCTTTTCGCTATGATTTCGTGATTAAATTAAGCAGAGGATATATACTCCATATGCATGTGAGAACTGTGTGAGTCGTCTACGTAATTGTCGCTGCTTTTGTAGTTCACTGTTGTCCATATCCTGATCCTGCTTCTCTTTTATGGCACTATTGCATGGTATCTATCCCATGTGATATCTACGAAAATGTTTTGATCTGAACAGTACGTCCTGTTTCTCTTGGCCTCTGGATCGGAGATAATACAGCAGCAGGGAAATCTATACAAGCGGGCAATTTAAATAAGTAAGATGGTACCGGACGAAGAGAGAAAAGTGGCGTCTCTCGTCGCCCCCCGCGCGGGCGACGGAGGCGCCGAAACCCTAGCACCGCCAGCCGCCACCCCCCTCCTCCCCTCCTCCCCGCTGCCGCCGGCGAGCGCCGCCGGACAAAGCCCGCGCGGTGTCGGCGGCGGCAGAACCTCTCTTCCCCCCTCGTGGTGGCTCGGGCTCGGGCCGCGGCGGCCATGGTGGGCGACGGACTTGACGAGGGGTCCTTCGGCGCGGCTCCTCCGGCGGCGTGGTGGCTTCGCGACGTTCCAGCGCGTCCGGGCGCGGCGCCGCTTCCCCTGGCGACGGCGGCTGCGGCTCGAGCGGCGCTTCTTCCTCGGGCTTGGCGGGCTGGTGGTGGTGGAGACTCCCTTGGGTACGGGCGGGCCGGCGGCGGCGCAGCTTGCTGCTCCTGGGACGAAGACTCGGCAGAGGGCTCTGGCCTCTGGGTAGTTTTGCCGCGACGGTGCTCCAGCCACCTCGCGTTCATGGGTCGGGGCAGGGGCCCCGGGCCCTGGCGAGCCCAGTGGAGCCCCTCTCGAATCTGGCGGGTTTGCAGCCATGGGGGCCGCAGGCCCTTGATCTCTGGAGGTTGCAGTCACGGTGGTCCTCCGTTCCCCTTCAGTTTGGCGGCGCGAGGAGGCGGGATGCCAGGGCGGCGGCCCTGGAAGGTGGGGAACTTGTGGGTGGGCGGGCGAGCCCAAGGTTCTGGTGGTGCTGGCCGAGACCATGGCCGTGCGGACGGGTGGTGCTTGACGAGTTGCGCTCCGTGGCAGTGGTGTGGTCGCCGTCTTGGCGGTGCCCTTGCACTGTGTGGGAGATGGAGAGGTCCAGCCGAGGGGAAACCCTTGCCCAGTTGCTTGGGCCGCGGCGGTGGCGTCCGTGGACGTCGTTCCCTTCTTGAAGGCGTCGTTGTGGCTGTCCTCTGCCCTCCTACGTGCTCCGGGTGAAAACCCAAGATCTTTGGATCAGGCGGTGGAGGCGCTCTGCGTCGTGTTCTTCCTGAAGATGCCGTCTTGGAGCTCGCGGTAGGTAGCTCCCTGGAGGTTGGGTGGCGGCTTCGGCATGCTTCCTCCGGCAAAGCTTGTTGCTTGTTCTGTTCTCTCGGTGTTTCTTTGCTTGGATCTCCTTGGTGTGCCTCAGCGTGCAGCTGTCCTCCTGGTGGCTGTCTCTCTTGACGTTGTGCGGTTCTCGGCGGTGTGCAGTGTGTGTTGGTGCACCGGCCTGGGCTCTAGGTGAGATTCGGCCCGACGACTTTGCCCGTGTTGACGGTGTGCAGCGTGTGTCGGTGCGTCGGTCTGACCTCGAGGGCGAGCTTCGGCCCAACACCTTTGCCCGCCAAGCGTGTTCTCAACATGTTCGGAGTAGTTCGTTGGTGGCGTCTGCCCGTCGGAGCTTCTTTGGGTATCCTGTATCTTATGTGTGTGAGGGCAGTTCTTTGTTGTAAGCTGGGTTCAGCACTTTGTACCATTGTCGCCGTTCGGGGCGTTATTAATTTAACGTCGGGTCTGTGGCCTTTTATCTAAAAAAATAAATAAGTAAGATGGCAAATTAAAGATAGAAAATCATAGTATTAAACAATTGAATTGAACTGAACTCAGGACAACACAAGAAAACTGTGTCCCTACCATTCTACGCTAGTGAAATTGGAAACTGAAGTTGATGCTTATCTATGCTAAAATATGCCGTACCCAAAGCCTATGGAACAGTAGGCATATTGGAAGCTATCCATATGAATTTGGTGTCCTTTATATGTTTTCTTCTCGAGCAATTAGAATCTTTAACCAAAGAGGAACTCAAATCAAGTCACCAAGATGTGAATGGTTAAGCTAGTCTTAGGGCAAATCATTTCCTCAAACGAGACACCATGTATCCAACAAGATTATTTAACCGTCTATTTGGACTAGATGTTTTTGTAATAAAGCACCTAAAAATCCAAATATTTATATCTGCGTACTATTTTATTTTACTTGTGTGCCATTTTTTCAAAAATACTTTGACAAAACTGATCTCGACATACGTTTGCCGCTAACGGGTTAAAATGGACACATGTCCAACAAATATGCGAGTCTTTCTCTTTTCGAGTACAAACACTCAACAAATCGAGAGCATGCCAGTGCACTTTCTTTGCCGAGTATTTTACCGCATCACTCAGACAAAATAGTCTGTTCGCCAAGTGCTCGATAAACTGCACTCGGCAAATTAGGTGGCACTCGGCATTGTGGCTGATTCCGTTACAGAGTGGTTGATTATCAAGTATATTAGGATTAACCAATTAATTCGTCAAACAAAACAAAACAAAAAGTGCATGCTCTCTGTTTTGTTCTACATTTGATCGAATCCAGGGCAGCTTGTTCTAGAGAGCGACAATAGTTATTGAAAGAATTTGACCAAGAGAAGGGGGCCGGCCATAGAGACATAATCTGGTTACATATTAATGCACATAAGCATTTGTTTGCTTTGTGTCCTTGTGGTACAGATAAATTTCATCTACGGAGTAGTAACTTTGTGAATTAAAGAGGAAAAGCCAGGCAAACATTCTGAACCCTCCATTGCCCATACAGATAGGAGTATGCACTAGATCAGGACTGCAAAGTTTCTTTATGACCTGAAGCTGTCGCAACCCCTCTATTGCACGAAAGGGACTGGAGCATATGTAGAGAGAAAAGGAGAGATTTTTAAAATCCTGGTGGCTGCAGCAAACATGCAAAAGTGGTTGCATGGGTCGTAGCTGCTGGCCATTTGCCATCATGACCTTAATCAAAGTTGGGTGAGGGTGCCATGGCATGGATCCCTAGCTTATTCTACCAATCTTGGATCCTCTGTGACACACAGGTCCCGGACACTTTGGCTCTGCATGCTCACATCACACTACAATATCTTCCACGTTACATACATCAGATAGTAAGGATGACTCCAACGGGCTGACCCAAACGGACGCGCGTTTGGTTCGTTTGGGTCGGCAAACGGACGTGTGTTCGACCCATGTCCGCCCCTTTTTGGCCACTGCGCCCAACGGGGTCGACGCATTGAGTTTGTCCGGCCTTTTTTCGAAACATTTTGCTTAATAATGAAAGATTCTTACATATTGGAAACTGAAATTACATAATAAATCTTAAAACTACACTAAACTACACTAAAAAACTGAAAAAAAATTAACAACTGACCACCGGCCGGCAAGGGGAAGATCAAAGAGGGGCTCCGGTCTTGAGGAACGTCCAGCCGCAAGCCGGTTTGGCCACGGACTTGTTGGCTCTTCCTTCGTCATGGCCGTGGCCAGCGGCGTATTTTTTGCCAAATCTGGCCCTTTTGCCGAACTAATGACGTATCTGGCCGCTCCCGGGAACTAATTGCAAATCTGGCCCCTGAGGTCGGCGCCAACGCAAATGGAGCCGAACTTGTGCAGTTCGGCGCCAACCAAAATTTGCAAATCTGGCCCATGAGGTCGGCGCCAACGCAAATGGAGCCGACGCTCCTCCTCCTCGGTCCTTTCGTAGCTACGAAACACGTAGTGGCGCCGGCTTCGTTGTAAAATTGGCCGCGCATAGGCGGCCTAGCCAGCGGGGATATGGCATCAGTTGGAGCCGCCTGCTCCGTCGGCCGTCTTGGCCGCCTGGGCCTCGCGGTGCCGTTTGCGGCGCGCCGCACGCGCCGCGGTCTCGATGGCGCGGCGAGCTTGCACCGTCTCGGCCTCCTGTGCAGCGTCGGCAACGGCGCGCGCGGCGGACATGAACGCGGCCGCCCTCTGCTCGTTCAGCTGCATGTGGGCTGCCTGCGCCGCCTCCTCCTCGGAGTTGTGGACATAGCCGCCCACGCCGATGGGAGGCTCGGGCGGCGCGCTGCCCGCCGCGACGCTGGCGGCGTACTCTTCTTCGTCGTTGTCGACGCAGTCGGAGTACGCGGCCTCCACCGCCCTCCTCTCGTCGTCTGTCAGGCGCGGACGCGGCGGCTGCGGAATCATGCCGGGCTGGTCACCATCCGGCGAGAGAAGCTGCCGCGATAGCGCCCGCACGCGCTCGCTCGATCTCGTCCACCAGATGCTGCTGCGGCGGCGGCGGATCCATTCCGGCGCGTGGATCTGTGCTTGAAGGTGGTGGCCGCCATGGCTGGGGGAGGAGGGCTAGGGTTTGTGTGTGCCCTAGGGTTTGGCCGGCCGGCGCGATTTATAGAGCTCCACCGCCCACAGTTATTGCAGGTAGGTGGCTGCTCTAACCGTTGGGGTCGATGACACGCGGGGCCAGGGCGGACACGGAGAGGACGCATGAGCGCTCCGCAAGCGTCCGGGGCCGACGCATCGGTGGCCCAAATTTGGGCTAGGAATGCGTCGCGGCGGACTAAAAAATGGACCGGAGTCCGTTTGCGTCGCCCCGTTGGGCCGTGTTTTTGGCCCCCACGGACATGAACGGAGGCGCGCGGACTCGATGCGTCGGCCCGTTGGAGTCGTCCTAACTAGCTAGATCAAACTACATGCTGAAATTAGTACTTCATCACTAATACATGTCAACTGGATGCAATGCCAAGATCTTACACATGGTATGCCACAAGCAGTGACACTAGAGAACATCTCATGGAAAATCTTAAGAAGCTAGGATGAGTACTAACCTTCATGTCTTAGGATGTTTGTAACAGCATGCATGCAGAGAGGCAAACTAAAAATTCAGAAAAAGAAAAAAGGTCTTAGCTAGGTTGAGTTAACACTACACAAAATTCAAAAAGTACCATATTTATGTAGGCTAAACATACAAAACTTGGAACAAGAAAATCGAAAAACACTTCTTGATCCCGAGCTCCAGTGCTCCCGGTTTTTTACAAAAATCGAAAAGTTTATTTCTTCATCTCAGAAATTCTGAAAAAATCATACACGTACATATACATGTCTACTATGTACGCCCAATTTTTTTAGAGAAATATCTTTTCATACGTGATCTGCACAAAAAAGACAAAATCTACCAAGAAAATTAGTTCTTTATCACCCCTTTCAGATCTATGATTTTGTGATTTTTGTGTAGCCTACAGTACAACGTATTATTAAGCGAAACTATGCAGATATGTAGATTACATGCATGTATATGTATCTATGATTTTTGGGAGATTTTTTGTACTTCAAAATACCATTTTCCAAAAAAAAAATATAAGGCAGGAGCATTGGAGCTCGGAGCCAAAAGTCCTCTCTCAAGAAAAATGGCTTGACACCATAGAAAAGATGCTCCACTAAAAAAAGATACCATAACTATACTGATATTGAAGGCAGTGATTCTTCAGAAAAAGATTGCAACCATTGTTTCCTTCGATTTAGAGCACTAAATCAACAAGTGCAAGTGTCCAACGTGAGAGGGGCCAGGTCTACTGGCTCGCTGCCAAGAACTAGCCAAGCATGCTCTCAAAGAAGATGCTCAGATAGTACTGATACCTCCCAATTAGCAACAGCCTTTCCTCTCTCATCTATCATTCTCTCTCTCGCTCCCTCGTCTCTCTCTCATGTACTACAACATTCATGAGAACATCCTATTGACCGACATCTTTTTTTTTGTCTGCAGCTGTTGACTAGCCAGAATTTTAAAGGAAACAATACCTAAGCTATGACATGCATCTATCTGTCACATTCACATGCGTACCCATCTTATGTATTTATTACATAGATACCCTTATACTTTTCTTTTTTTCTTTTGAAATAGACTTTGGTCCTGCTTTATAAATCAATCAACCATGTACATATAAGAGATCGAAGTGCAAGCAAAGAAAAAGGAATATAGTCAACAACCAGAAATTCTAGACTTATGGAATTATGTTTGCGGACAACCCTTCCAGAAGGACGTGGAATTTTTTTCCGTAGAAATCCCTGACTCTCCGTTATTTCAGGTTTTGTAACCTTCCTGACTGCTCGCCGGCGTGAGTACGTAACAATGATTTTGTAAAAAGAATCCCACAGGTGTAGCATTACTCGTCAACAACACACACATGTCCAAATAGAAAAATGAAAGAGGTAGGACTATAGAACTCCACATAGAGCATAGCACAACGGCTAGGTGACGAGAAGTGGCGTGCTGGTGATATTTTTCTTTTTGAGAAGACCTTCTACTTTTTGTACATTATGATTATATACAAATTATATTTTCGTTTGTCTACAATAATAGATATCACTGTGCCAGGGTTACTGCTGCAGTTTTGGACTTGTTTCTGTCGAAGTTAAGGTATGTCACGATATAATACGGTAATTGGTATACTCCGTTAGATGAGTGTAAACAGTGTATGCATGCTCTTATATAGTCCAAGAAATATCCCTAGTCTTTGGGAAGATACATACCGTCCTAGTAATGCATTGCATATTGTACATCACAAGGCTTTTATACTGATGTATGTTTTAACTCCAATAATGAAGGGCGTACAACCGTATATATGTATGTATAAGTACGTATAATAATTGTACAAAACAAGCATGTATATGAAAGTCAAGGCCTATATTGCTAGTGAGGAAGACGACCCGACATAATTATTGCGGAGATCCTGAAATTTTGGATGGAAAATTAATAATCAATATCAAAACTAACATTAATTCACACTGAAGTCGTACATGACTCTTTTATACAAGTGACATTAAAACCAGCATCTACATGATCAATTCCAATTGTTCGATCATATAATCTGTACATATAGTCAGACGTACTGCAAATATATGCATGCACAGTAAAATACAAGTAGCTTAGCTAGTACAAGATCTCACGCTGCCACTACAACAGAAATAAGACGGATTGTATTCAAAACACATAGCGCTTCAAGTCCGTACGTACGTATATGAGAGATGCCAGGAGATAGTACTAGTACTTCTCAGACACACACGACACAACGAGCTTCACATTATACGCACATGCACGGTAGGTAACATACTTAGAGCATCTACAGCGGCGCCCTCCAAGCGTAATGGGTCCGGACACAAAAATCGCACACAGCGGCACCCGCCAGTGCTAAGCCCGAGTCAATTTGTGTCACCCCGAAAGGGCCCCCAAGTATGGCCCGCCCGTCATACACACAACGATCGGCGCGACCTGATTCATTTGCCCCCTACCCCGTCCTTCTGTTTCCTCTCGCCGGCGAATCGCACCATCGTTGCCACCCTCGTCGTCACCCACTTGATTCGCACCTTGTTGTCTAGCCATAGCAACCACGCAGGCCTGCTTGCCGCCGCTCCTCGCCGGTCTCCGCCCTAGTTTTGCGCCGGCGCAACTAAATTCAGCCAGCTCGGCCTCTTCCTCCCTGCCGCCCGCACGTAAGGTGTTCGACCGTTGGTCAATATGCTCATTTGATTGATCGTTGATTTGTGGCCTAGTTTCATTGCTTCATTTTGTCCAATAGGCAATGGATAGCGACGACGAGTTCTTTTTTTTTCAAATAATGGGGGAGGGTGCCGCCCTTGCGGCCAACGCCGCTGAGAATGAGATGGTCATGACCGCTCTTTTAGATGCGCAAGTCGACGCAGAGGACGTGCCGAAGAGTGGAAGATCAGCAGAAGGGCGGATGGCCAACAAGGATCGTCATAGGGCAATTTGTCACATGCTCTTGTACACCGACTACTTTGCCTAGAATCGCCCTCACGAATTTCGCCGGCGCCTTAGGATGAACAGGGAACTGTTCAGGAGAATTGTGCATGGCGTTCAGGAATGCGATGACTACTTTGAGCTGAAGAGAGAATGCACCGGCCTTCTTGGATTTTCATCTTTTTAGAAATGCACGGCTGCCATAAGGTGCCTTGCTTATGGAGTTCCCGCAGATTCATTGGATGACTACCTCCGTCTGTCCGAGTCCACCGCCGTCGAAGCCACCTACCGGTTTTGCAGGGCAGTGGTGAAAGTGTTTGGAGGTGAATATCTGAGATCACCAAAGGAAGACACAGCTCGTCTCTTGCACAAGGTGAAGCAAGAGGATTTTCGGGGATGCTTGGAAGCATCTATTGCATGCACTGGAATTGAAAGAACTGCCTATTCGCTTGGCAGGGGATGTATAAGTCAGGACATCATGGAAAGTGCAGTGTCATACTTGAGGCCGTGACAGATCATGATCTTTGGATTTGGCATGCATTTATCGGCACGGGCGGTGCTCACAATGACATCAATGTGCTCCAACGCTCCCCGGTGTTTCTCAAACTTTGTCAAGGCCTAAATCCACCATGCAACTATGTGATCAGTGGCCATGGCTACGAAAAGGGGTACTACCTCGCGGACAACATCTATCCTAACTAGTCAACATTTGTGAAGACTATTCGTAACCATGTCGGCGAGGGGAATTGCCACTTTGCAAAGAGGCAAGATCCGTCCGCAAAAATGTGGAGCAGACATTTGGTGTGCTCCAGGCCAGGTTTGCCGTCGTCCGCCACCCTTGTCTTTCTTGGTCGCTAGATCAAATGTGTGAGATCATGAATGCCTACGTTATCATGCGCAACATGATCATCGAGAGTGAGCGAGATTCGAGGAGGCAATTGGTCAATGAGGTGTTTGATTTCCAGGGTCCCATGGCTCACCCACAGCCGGGCGTGTCGTCTCAGTTTTCATAATTTCTTACCACCCATCGGGAAATTCGTGATGGAACAAGCCACCTGCAGCTGCACGATGACCTCGTGGCGCACTTGTGGGCGATCAAAGCAAACAACATAGAGCTGGCGCCGGCTCGAGAAGTCCATGTGTCCTTTTTGAACTCTTGAATGATTTAAATTTGAATTATTGTAATAACTTATTATACACTTTCTATATTGGATTCTAATATTGAACTTTGCAAGGAGTCGAAGTTATTAAAAAATGATCAAAAAACAGTTGGGGTGTTTGTTTGGGATGCGCCGCTGTGGGCGGCACCCCCAAGGTGTCGGACACATGTCCAGCACCCCCAATTGAGCCTCAACTAGGGGTGCCGGACACAAATTTGGAGGGTGCCGCTGGAGATGCTCTTACCGCACACCGTTAAAAACATGACATCCCAAGCGGTTTTGGCGGCCGTCGAGAATTGAATGTCCGCTAACGCAGTGTTATCCCACCCAGTCCCCAAAACGGTTTTTGCAAAAACTAGCATAGCTCAGTTCTCTCTGGTTTGGACAAGGTGTAACAAGGAGTTTATCCACGATCTGGTCACCTTTTTCTGTGATAATGTACGTCATATAAGTTTAAGTCCTTCGGTGCACTATTACACTTCAGCTTTGTCTGTGACTGCTCGGCACGGTGGTCTTGGGCGGCTCCATGGCGACGTTTCATCGACAGTTTGGAAGGTCCGCTAGCTGCCTGTTTGGTCGCATTTTGGTGGTGGCAGACTGTGTGGATCATGATCGAGTGGTCCGTCCAGCTAGATGTGGCGGTGACGCCCCACTTTTCTCGCTTTGGTTGAGAGTGCCTACAACGGAGGATTGCGAGAGCGATGGCGGCATAGACGGGGTTGGTTGGCTAATCTGGTCAGACTGGGATAGATCTTGCCCTCCGACGTCTACTGGCAGTTAGGTAGGAGGTTAAACCTGCACGGCTTTGGCGGAGTGGCGGCACATGATGTGTGCGGTTCAGCGAGTTGGCGAGCCGACAACGGTTGAAGCCGACAAGCCGTAGTATCCATCCTCGGAGGAAGCGTCGTGGAGATCTGTGAACTCCAATCCTGGATCTTTTTCTTCAGGAGAAGGCATGACCTTGCCCCCCCCCCCCCTTTCGGAGCGAGCGATGACATCGTTCCCACTTTAACTTCCCCTTTATATGTTTGGACTTGAAGTTACTGTGTGAGTGTGGGTGTGTGTGCACGCGTGGGTGTGTGTGTGTGTATGTGGAGGGGGAGGGGGTACCGCACGTTGTAAACCATGATGACTAGATATGGACATGAACGTCGGGGAGCCTACGACATGTGCCACTTCCTAGGGTGGACGGTGTTGTGGTGTACTGGGAGGAGCGCCAATGGTCATGCCTCTGGGTGTAGGCGAGTTCGTCGAACCTCATTAACAAATATTCGTGTCGTCATCGTGCTAGAACTGCCTGGTCCTTAATAGATCGACTGTGAGTCTATGATGATAAAGTATCAGAGCGATGCTCATCAGAGATCACATTTCTAGAGTCGATCTATCAAGGACCAAGTAATTACAAGATGATGACGACACCGAGAATTATTTGTATGTTTAGTGACAAATCAGTTCTGGGATGAGAAATAGAGCGACTTATAATGGTGAGGATGTCCCCTCCTATGAGGCAAGTCTCTTGGGGGAGGAGGCCCAAGACCTCTTATAATTCATCCTCTACGGCTGGGCCTAGTTGGTGTCCCAAGATGCTCATGTAGCGGGCCCATGACTCATGTGGGTTAATTAGACATACTGGTTAAGTTCACTCGGGAATGCATAACATAACATCTATCAAGGGTCATTTGTACACTAACAAGTCTTGACACAATGATGTTTTTTTAATCGATATGGTCGCCTCATTGGAGCGCTACTTAATCATACACTATGAGACGTCAATAGGGATTTTGTGGAAGGATAGACTTAAAAGACTTCTCCATGCCGAACCCAAATAATCTTACTCATCATCTATCGGAGTCATACAAGATTTCTCGGACTCGACCTTAGGCTCCCTGAACACGTCTTGGAGCTCTAGTGCCCCCTTGATTCCATTCAAGTGAGAATGAATGGATTACATGCCCATGGGAGGCTAGGCTAAGAGCCATTGGAAATGACCAAGTATACACCCATGGTAGACAAGGGATGGGTTTTGGTCAATTTGCCACTTGGTTTTCATGAATAATTGATTGAGACTCCATGTAAATTAATCCCCGCAGTAGGAAGTCCCCTTGAAACATAGTCACAAAAATTTAGTTTCCTGGTTGCACGCTCTACGAGATAACCTCGATGATTTTCTTGAGATTTTTAATTACTACACCTGCTTGGCGAGTGGAGAATTGTCCTCCTTCTGGAAATTTCGATGAAAAGGTTCCTAGCCCTCAGAGGGAGAACCAAACCATTGTTGCCGGATGATAAAAGGAAGATCTAGGAGGGGTGGTGGGACTATTTGACCTGCTGTATTTACCTCCTTAAATACCTTTCCTTGTTCTTCTCGATTCCTTTTAGAAGCCTAAGTAGTTTTCATAGTATATGGGAGAGAAGAAAACTTCCTCAAAGATTAAAAATGTCTATCCAAGGGATCCCCATGTATTTATCTATTGATAAGTACTTTTCTCCTCTACGTCCATCCACTATATGCCTCTTTGAACTTCTTCTTGAGTCTTCCAAAATTTCTCAGTGAAGGGAAAATGAGGCGGAAACGTCCCGGGTGAGAAAATTTGTCTTATATATTTCCTATCACGCCCACTTATTTTATTTTCATTCGAAGACCTTTCCTTACATTTTCCTTGATTTCTACATTTTTTGGCATATTTTATGATTTTCTTCGCATATCCTGAGAATACCAAGAATGCCTTAGAAAATTCGGGCCTTCTTGTAGAATCCAAAATTGCATAGTCCTTTTTGGTGAAGTGGTAGACCAATCGAGGGTCCCTCTCTATTAAATCTCAAACCATAATGGCTCATCAGAAATTTCCTACAAATCTGAGGATCTCTGTAAAAGATTCTAGATAACTCGAGGGTAATCTATTTTCTTTAGAATTCAAAGAATTTTATGCAAAAATCCATACTTCTAGAGGGTCTATTCGCAATTTTTAGAAGTCAAGGTCCTTTCTACAAAAATCCAGACCTCTTAAGGTGCTATCTGGAATTTTTGGGAGATTTGAGGTCCTTCCTTCAAAAAAATCTTAAGTCTTGATATGATATTTTTTCTGAACTTGAAGGGCCTTAATGGGGTGGCTTTATTCGTCCTGTCTCATAATCATGAGGAAAAAAAAAAGACAAGCGCATCACGCCTTTAGGGTCATTGATTAGCTTCGATCCGGTTTCGGATGTAGTAACTTTTATTCTTTCCCTAGAGACCTAGGAATTATCAAATCCAAGAAAGGATTAAGCTCATTTCGTTTGTGTTGGAATTTACTAGTATTTACTAGCCCAAGATAAATTCAGAAATTCTCATTGGCACATTATTATATTTTGTTAATTGGGAAAATTAATGAGTCATTGATTAATTAGTAACGGTCACGTTTATTACGGCCGTTTCTAATTCATTAACAGACACGGTTAATATAGCCGTTTCTAGTCATTGATTAATTAGTAACGGTCACGTTTATTACGGCCGTTTCTAATTCATTAACAGACACGGTTAATACAGCCGTTTCTGATTCACAAACACGTTTATTCATAAACGGACGTGTTTAATACGGCAGTTTCTAAATCATAAACGGACGCGTTTATGAGGGCTGCTTTGACTCCCAACCTGCACTATATAAAACCGAACCAAGCCAATTTTGGCACATATACGCAACACATGGTCTCGCACCACCGTTCCAAAACCTTGCGCCGCCGTCTTCCAAGTCTTCTCCATCCCGTCTTCCGGCGTGCACCGGTTGAAGGGACAGTAGGCCTCCGGAACCCCGCCTCTTGTGATCCTGTACGGGAGAGGGGCGATCAGGTTTTTGGGGAGCGCACTCGCGCGACTACTGGCATCGAGTTCTTCCCCAACGACGACTTCTTCCCCGACATCGGCAGCCTCTTCATCGACGACATGGGCGACAACAGCAACGCCAACGCTTCGGCTGCCGCTGCACCGTATGATTACTTGATCTTCCTGTTTACGATACTGCTACAGTTTCTGCTTGTAGTAGTTGCTTTAGATTCGTTCTATTTATCTACTATTCAAGTAGATCGCATGATTAGTATAATTCTGGTTATTCTAGTCATAAACTATTTACTGTTTTCGCGGATTAAATCAATAGCTAAATTGCTTATATATTCAACAATCCAAAAACCTGATTATAGGCAATTTGCTGCGCCTGGCTTTCTCGCGTCTATGAGGCCGTTTCCCTTCAAAGGGGTACAGTATAAACGGTGGCGCATGAGAGCAGTTTACTGGTTTCAAAACAGTAACTGCTATGCTGCCACCAAAGGCAAGCCTGAGGGCGATCTCAATGCTGAACAACTGGAAGCTTTTGAGAAGCTCGATACCCTTTTCAAGGGTGCCCTTCTGAGTGTTCTTGACGACTCCATTGTGGACTCGTATATGTCGTTTGATAACGGCAAGGACATGTGGGATGCGCTCGAGGCCAAGTTTGGTGCCTCGGACGCTGGCAGCGAGCTGTACGTCATGGAGCAATTCTATGACTACAAGATGACTGATGAGCGCTCTGTTGTACAGCAGGCTCATGAGATACAGTCACTCGCTAAGGAACTTGAGCACTTTAAGTGTAATTTACCGGACAAGTTTGTTGCCGGTGGCATTATCGCCAAGCTTCCACCTTCGTGGAGCAACTTTGCTACTTCTCTGAAACACAAGAGACAAGAGTTTTCCGTTTCGGATCTCATTGGGTCGCTTGATGTTGAAGAGAAGGCGAGAGCAAAGGATACACGTGCTCGAGTTGCTGAGGCTGGTTCTAGTGCCCATGTGGTACAGAAGAAGAATTACCAGCCGCCCCACAAGCCCAAGTTTAACAAGAACAAATCTGGGGGAAAGGCAAGTCTGACGATAGGCACAAGCCTTCACAGTCTACCAACTTCAAGAAGAACAACAATAAGCCAAGGAAGGGAGCATGCCATGTTTGCGGTGATCCGAATCACTGGGCACCTCGCTGTCCTAACCGCCATGAGCTTCGCACATCGGAGAACAGCGGCAAGACTGCCAATGTTGTCATCGGCGACACTGAGATGAAGGAATCTGGGTACGGTATATTTCCTACCATTCTTTCAGTTTGTCATTCTCCTGAATGGTTGATTGACACTGGTGCCAATGTACATGTTTGTGCTGATGCTTCCATGTTTTCTTCTTACCAGGTCACAGGGACTTCTCCCGTGCTGATGGGGAACAACTCACATGCTTCTGTTCGTGGTGTTGGTACGGTCGATCTGAAGTTTACTTCGGGGAAGACCGTGCGCCTGAAGAACGTTCATCATGTGCCCTCCATCAATAAAAATCTCGTTAGCGGATCTCTTCTGTGTCGAGATGGTTATAAGTTGGTTTTCGAGTCCAATAAAGTTGTAATATCTAAGTATGGACAATTTGTTGGTAAAGGCTATGAGTGCGGAGGCTTGTTCCGCCTATCTTTGTCAGATATTTGCACCAAAGTTATTAATCATATTTGTCACGAATTTGAATATAATGTTTGGCATTCACGACTTTGTCATATTAACTTTGGTTGCATGACGCGGCTAGCTAATTTGGATTTAATTCCGAAATTCACTACTGTCAAAGGTTCCAAGTGTCAAGTGTGTGTGCAAGCTAAGCAACCTCGCAAGTCTCATACGGCTGCGGAGGCAAGAGACTTGGCGCCACTGGAACTTATACATTCAGATCTTTGTGAGATGAATGGCGTGTTGACAAAAGGCGGAAAGAAATATTTCATGACGCTTATTGATGACTCCACTAGATATTGTTATGTGTATTTTCTGAAAACAAAAGATGAGGCTTTAAACTACTTCAAAAACTATAAAGCTGAAGCAGAGAACCAACTTGATCGAAAGATTAAAAGGCTAAGGTCTGATCGTGGTGGAGAATATTTTTCCAATGAATTTGATTCGTTTTGTGCGGAACATGGTATAATACATGAGAGGACGCCTCCCTACTCGCCTCAGTCAAATGGAGTGGCTGAAAGAAAGAACCGAACTCTAACTGATTTGGTTAACGCCATGTTAGACACTTCGGGACTGTCTCAGGCATGGTGGGGGAGGCTCTATTGACAGCTTGTCATGTCCTAAACCGAGTTCCCATAAAAGATAAAACTGTTTCTCCATTTGAGGAATGGGAAAGGAAAAAGTTGAAACTCTCTTACTTACGTACTTGGGGCTGTTTGGCGAAAGTCAATATTCCAATTCCCAAGAAGCGCAAGCTTGGACCAAAAACCGTGGATTGTGTTCTTCTGGGCTACGCTTTTCATAGCGTTGGTTATAGATTTTTGGTAGTCAAATCTGAGGTATCCGACGTTCATGTTGGTACGATTATGGAGTCGAAGGATGCGACTTTCTTTGAGGATATCTTTCCCATGAAGGGTATGCCTAGCTCATCAAATCAGGAGATACCTAGCACATCTAGTCAGGAATTAGCTGTTATTCCTGAACCTACCATTTCGATAGAACACACTGATAACCCTGTGGAGGATGACAATGAAGCTCCTGTTAGGAGCAAGAGACAGAGGACTGCAAAGTCCTTTGGTGATGATTTCATTGTGTACCTTGTGATGACACCCCTAGTACCATTTCAGAAGCCTATGCATCTATTGATGCTGACTACTGGAAGGAAGCTGTTCGTAGCGAGATGGATTCCATCTTGGCTAACGGAACCTGGGAAGTCACTGATCGTCCTTATGGGTGTAAACCTGTAGGATGTAAGTGGGTGTTCAAGAAAAAGCTTAGGCCTGATGGTACTATTGAGAAGTACAAGGCGCGGCTTGTGGCCAAGGGTTATACCCAGAAAGAAGGTGAAGACTTCTTTGATACTTACTCACCTGTGGCTAGACTGACCACGATTCGAGTGCTACTTTCATTGGCTGCCTCGCATGGGCTTCTCGTTCATCAAATGGACGTGAAGACAGCTTTCCTAAATGGAGAGTTAGACGAGGAAATTTACATGGATCAGCCCGATGGTTTTGTAGTACCTGGTCAGGAAGCAAAGGTGTGCAAGTTGTTGAAGTCCTTATATGGCCTTAAGCAAGCTCCTAAGCAATGGCACGAAAAGTTTGAAAGAACTTTAACTGCTGCAGGTTTCATTATAAACGAATCTGACAAATGTGTGTACTATCGCTATGGTGGGGGCGAGGGAGTTATTCTCTGTCTGTATGTCGATGACATACTGATCTTTGGAACCAACCTTGATCTAATCAAGGAGGTTAAGGATTTCTTATCTCGTTGCTTTGAGATGAAGGATCTAGGAGTAGCCGATGTTATCTTGAACATCAAGCTGCTGAGAGATGGTGATGGTGGGATTACACTGCTTCAGTCTCACTATGTGGAAAAGGTCTTGAGTCGATTCGGGTATGACGACTGTAAGCCTTCTCCGACACCATATGATCCTAGTGTGTTGCTTCGAAAGAATCAACAGACTGCTAGAGATCAACTGAGATATTCTCAGATTATTGGCTCGCTTATGTATTTGGCTTGTGCCACGAGGCCTGACATCTCTTTTGCTGTGAGCAAGTTGAGCCGGTTTGTTTCTAATCCGGGAGATGATCATTGGCATGCGCTCGAGAGAGTTATGCGTTATTTAAAAGGCACTGCGAGCTATGGAATTCACTACTCTGGATACCCGAGGGTACTGGAGGGTTATAGTGATTCAAATTGGATATCTGATGCTGATGAGATTAAGGCCACGAGTGGTTATGTGTTTACACTCGGTGGTGGAGCTGTTTCCTGGAAGTCTTGCAAGCAGACCATCTTAACGAGGTCAACTATGGAAGCAGAACTCACAGCGTTGGACACAGCCACTGTTGAAGCAGAGTGGCTTCGAGAGCTTTTGATGGACTTACCTGTGGTTGAAAAACCAATACCCGCTATCCTTATGAACTGTGATAATCAAACTGTGATACACAAGATTAAAAGTTCTAAGGATAATATGAAGTCATCAAGGCATGTGAAGAGGAGATTGAAATCTGTCCGAAAATTAAAGAACTCCGGAGTCATTGCGTTGGATTATATCCAAACGTCTAAGAATTTGGCAGATCCCTTCACAAAGGGTTTATCACGTAATGTGATAGATAGTGCATCGAGGGAGATGGGTTTGAGACCCACGGTATGAGTTGTCCACAGTGGTAACCTACTCTATGTGATCGGAGATCCCGTGAATTAGAAGTGGGAGACAAGCTGTTGGGCAGCTGAGAGGAGAGTATCCTTATATTATATTTCCCACTCCATGAAGATGCAATACTCTTCTATTCTGTATGGCAGGTTGATATTTATCTTAATGTATTCCAAGTGGCTTACTTTTATAAGCGGAGATGTTGTCCTGCAGAGCATCTCTTGAGGAATACACCTATATGAGTCTGACTGTTAAACGTCGCAGTCCGTGAGAGTTGGGTGCTCTTTAATAAACTCATGAAAGGTCTTGGAGTATGACGCATAAGCTCCACCCGCGGGGAAGCCTTGCGGCAGCTCAGTATTGGTCAAGGGCTTGTGTGAAACTAAGTCGCAGCAAACTTGTAGTTCAAGGCATAGTCCACTATCCAAGTTGTGATCTAGTGTAGCATAAGTTTCTAAGTGGAAGTTCAACTTAACAGTCTCCACTGAGTACCGGTATATAAAACAATGTTTTGGAACTGAATGATGAGATATGAGCCAATGAGACTTTGTGGGGGATTGTTGGAATTTACTAGTATTTACTAGCCCAAGATAAATTCAGAAATTCTCATTGGCACATTATTATATTTTGTTAATTGGGAAAATTAATGAGTCATTGATTAATTAGTAACGGTCACGTTTATTACGGCCGTTTCTAATTCATTAACAGACACGGTTAATACAGCCGTTTCTAAGTCATTGATTAATTAGTAACGGTCACGTTTATTACGGCCGTTTCTAATTCATTAACAGACACGGTTAATACAGCCGTTTCTGATTCACAAACACGTTTTATTCATAAACGGACGTGTTTAATACGGCAGTTTCTAAATCATAAACGGACGCGTTTATGAGGGCTGCTTTGACTCCCAACCTGCACTATATAAAACCGAACCAAGCCAATTTTGGCACATATACGCAACACATGGTCTCGCACCACCGTTCCAAAACCTTGCGCCGCCGTCTTCCAAGTCTTCTCCATCCCGTCTTCCGGCGTGCACCGGTTGAAGGGACAGTAGCACTAGTACAGAACGACACATCGGATACCCCTCTATGGAAACGGCAGGTGTTAGGCGACAGAGAATCGCGATTTAGCGTTGCGGACGAGGCCTGGCAGAGGCTGGTCCGTCAACATTGGTTACGGAGAATTTTATATCTCCGTTACCAAAAGTATTGGCAACGGTCATAAATTTGTCTCCGTTTCCAATATGTATCTCTATGGCTACGGTTGTTTATGTATATCTGTTTGCGATGTGCTTGGGAAATTGCAGTTGCAATTTGGAAGCGCGCCTGTTCAATGCGGCTTAATTCACGAGGGATTGGAACCGCCTGATCGACGCTAATAAAATGTGACTGGAACCGCGCGAAGCCAGGCAGGTCCCGCATTCTCCCTTCGTTCTCTCCCACATTATCTACCACACTAGCACAACCGCCATGGCGGAACCCTGGTGGCAGAACGAGGAAGTCCCGAGCGACGACGCGAGCGCGGAAGACCGCGGTGAAGTTCCATGGTGGGATCAAGACGGGCCGCCGGACTCGGACCCCGACGACTCGGACCCGCCATCTTCACGCTCTGTAGAAGACGACTACGACGACTCGGACCCGCCGTCTTCACGCGAAGGAGAAGATGACTCCGAAGAGAACGAGTCGCCGGAGGAAGAGGAGCCGGAGGACCCGCTGGAGCCGTATTATTCTAGCCAGGAAGAATACGACGCCGACGACGAGGAGGCGTCGGAGGAGGCGCCGGAGGAGGAGGCATCGGAGGAGGTGCCGGAGGAGGAGGCGCCTGAGGAAAAGGCAACCGGCAAGAAGCGACGCCGCGCCGCGGATGACAATGGCGCGGAGGCAGGGCGTAAGCAGAACAAGTAGAGTAGATAGTTAGTTCAATTACTCTATCGATCCTTTGTAAGTAGGCCCAGTGTGTCAGTGAAGAAATTAGAGGAAACGGTTGTTTATCGCCTCCGTTTGCGATGTTATTATATGCTATAAATGTGCCACTGCGGCAACCCTAACGCTCTCGCTCTCACTCTCACTCTCACTCCACAGTCATAGTGTGGCGGCGGCTCCAGACCTAACCCTTATCTCGCAGATCTGAGCGGCGCGTCCGGCCGGCATCGCCGCCGTGCATCTTCCCCCAGCGGCGCGTCGGCGCATCTTCCCCCAGTGGCGCGTCGGCGCATCTTCCCCCAGCGGCACGTCGTGAGCCACCGCGCATCCCCCCCAGCGGCGCGTCGTGAGCCGCCGCGCATCCCCCCCAGCGGCTCGTCGGCGAGCCGCCGCGCATCTTCCCCTAGTATGTCGCCGACGCGGATCTACTGGTCTATTGCCGTGCATCTTCCCCGGGTATGTACCCGACTAGATCTTACATTTTGTTTAAAGTAGCACAGAAAACTTGTCTAGTATTTGAAGTCTAGTATTGTGTTCTGTCTAGTGCCGATGATGAATACACCCCTCGACACTAGATCTTACATTTAATTTAAAGTAGCATCTACCGATCTAGTATTGTAGTACTGTCTAGTATTGTAGTATTGTGTTCTGTCTAGTATTGTAGTACTGCCGATGATGAATACACCCCTCAACACT
This sequence comes from Poa pratensis, assembly GCA_947311845.1. Taxonomy (NCBI): domain Eukaryota; kingdom Viridiplantae; phylum Streptophyta; class Magnoliopsida; order Poales; family Poaceae; genus Poa; species Poa pratensis. The sequence goes on from CAMZMU010000051.1 coordinate 11,748,629, forward strand.
AGATCTTACATTTTTTTTAAAGTAGCATATAAAACTTGTCTAGTATTGTGTTGTGTTTGTTTTTAGTACTGCCGATGATGAATACATTACCTTCAACTTGTCTAGTATTTGAAGTCTAGTATTGTGTTGTGTTTGTTTTTAGTATTTGAAGTCTAAGGATGACTCCAACGGGCCGACCCAAACGGACGCGCGTTCGGTCCGCGTTTTGTCCGTTTGGGTCGGGGAACGGACGCGCGTCCGGCCCATGTCCGCTCCTTTCTGGCCAGTGCCCCCAACGGGGCCGACGCATTGAGTCCGCTTGCCACTTTTATTTCCTAAACTTTTTTTTAATACTAGGATTACATTTAGAAACTGAAATTACATAGTTAAATCTAGGACCTTCTCCTAACATTAAACCCTAAAACCTAAACCTAAACTTGAAGGAAATTAATAACCGACCACCGGCCGGCAAGGGGGAAGATCAAAGAGGGGCTGCGGCCTTGAGGAACGTCACGCAGCATGCCCGTTCTGCAACGGACTTGCTGGCTCTTCCTTCATCGCGCCCATGGCCAGCCAGGACTGGCTGACTCAATCTTCTTTGATCATTTGTAGCTACGAAACACGTAGCGGACGCCGGTATTAGTGGAAAATGAACCGCACATAGGCGGCCACGGCCTCGGCTCCTTTCGCGGGGAGCTGACATCAGGCGGAGCTGCCTGCTCCTTTCGCGGCCTCGGCCGCCGCCAAGGCCTCCCGGTGCCGTTTGCGCCTCGCCGCGCGCTTCTTGGACTCTTCGGCGCGGCGCATTTGCTTCATCTCCTCCTCCACTGCAGCGTCGGCACAGGCGCGCGCGGCGGAGATGGTGGCCGCCGTGGCTAGGGTTTGGCCGGCCGGCGCGATTGGGGAGGAGTGCTAGGGTTTGTGCCCTAGGGTTTGGCCGGCCGGCGCGATTTATACAGCTCCACCGCCCACAGTTATTACGGGTAGGTGGCCGTTGGGGTCGATGACACGCGGGGCCAGGGCGGACACGGGGAGGATGCAGGAACGGTCCGCTCGCGTCCGGGCCCGACGCATCGTGACCCAAATTTAGGCCAGGAATGCGTCGCGGCGGACCAAAAAACGGTCCGCAGTCCGTTTGCGTCGCGCCGTTGGGCCGTGTTTTTGGCTCCCGCGGACAGGGACGGACGCGCGCGGACTCGATGGGTCGCCCCGTTGGAGTCATCCTAATAGATTAATTTCAACCCTTTGTCAATGTGCTAATCCTCGTTATGGTTTTGTGTAGCTTGTGTATGAAGTAATAGTATATTTCGGCGACAATGCATAAAAATGGTGAGGCAATTGAAGGTAACATCACCTTCAAGTTCTGCCTCCAAATCGTTTCGATCGGACAGCAAGCACACGGATATAGGCGCTTAAGGTGTAAACTGTTTTCATCTTAAATTGTATTTATGTCATGTAGCATCATATTTGGCTCTTTTCTAACTAGACATCCATGTATTTTATATGCAGAAGCGCCATGCAGATCCAAACAAGCTTTAAAAGAGCTAAATACAAAGTGGGATCATATCTGTGAACCGTCGCTGTTGTGACGTTTCGCTGCACTGTTCAAAACATTTTTTTAATTAAGAGTGTCTTGGACAGTGTGGCCGAAATGTCACAGCGGTGACGTTATTATATTTCGGCGACACCGTCCAAGATGGAGCAAGCCTCGCTACGAAGAATTTGGCAAGATTAATTTGCTAAGGAGGCTTGCGAGCTCGGTGTGGTTTCTTGTCTTTAGTTTCTCCATCTATTTTGTGTATGTGTGTAGCAATTTGGCTGCAGATGTGATTTGGAGAAGCATGAAACCGCTACTCGAGTCATTTGCTAGGTCGAATTCCGTTTTCGGCGCTTTGGAACTGAGGAAGAAGGTGGAGCTGGAGAAGAGTGGAGTGTCATAAAAGTTAAGTTTAGCGAGGCATGAGAATGATAGGATTAGCGAGGCATGTGTAACTCATCTTTTGATGCTATGTAATGATGACAATTCTTATATACGTTATGAATGGATTTGGTAGCAACTTTGTGCTTCTGCTGTGAGATTTTGAATGTAATTTGGCAACCGAATTGCTCCTGTAGGCTTCTGAAAGAACCTCAATGCAAACGAGTAAAATAGAATCTCCGTTACTGATGCACCGATACATCGGAAACGGAGATGGGTCCGCAACCGTAGCCAACTTATGCCTCATCGGTGACGGTTTTTTTGCCTCCGTTACCGATAAAGGCCTTCACATCAGTGACAGGGTCGTGGACACGGACCCTTTCTCCGTTGCCGAAGGGGTTTTTGGCCCGTTTTTGATGTGTCGTTCTGTACTAGTGTAGGCCTCCGGAACCCCGCCTCTTGTGATCCTGTACGAGAGAGGGGCGATCAAGTTTTTGGGGAGCGCACTCGCGCGACTACTGGCATCGAGTTCTTCCCCAACGACGACTTCTTCCCCGACATCGGCAGCCTCTTCATCGACGACATGGGCGACAACAACAACGCCAACGCTTCGGCTGCCGCTGCACCGTATGATTACTTGATCTTCCTGTTTACGATACTGCTACAGTTTCTGCTTGTAGTAGTTGCTTTAGATTCGTTCTATTTATCTACTATTCAAGTAGATCGCATGATTAGTATAATTCTGGTTATTCTAGTCATAAACTATTTACTGTTTTCGCGGATTAAATCAATAGCTAAATTGCTTATATATTCATCAGTTTGTGTTTCCTGAACCAACACAACTAACCGTGGTTATCCATATAAAAGATATTGGCTACGGTAGAGGTTTCACCTCACTACCATACACATGTTGAGGATTATAAGATAAATAACAAGCCTTGGAAATATTAAACATATAACTTAATGATACATAAGTGGGCGATGTATTCTTATAACATAACGACTATACTACCATTATATCTGGATCTAATTATCCAACCTTGTCCTTATTCCGTCTCGCGAGATTGACTCGGTTATTAAGAAATTACCTCAACAACGCATTAGCATTTGATGACATCACCGTTTCCTTCTTCTTACCCACTTGTAAGGATGACATGGCAACAGGCCCCGCTGTCAGTTTCAGTGCCAATTCGCTATCAATTCGTTTTTACCATTTTTGTAAAATACTTGTCTGAAGTCTGAACCGGTGGATTTCTGTCCGAAAAACGTAACATGGTTCCAAATGGTAAATTTTTCCTTCAATATGGTGGTTTTATGCTATTTACTCCAAAAATTCAACCCGTAAGAGTAGTGCTCACTCCTCTCTTTCCTCTTCCAACCATTATTTTCCTTCTAACCTGATCGTTCTAGTGTACTAGAGCAACTGCAGTAGTGGGCAGCTCGTTGCACAGGCTAAGGTTAGCGGCACTAGTATAAATTTCAGACATGCATGTAGAGCTGAATCAATGGCAGTTTTTTAAGGATATAATATGGTTTTGTTCCATTTCTTTTGAAAGGTAGGCATTAAGAGGAGTTGAATTGTGTAGGAATAATGCTGCATTGAGAGGCTCTGCAGAGAACTGCAACTGTTGTGAGATGACAAGCTGTGCAGTATCTGCACGCCTCTGCTTGAATGCTAGTAGACCTAGTACAACAAACAAAGTACCTCTACTACATACCTAGCAGGCTACCTGATGGCTACACCATACATACCACACAGAACCAAATACTGTACATACACACACACACACACACAGACACACACCAACAGCAACATGCCCATGCAATTCAAGTTCCCTTCTCCTTTTCCTTTGTGTCATTGTGGAGAGAGAGAGGGAGAGGGAGCGTGTTTTGGTAGATACACAGATCCCAAGCTGGGGTGCGAGTGAGAGAGAGAATGTTATTATCCGGGAAGTTGTTTTATTTCTTTTCTTTTCTTTTGGATGTATATATGTTGTGTGTGAATGGCCTTTGTGTGGGTCAAGAGCAAGAGATCAGCTCAGCTCATTCCTTTTGCTTACTTTAAAGCCACGCGCAAACGCCCTTGCTCACTTCATCATCTTCTCCTTCTCCGGCTCCTTCTCCTTCTTCTGGTCCAATCTCCACTGCATGCAATGCCGGAAGGGCATTGATCCTTAGCTAGCTGGTTCATCTCTATCCATATTATTCAACCATTTGCGCCACCGATCTCCACATCATTCTCCTTTCTCGTCAATTAATCCCTAGCTAGCTAGATAGCTTCACTCACACTACACGATGACCAACAACAACAACAACAACAATGGCAATGGCGGGAGTAACGCGGCGGCGAGTAGCTGGCTGGGATTCTCGCTCTCGCCGCACATAGAAGACCACCACCACGTGCAGCAGCAGCAGCAGCAGCAGCAGGGCCTCTTCTACCCCAGCTCCGTCGCTTCTGCCGCTGCCTACAGCCTCGGCAGGGACGTCAGCACCGGCGGCTACTACTCGCAGCTCGCATCCATGCCGCTCAAGTCGGACGGTTCCCTCTGCATCATGGAAGCTCTCCGGAGAACCGATCAACAAGATCACAACGGTACGTGCAATGTGCTCCGTCCGCGGATCAGCCGAAATGTTTTTGTTTGATTCATGGCGGCATTCTTTACTTTCCGATCACCAGGACCCAAGCTGGAGGACTTTCTAGGAGCGGGGCAGCCGGCTATGGCCCTGAGCCTTGACAATACCTCCAGCTTCTACTACTACGGCGGCGGTGGGCACCACGGGCAAAGCCACGGCGGCGGCTTCCTGCAGCAGCAGCCCTACGACGTGTACGGCGGTCACGCGGCGGCGTCGGCCGACGAGGATGCGGCGGCGGCCACGGCCATGGCGAGCTGGGTGCAGGCCGCTCGCGGCGCCACCGCGTACGCGACAGCGGAGAACGTCCTTACCGCGGCGGCAGGGCAGCAACAGCAGCAGCACCTTCATCACCACCCTCTGGCCCTCTCCATGAGCTCCGCCGGGTCGCTCTCCAGCTGCGTGAGCGCGGGGGCCGAGTACGGCACCGTGGTTGCGGCGGCGGACGGCGGGCGGAAGCGAGCGGCGCGACGGCGGGGCAGAAGCAGCCGGTGCACCACCGCAAGTCCATCGACACGTTTGGGCAGCGGACGTCGCAGTACCGTGGCGTCACCAGGTAACACATGGACACGTCATTAGCTAGCATTATTAGTCAGCGCGAGAAGGTTATAAGATGGATCATTGGTAACTTGGTAGAGTAGGGGGGGGGGGGGGGGGGGGGGGTGTGAAACTTGGCAAAAGCCGTGAGTAAATGTAATGCCGCGAGAGTAGGCTTTTATTTGAGGTGGGGGCATGGGATGTAAAACCTCTTAAAAACTTCTTCTTAATTAACTTGGTAGAGTAGGAGATTAACGTGTGGTAAAATTAGCAGGCATAGGTGGACGGGGCGGTATGAGGCTCACCTGTGGGACAACAGCTGCAAGAAGGAAGGGCAGACCAGGAAAGGGAGGCAAGGTACTTTCAAAGTTCAACTAATAGCTCCCCTAGCATGATTTTGGTCTCTGTCATTTGTGGCTAACTAACTAAGCTTGTTAACCAATGTCCCCCTGCGGCATTATGATTAACTACACGGCGCCTGTCTTTGCAGTTTATCTCGGTAAGTAGTGCAATGTACTACGTTAACAACGTAAATGTTCTTGCTTAGCTACATTGTAAAAAGTTAATGTGTCTTGTTCTTTTACATTTTACATAGGTGGGTACGACATGGAGGAGAAGGCGGCGAGGGCCTATGACCAGGCAGCGCTCAAGTACTGGGGCCCTTCCACCCACATCAACTTCCCGGTAATTAAACCACACACGAAGTGCATACATACATCTGATTATACGTGTACTACTTTTCAGTTTAAACGTACTGTACTTGGTTAATTAGTTAAGTTGAGTGAACTGTCGCTAGTTAAACTGTAACATCCGTGCTGCGGTCTGGTATTTATTTGTTTTCGTATGAATGCATGCATGCAGCTGGAGGAGTACCAGCAGGAGCTGGAGGAGATGAAGAACATGACGAGGCAGGAGTACGTGGCACACCTCAGAAGGTACGTAATGCATCCATGGAGGTGCTCTGTTTTGTGGATGCATTTTGGACGAAGGGGATCGATTAACTAAGGAAGAGTGGTGTGATGTGCAATGTATAGGAAGAGCAGCGGTTTCTCGCGTGGCGCGTCCATGTACCGCGGCGTGACCCGGCACCACCAGCACGGCCGGTGGCAGGCGCGCATCGGCCGCGTCTCCGGCAACAAGGACCTCTACCTCGGCACCTTCGGTAAGTCTCCGGCGCTTTCCTTGCGAATGCTGCATGGCGTTTGCATCGTCGCCGGTGACGCAGATGTCGTCGCCGGTGACGCAGATGGTGTCGCGGCGGGAGGGCGCACGCAGCAGGGCGCTCCTGTCTAAATCATCATCATACGTGTCGTTGCAGGCCAATGATGCGACCTGCCAAAGTTGGAATGTTTTGTTGCTTTAGTTTTGCTTTATAAGCTTCTTCTTTCTGATGCATTCTCTCTCTCTCTACACACAAATATCTCATTCTTGTGAGTGTGTGTATATATGGCCCTGTGCATGCGTGACTCCGGCCGATTCTCTCTCGCTTTTGCGTAAGGCTGGCCTTTCCTAGTTTTCGCACTGTCCCAAATCGCACGCGCGCTCTCCGGCTTTTGCATGCCTCCTCATCCTCGTCGTCGTCGTCATCCACCTTTGACCATGGCGCGGGCCATCATGGCGACGCGCGCGCGCCGCGGGTTTCCTTCCTACTAGATTCCTCTGTTCAGAGTTCAGACTTGAGATCATTCCACACCCAATGATTCGTGCATGCATGTGCAGTAGCTGTCTGTATCTACGTACTCCTCCTACGTACGTAGAATTACGTTTCGATGATCGTTGTGTATTGTGTGGTTGCAGGGACGCAGGAGGAGGCGGCGGAGGCGTACGACATCGCCGCCATCAAGTTCCGCGGCCTCAACGCCGTCACCAACTTCGACATCACGCGCTACGACGTCGACAAGATCATGGCCAGCAACACGCTCCTCCCGGGCGAGCTCGCCAGGCGCAACAAGGACGCCACTGCCGTGCCCCTGCCCGCCCCGGACGACGGCGCCGCCTCCGCCCTGGTGCCCCTGTCAGCTGCTCCGGGTACGGACACCGGTGGCCGCGGCCAGCACCACCAAAGCCACGACGTCCTGTCTTCCGGCGAGTCTTTCTCGGCGCTGCACGACCTGGTCACCGTGGACGGCCACGCCGCGCAGAGCGGCAACTGCAACGGCGCGCACGTGCACATGTCCATGTCGGCCGCGTCGTCGCTGGTGACGAGCCTGAGCAACTCGCGCGAGGAGAGCCCGGACCGGGGCGGCGGCCTATCCATGCTCTTCGCCAAGCCGCCACAGCAGCAGGTGACCACGACGGCGCCGTCGCCGAAGCTGATGAGCACCTTGGCGCCGCTGGGCTCCTGGGCGTCGTCCGCTAGGCCAGCCGCCGTGTCCATCGCTCACATGCCCATGTTCGCCGCGTGGAGCGACGCATGAAGGATCGATCTCTCCGTCGGAATTACATCTACCCAAGAACACGGGCGTCTTTTAATTATTATAGTAGGTCAGCGACGTTAGTACGAAGGACTAGTGAGAAACTATTAGATGCAGTTTGTTGGTGTCGTAAGAGAGTAGTACCAGTACGTAGTAAGAGACAGGTAGCAGTACCAGTAGAGGGAGACGACGGATATTACCGGAGAGAGACGTACTTACGATTGAGGAAATGCGCGCCGTGGCCTCCTCTGTTTTCCTTCTTCTCTATCTTGACTGACGGAGGAGAAGGGGTTTTGTAAAATGGAGGCCGCCGCTGCATCTCCTCCAAATCCACAAGAAATCAAATATTATACTGTAGCTAGCTAGCTTCACTGATTGGAGTTCTCAGTTTGCTGTCAAAACCCAAACTGGAGTTCTCAGTACTTACATTCGGTTTGTCTTAAACCCAACTTGGTACTACAAGCAAGAGTCTCATGTTCATTTGCCACTCGGGGCTTACTTACTTTATGCTCACTAGGTCTCAAATGGGCTCGCCAGACTAACGTCTACCAATTGGGCTCAGTACCAGGCAAATTCCAGCTCTGAGTTCGGCTCGTCCCCAGGCCCATCTCGATCGTTCTAGACAGCGATGTGCAAATACTTCAAGCAGCAGTGAATGAGCCTTTACGAGCAGGCGTGTACAAGTCAACCAACGAAGCAACCCAAGCTGTAGCAGTCATGGGTGAATTGCGACGATCTCACGGGGAGGAGGTGAAAGCAGCAGTACTCTCCCTCCCTCTCTCTCTCAAACAAGCTCCTCACAGCTCATCTACCATGTCCTGCCTGCACAGCGCCATTGCTGCCCGGCCAGATGAATCCTGGCAAACATTTGATGCTGCTTCTGCTCATGTCAACTGTGACCTTGTAAAGTAATGTTCGTTCGTGCGTGCTCGTTTACACCCGTCACAGAGGACATACCACAACGGAGAAGAAAAGGGTTCTGAATTGTGTCAAGAGGACGGTTGCATTTATTAAGGAAGTTTCTATTTCTGGGTGGACCGGAAATGCTTATTTCTAAGCAAATATCTCGACGTTGATTTTTATCTCCACTACTTATAAAAGAGAGAACATTATCTTTCCTAAGTGCACCAAACCAAATCTACACAGGTTAACCGGCGCCCTCAGATCGTGTCCACTTATAGAAATCGAACAACTCCTGTTAGTTTAATCACCCGACAATCAGATTAACGATCCGGATACATCCTGTCGACCTCGGCTGAACATTTTCTGCCCAAAATTTTGCGCTATGCCTACCGGATCCTCTGTATCCCTAATACAGTCACCGGATCGCAAACCACGCCGCCGCTTCCCTCATCCTGCCCGTCGTCGTCCAGCGCCACCATCCATGCTCGACTTCACCCACACGAGCCATCTCCCTCATCTCGACCGACGTCGACCCGCTCCATCCTGCCTCGCTTGATGCCTTCACTCACCTTGCCGGCGAATGGGGTGGCCCGGCGCCATCCTCGCCCCCGCTCCATCTGCGCAACCTGCCCTCCCTCACCTATCCATGTGGCGCCCCTGCTACGCCCCATCCTCCGCACAGGATGCCGCCTGCCCCTTGACGCGGACGCTTCAGGCGCTGACTGTCGACACCACCGTCCGCCGCCCACTTCCCGGGCGCGACGGCCTGAAGGCATTGACTACTGTAACTCCACTGCTCTGCTCCCAGCAATCCACTACCGGCTCAGCGGCGTGCGCGCTGCATGGGTAATTAGTTCACAGGATTAACTAGGGTACATCCACATTGTTTCTAATGTTCATGTTGATGTTGTTCAAGAGCAGATGTTCCCCTCCTATTTCTTGCCCTGATTGTCTCGGTTCTGTGCTGATAATTTCCCACAGAACACTGGTTGCATGTGGATTCACTGAAGTTTTGTCACCAAGAAGTGAACTCGAGTATTTGACTGTCATGTAAGTTCGCTATCTTTCTCTGTGGATTGATAGCCTCAGGGCATAAAATACGATTCATGAATTCAAGAAACCTTGACTGTCCTGTAACTTCACTATCTTCTTTAAGGACTACATGTGTTGAATTCACACATTGGTGTGCTACTACATGAACTGATGCGCAAGTAAACTCCGGGTAATTCGTTCCAACCATTATGAAATCTGGATCAATCTATCAGTAGGTAGTATTTCTTCTGCATGACATCTATGAAAATCTGGATCAATCCAATATATGCATTAAATGGATTTTATAAAGGACTAGAGATAAATATAGCCCCAGTTTTCTTTAATTACATACTTGATAATTGGTTGGTACTTAAGCTATATAGGCTGTTAGTCACTGACTAACCACTTGTTCAGCATATACTGTCAAGCATATCCTTGACCCTACAAGCATATATTGATATATATATTTGTTTCTGTACGTACAATCTATGGTCAAGGATAAATTTGTGATTTATTAACGAGTACCAATTTATTATTAGCGTCAACTGGGTTAGTCAGTGGAGCATCTCAAAACATTATTTATTTTCCCTCTATACTACTGATGGGCACAATGCTTGATCCACTGTTCAGGAGAAGCAGCTCCTTTGAATGATCATGCTCTTTTTATTTTGAACAAGCCCATGGATATGAGCACTAATGGAGATAGCTACATTTAAGCAGAAGCTGAGCTTCATTGATAAAATGGGTCCTGTACTGAGGCTGAAAAGAAGATTGCTGCTGCTGCAAGGAATTTCAAGGAAGCTGGAAAGATAGCTGCATAGGTGAAATCTCTTAATAATTCTGAAAGGAAGATCTGCCCACTAAACTGAAGAAAGCGGGTACTGACCTGACCTGGAGATAATATAAAGGGATAACATAGCAACCATTAACAAGATACAGGAATGTGAGAAGGATAAGAATGGACTTTTCCTTCCTGTGTCTCTAAGAACTGGGAATTGACTGCCTGATTTGTGGTCATTCAATGGTGAGGAAATTGTTCTCTTTCTGCTAAATTGCTCTTGCCCTTACATTACAACTTTGGTTTTTTATCTACTTAGCTGATTTTACATCCTTTTGTCTCGAAAAGCTACACTGAAGCCCATTCAACAAGTTGCCTGGTCCATATCAATTACCTCGAAACACTATACAGTAAGAGAAGAATTATTTCTATACTTATTTTCTGAAGTGCTGATGTGCTGATTGCACATGTGCGCTCACATTCTCCACTGTTGTTTCAGAATTCATGTCAATTTGGGTTTCTAGAGAATAATACAGTTAAATTTGTTAATAACCTCTGATATATGCTTTTGCATTGCAGAGTCTTGTAACGCCATTTCAAGAGCTATGGATGTACTATCTTCGGTGCTCAACCAAATATTGATTTGTGATCAACAGTGAAGTGGGAAGATTAGCTATTTTCCTTTTTTGAGACATTACTCATCATGGTATCCAATTTGTCTCCTTCCACATTAGGCAATTTGTAGTCAGCTGGAGTAATGTAAAAACTATAATTCATTCATTAGCTACAGCACAATCGATATTTTGACTATCTACATGTCATTCTATTTATTTCCTTCTATTCCCTTGCTAAAAGTACACCTCTTATTTCAATATTTATTATGGTTCTCATAGATCTTTTTTTGTTCCCTTCATTAGTGTTGCTGAATCCCCTTGATCAGCATATTCTTTCTAATAGTTTGGTTTTTCATTTCACACAATTTGGATAATTTGTTTTCAAATTTGACATTTTGAATAAAATGATCTAGAGTGAAGTGGGAGCTCGCACAAGACTGTGCATGGTGAAATTAGTTCCACTCATTTGCCATGAAAGTTTATAATAATGGAACAATGTAGCCGAGATTAGAAATTTCAAACCCTGTAGTTTTAAATGGAGGCCGTATTGTATTGTATATACAGGATAATACCATTATATATATTGGACAATCCAATGCATTGTTTGTTCCCAATTACTATTATAGTTACAGAATGTTATAAGAATTTCGTGATTTGCACTATATTTTATATAGTTCATATTAATTAAGACGTGCGTTGCACGTGCACGCTAACTAGTATCTAGAAATGTGCAAATAGGTAGTTACCCACCTAAATGGTAATATTCCAGTCGCCTTAGAAATAGTGAATCCATACTTCAAGCAGCTTGAGTGAACTATTCTTTTTTAATCAAACATAATAAAGCTAGTGAACTATTCTTTTCTAATTAAACCCATTGCGTCTAGCTTTAAATTAATAAATCCACAACATAGAATACAAAGTGCTTACAAGTGACACACAACTCGCAAAAGCAAACAAAAGAAAACAAAAATGAGCCATCTTAAAATGTTTGCCATGATTCGTTTATTCGTTTCTCCCTCTGAAGAGGGCACATGTCCTCTTGCCCTGGATCGAAGGGCGCATCACCTTCGGAAGGCAAAGAACGCCACCCTAGAAACCATATGAATAACGAGGAACAGCATGTCATGGGAGAAGACACCAAGTACACCCACACAGGCTGAGCTCCACATGAACACCACCGCCACCAACGTTTACAACCATACAACAAAAACAAACGTTGTAAGACACAGTGGCAAAGGAAAAGATACGTCAAAAGCGACTCTATGCTGACACTCTCTGATCTATCGTTATCATTTTGGGGTTTAGCACCAGAGACAACAACTTGCACCTTAAACAAAGCTTCATCTAAATTTGTTGAAACGACGCCATATGAGATATGGCATCGGAAGAAGCCCAATCTATCGTATCTTAAAATTTGGGGTTGCAAGGCTTATGTAAAGCGTTTACAAACCGCTAAGCTCAAACCTAAATCAGACAAGTATTGCTTTGTAGGTTATCCCAAGAACACCATTGGGTATTCCTTCTAGCTACCACCATACTGAGGGCAGAGTGTTTATCGCTAAGAATGGTACGTTTCTCGAGGAATAATTTCTTTCAAGAGAATTAGTGGGATGACAGTGACCCTTGATGAGATTATTGAATTTTCGGTAAACTTTGAAAGGGTTGTGCAACATGATAAAATTCATGTTAACATCCCTACAGACGAACCGAAAGTTTCTACGGCAAGCACTCCAGTCAGGATGATCAGTAAACCGCCCAGGTCCAACCGAACTCAAGAACCACCTTAGTGGTTTGAGAACGAGGTATTCCCCCTTGAGGATGATGAACCTGCAAACTACAAAGAAGCTATGGCAGATGCTAGTTCCAACAAATATCTTGGAGCCATGAAATCCGAGATGAACAAGTTCACGCGGTTGACTACGACGAGACCCTCTCGCATGTAGTGATGCTAAACTCTGATCGGATATTACCAGCAATAGCTGCATATTTTGATTATGAGATATGGCAGATGGACTTCGGAACAACTTTCCTGAAAGAAACCTACATAGTACAGCCTGCGGGGTTTGTCGATCCATAAAATGCTAGTAATGTAGGCAAACTTCAAAGATCCATTTATGGATTATAGCAAGCATCAAGCAGTTGGAACAATTATTTTGATGAAGGGGTCAAAGGGGCTTCATCAAGAACAACGAAGAGTCTTGTGTATAAAAGAAGGAAAGTGAAGTCTTGTTGGCATTTCTAACAATATATGTGGAGAAAGTGTTCTCCAAGATATGGAAGGTTCACATAGATCTGAATGTTGCAGATCCGATGACGAGTCTCTAACACCAATATCATATCGGTGTAGCTTATGCTTTGATCATGGTAGAGGCTTCGTCGTATCTGCAACATGCTTGGCGTTATGGTGAGACATTGGATCCTTCGCTAGGTTCAGGGCACTATTGTTGTTACATTAGAAATCTATAGATGTCACAGAGGGAACCACACTCAGTTTTGTGACGAACTTCTTTATCAGTAGCCTTCCTTGGTAGCTTCTAAAGCTGCCACATATTCCGCTTCCATTTTAGAGTTCGCAATCATGCTTTGCTTGGACTATTCCCACTTATCGCACATCCATTCAACACAAACACATAGCCCGACTATGATACTGTGCTTTAGAGTTATCCGGATCCATTTGGAATCCAACATCAGTGTAACCCTCTACAATAAGCTCTTCTTTTGCTCCATAGATAAGGAACATTTCCTTAGTTCTATTGAGGTACTTCAAAATGTTCTTAACTTTGATACTGGTTGTCAACACTTAGATCATAGGAATCCTTCGGTCTTGTACATATCATGACATACATGATAAACCCAATCGCAGAAGCATATGGGATCTTTGCTATATCTGATCCCTCACTGGCTATCCTTGGACATTGGGTCTTGCTGAGCACTGTGACAAGTGACATTGGGAGATATTCTTTTTTGGAATTATCCATTTGTACCTCCTCAAAATCTTGTCAATGTACGTGCTTTGTCAAAGCCGTATTAGGGTCTTGATCTATCATGATAGATCTTTATGCCCAATATGTAAGCTGATTCACACAAGTCTTTCGTTTCAGAACTTCCTGTTCAATGATTTTTTTATTGTATCAACATTTTTTTTACTCCCTCCGATCCATATTAATAGGTTCAACTTTATCTAGATACGAATGTATCTAGTTAAGTGTTTAGACTAGATGCATCCGTATCTAGACAATGTTGAGTCCATTAATATGGATCGGAGGGAGTATCATTTTCAATCAATAGAATGTTATCCACATAGTGTTAGAAATGCCAACGAGCTAGCAACACCTCCTCCCACCGTCAGCTGCCTGTACAGTTCGCCTTCTTCTCGTATGCCTCTTCTCCGGCACCGTCACAGGTCGTGGCCCTCGTCTCCCATGGCAGTAAGCACCATCAATGAATTATGTTTAATGAATTTTCTCAGAGTTTCAGTTTAAATCACATCACAAATATCAGTAATGACAAATATTTCTAAATACTGATAAAATATTAATGAACATGTAAATCATATTTCATATTTTTTTCATCAATCAACAATCATAGAAAAATTAGGGCATGGCGTAGAACACGTCTACTTATAAAGAAGATCGGAAATCATCAATCAACATACCTTATGTTCCTCTGCTAGCACTGGACGACGGGGTTAGCCGGTTGGACCTGCCGGCGGAGCGGCGCCTTAGAGCATCTCCAACAGAGGCACTTAATAAGCCGCGTGCCAAAAAACCGTCAATATAGCGCGCGCGGCCGAAAGCAGCGCTCCAGCGGCCGCGCTATAACCCCGCGCACACTATAAGGGGGTCAGCGCGCCGGCGTAAGCGGAACTGAAAGCTTTGTATTTGGGACGTCCGCTCCGGCGCGTGGGGCAAAGGAAACTTGCGCGCGAATTGACCAACCGCCAGATCTGAAACCTCCGGGTGCTCGCGCCACCGCCCGCACCTCTCCCCCATCTCCTCCGGCGACCGAGGGCGCTCGATTACCTGTCGTCGGCGCTTCCTCCGCTCCTCCTCAGCGTGTCGCCGCTTTCTATGGACGCGCGCAGGTCGCCGCGGCGGTGAATTTGGCCCCGTTGTCACGGACGCCGCCGGCGCTTCCGCCGCTTCTCCCCAGCGCGCCGCCGCTGCTTGTTCCACCTCCCTCCTCGCCGCCGCACCTCCAGCGTGCAGTTCCTCTGACGAACAACGCCCGACAGCCGTTTGCACCTCCACGCCCACAAGGTGTTTGACAAAACACTTGCAAGGTATATATTTCCTCTAAACTTTGTAGATGAATTTGGTGCATTTAGTTTGTAGTTTAAAATTAGTTCAAATTAATGTTTGTAGATGAGTTCATCCTATGATTCTTCCGATGAAGAATTTAATCTTCAAGAGGAGGAGAACGTCGCAATGTCCTAGCTATGCACACCCAAAAAAAGCAGAAGCACGGTGGTTCAGTTTTCGGTCGTCAGAAATTGTGTAGGGAAAGGATCGGTGCTCACGACAGATTGATGAGAAACTATTTTGTGGACCATCCCACATACCCCGAGTCTTATTTCCGGCGCCGTTTTAGGATGAGCATCGAGTTGTTCAAGCACACTGCGGAGAAATTGGCGAGCCATGATCGATTTTTTCAGCAAAGGAGGAATGCCGCCGGAGAGCTCGGGCATAGCACCTATTAAAAGGTGACCACGCTTTGCGATGTTGGCATACGGTATTCCGGTGGATATAGTTGATGATCACTTGGCAATGGGCGAGAGTCAAGCCATCATGTGTGTCAAGCGTTTTGCAGTTAGAATTGTGCAAGTGTTTGGTCCGCAATATTTGAGAGCTCCCAATGCTGCAGACACGGCTAGGCTTTTGGAGTTCAACGCCGCTCGAGGGTTTCAGGTATGCTTGGCTCTATTGATTGCATGCATTGGAGATGGAAGAACTGTCCTGCGGCATGGCATGGACAATTCCAAGGCCACAAAAAGGATTCCACTATAATCCTTGAAGCGGTGGCCGATCATGAGACTTGGATTTGGCATGCTTTTTTCGGAATGCTCGGATCTTGCAATGACATCAATGTTCTTCAACGGTCACCACTCATGAATAGGATTGCAAAAGGTGAAACTCCACCGGTGGAGTTTGTAGCAAACGGCCATACATACAACTATGCCTACTATCTTGCGAATGACATCTACCCAACGCGGCAAACATTTGTGAAACCGGTTCACAACCCGCATGGTAGGAAAATGCTTGATTTCCACCATGCTCAAGCGGCGGCTAGGAAAGGTGTGGAGAGAGCATTTGAGATTTTGCAAGCCCAATTTGCTATTGTGAGAGGACGGGCTATATTTTGGGATCAAGACATGCTTTGGTACATCATGACCGCTTGTGTGATCATGCATAACATGATCATCGAGAATGAGCGCGGGCAAGATTTAGACTACACTCACTATGAGTTGATGGGACATCCCGTGCAAGTGCGGAGGAGGGCTGAGAGGGTGGCCCGGTTTGTTGCATCTTATCATGCCATTCGACGTAACGAAACGCATGATGAATTTCAAAATGATCTAATCAAGGAGTGGTGGACATCGAATGGGCAACAATGAGTTGAAGTTGTATGTTTGTTGTACGATTGTTGTATTGTTGATGAACTATTTATTCTATTATTGGTGAACTACTTGTTGTATTGAAGAAAAACTATTTGTTTTTGTTGTAATAATAATTAAACTATTTATTGTTAATTTATTTTGTGTATGTTTGATCTTCTTGGTTATATGTTTGAGTGCAAATATTGTTTGTGCTGGGCGCGCGATTGAGTTTTAGCGCCACTGCTGGAGCGCTACTTGCGCGCGGAAAAATATAGCGCTTTCTGCTAAAGTTTAGCAAAACAGACGTCCAACGCACTAAAACGTTATTTTAGCACTGAAAAAAAATTAGCGCGTCGACGAGCAGCGCGCGTGTTGGAGATGCTCTTAGGCGATACTCTCGAACAAATCATCGGCGCTGTGGCGGCAACCTGTGCGCCGGGCGAGGCATTGCGACAGCTACAGGCGACTAGGCGAGGCGTTTGATCGGGTGCGTCGATCGCATAGCCATATCGATCTGTCTTTTTTTTTCTCGCTGATCGCGTGATCGCATTAAGGCTGAGTGTGTGCACATACCTGGGAGGGCCCTCAAAATTTTCTCGGCCCAGAGCGTTAGCCCCTCCCCCTAGGGCCTGCCCTGCTCGCAACACGAGGCGGGCGGCAAAGATCCCTGCCGCCACCTTCATCGTTATCGCGCGGGTTGCCCGGGAGCACCTATGGCGGCGGCGAGAGGGAGAGGGAGTGCTGGAGGTTTTCGCCTTTGAGTTGCCTCAGAAGAGACGCCCGAGGGAGGGCGAGAATTTCGTAAGCTATTCTGGGGATTCTGTTATGTGCATGCCTTCTTACTTGCATCGCATCGCATACCATGAACTAGTGCGGAATTTGAATGGTAAATCTGAAACGAATAGCTTTTCAATGCTATACTTGGAGTTGGTCAATGTCTCGATGGTCTATGGGATTTCTCATCGGCTCTATTCTTGTAGTTACTCTTTCAGAATGGAAATTTCAAATTTGAGATGCAGAAATCTAGCATGGTTTCTGCATATCCATGTGGCCATTTTGGTCAGAACTTCATTGGAGTTTGCCTAGTCAAAAAGAATATAAGTGGTTTTTTTTCCTCGAAAAGATTTAAGTGGCCTGCAGCAGTTAGGCAGATTTACAGACCAAGAAGATGAACTGCTACAACATATATATCTACACATAATCTACAATTCTACATACACTGTTCTACGGATCCTCTGACTACACAGCACCACGCTTCGCTTCCAGTCCCTAGCTCCCTACACCCCTTCATGACGGAAGGTACAACAACATCCACGGTCTGTCGGTTGTCGGTAAGGTAACAATTTACTTTCTATGTCTACACTACAGTTGGTTTATTTGACGTCCTCGCCTATGAGGTCAAGGCCGACCAGCAAGAACGAGATGCCCTGGAACAGCAGGAAGTAGAAGTGCACCCCTTGTTTCGACAGCAAGCTGCGAGCAGCGGCGGTAAGGAGGAGCAGTGAGAGGGCAAGCTCCTTCTTGTATATTCGGTTGTACTTCTTGGACTCCTTTTTGGGCTTGGATTGCTCCCTGATTGCCGTGTCGACGACTGGCACTGAGCTATCCTTTTTCTGATTCAGCACCTTGGGTGCCAACGCAATGAGATCACCATCCGATGATCGGCCGGATTTCTTGGTCACTGTCCACTCATATGCACTTCCCAGCTGGAATAATCCAGAGATCATGGCATTGAACTTGGTCACAGACATGGTGTTCTCAAAGAGCAGATATGGAATGATAAACGGGAAGGATTTCGGTGCGGGGACGATGTTTAAGAAGGACATCAGCGCAGGGATGTAGCAGATGACCCAATTGGGAAGCTCAGCTTCAGGCACAAACATTGTCATTGGGAGGATGATGCAGAAGAGCGTGAAAGAATAAAAGGGCAGTATGAGCTTGCGGAGTAGGAAGAAAAGGAATATCAGGTTGGCCTTCTTCCAGAATGCGATCTGCGATGACAAAATGAACTAGCATTAGATATATACAGGCAGAAAGGATTATATCATCTAAAAATCAAGGGGTAGTCAGCGGAACTGAAAACTAAAACCTTGAGTGAGCAACATACACGTTGACATGCGTTTAGGTGCTCGTTCGAGAAAAAAATTCTTAGCAACACACAGACGCACCTAATATCACAAAGATCTATACAGTATCTGCAAGAATTAAACTCGATAATACACATTAAAAGTTTGGTATCATTTCTAATCACAGCGAACGGCTATCTCTACAATTATGCACTAATTATAGAGCAGGAAGATAGCACTTAGCAATACCTTGCATCTAATGATGTCCAGCAAGCATAGCCTGAACAGCTGCATTGGCCCCGAATGCCACCGATGCTGTTGCTTACGGTAAGCCTCGTACGACTCTGGTAATTCACATTGGCACTGTCCAAATATAGAATAAGATACTTAATCTTAGGCACTACCAACAATGTAGCAATACAATCTATAGCAATTAGGCCTGAGATGGACCTCGACGTCGTTCAGAAAGACAAACTTCCAGCCCTTTAGGTGTGCACGGACAGCAATGTCCATGTCCTCACTGTTGTTCGCTCCATCCACCCTCCTGAGTCCTCCAGGGCCTTGATCCTCCATACCCCAGCTGTGCCATTGAACCCAAAGAAGTTGATGAACACACCATTCACCTGCTGTTCCACCTCAAAGTGGAAGCACAGGTTAATGTTCTGCAACCGTGTCAATAGGTTCTCGTCCTTGTTCACAAATGACCATCTGGCTTGGGCAAGGCCCAGATCCTCATTGTCCTGCAACCACCCAATGCAAGAGTTCAAATCTAGAATCACTCAGTGTCTCAAATCCACATGATTCAAGAACTGAATTCCTACCTTAAAATGTGGCACGGTGCGCTTCAAAAAGTCAGGGTATGGCTGGAAGTCGGCATCAAAGATGGCGACATACTCATAGTCCTTGACATAGCTGCAGCTCATTGCAGACTTGAGGTTGCCGGCCTTGTAGCCCTCCCTAAGCACACGGTGGCGGTACACAATGCGCGCCCCGGTCTTCCGCCACTTCTCCACCTCTTCTTTGATCAACGCCTGTGTTGTCGGGTCATCGGAGTCGTCCAGCACCTGTACAAGGAAGCTGGACCTTGGCCAATCTAAATTGCAGACAGCAGCAATCGACTGCTGATAGACCTGAACGGGACAGGAGACTGCCATCATGATCAATATTTTCAGAATCTTCTTTGGAAAGACTGAAACATGTGGGAGCAATTGGCAGTTGTAGGTGGTGGCAATGCAATGGTGCGAACCTCTTTCTCGTTGCACATTGGTATCTGGACAAGCACCATGGGGTAATAGCCGGCGTCGGGGTCCTCCGCATCGGGCAATGCTGGAGAGACGGGCTTGGGCTTGATGCGCTTGAGGAGAATGTAGAAGCAGCCGAGGCTCTGGACGAGGCGGTCGACGCTCTGGACGAGGAAGAGCACGACGCAGGCGTCGGCGAGGAGCTGGAGCAGCGGGGCCAAGTAGGCGGCACGGAAGCGTACCCACGACGCGTGGAACGAGCCAACGAGGACGCCGAGGGGTCCCCGGCCATTGGAGTAGGCGGCGACCTCGACGGCCAGGAGGAAGACGGACATCATGAGGCAGGCTTTGATGAACGCGTAGAACCGGGAACGCGGCGCCGCGGCGGCGTCATCCTCCTCGCCCTCGCATCCCCCTCCGTTGCCTCGGAGTCCGTGTCCGTCCGGCCGGCGGTGACACGACGCCGCGCGGCGCCGCCGAGCGCGACTGCGGCGGAAGTGAGCCGCGACAGGCAGCCGGCGGCGCGATGGGCCTTGAGGAGCAGCACCCATGTGATCTGCTTCGCGTTCTTCCCCCTCCGCCGCCGCCCGCCTGCTCCGAGCAAGAAAGCTTCGCCGTCATCTCCGCCGCCATCATCGATGTCGGAAATGGACCAGTTGGGGTTCTCCATCTTGACGACGACCGGCGTGCCGCGGTAGGCGTCGCCGCCGGCCATACCGGCCCACAAGCCGCTCCACGGCGCCATCAACGACACCACCGGCGGAGCTCACACCTTTCCTCTTCTTCCTAAAATAGCAAAACCGTGGTCTCTCTGCTCACTGGACCACACACACACTATTCCTGAGGCTCCCCTTCTTTTGAGCACCAGAGCTTAATTCCAGCTCCAATGCCGATTGATCTCGCCCACAAACCCCACTCCAGTCTGTGCGACGCAAATGGCAGTGCGAAGCTCCAGACGGGGAGAAGTCGAGAAGAGATGACGATGAGTGAGAACTGACAGGTGAGAGAGAGAGTGAACGGGGAACAGCTCAACACGTTTCAGGGCAGAGATAATTTAATGGCGGTTGTGCGTGACCTTGTGCGTGCATGGCTTTTGGAATTTTTGTCGATCTCGAGTGAAATCCGGTTGATTGCAGAATTAATTGGCATAAATTATTCGGCCTGAACTTGTCAAGTACGGGAAGAACGGAAGGCAGGTGACCGTGACTTGCGGGCAACCAAACACTCCTCTACAACTCCCTCAAGACAGCCACAATATGACCAGCCGTGCGCCAAAGGCTAATTTCCTCCCTAGATTGCCATCAGAAACTCTCTTGAGAGCGTTGTAACAGAGCTACAAAAATATGTTCCACATTTCTTCTGATTTCATGTTTGATCCATCATGAAGGGCTGCACAGTTTTCTTGTTTTTCTTCAAAATGAGCTCAGTGGGAGCAAAACTTATCTAGGAGGTTTATCAAGGACATTCTGATAACAACAACATGCTCCATCGGCTTGTCTTGGACCAGTATTACCTTGTCACTGGTCAGCTAGATGATCAGAATCCGTAGCAAACGCTAATCCGGTGCTACATCTTCAGTCGAGATGGTAAAACTAGAGTTTCTGGACATATTTTATCTTGTGTCAAACGCCAATATACACAACACTTCCGCATCATGAGTGCACTAGCAACTTCCATTTTTCCTTTCTAATTTGATTGCTTCGTAAGAAGTCATCACCTCTTTGAATTTTGCCTCAGCAACCTCTGCCGCAAACAAATGGGACAAATCATGAGCACATAAATATACTGGACATATGCACTTTTCCATGAGGGGAGAGTACAACAAGGAACTGGATTTACCTTTGTTGCTTTGGTTTTGGTCAGGATGGTACTCCATGGCTTTTTTCCTAAAAGCATTCTGGAATGCACATCATGAAGGAAGTAAGCAAGCAGATAGATGGGTCCTTAAAAGCATTACCAGTCTTACAGAACATACAAAAAAGTAAAACGGGCATGAGCTTAATTTCCAGTTGACTTTTGGACACTGAATAAGTGACACGAAAATATAGGTTGCACCCATGCCTCAATTATCTAACTTGGCGATCCTCGGTAAGCAGTGGATGGTTTTTCTATTGATTTAGACTCATGCATTTTGAAATTGTGGTAGAATAACAAAAGTATGGTAGTAAAAATTCCTAATGGCAAAAAATTACTTGGTTTCATATCTTCACCTGTATTAACAAAAAGCTGGAGCATAGGTGTTATAGAACTTGTGACATATACAAACAAAAAGTGTGGCAAACATTTTTAAGAGTGGCCAACATTTTAGTTTCATTCACATCTTTACCTGTATTAACACAAGGCTGGAGCATAAATGTTACAAAATATGTAAGAACACAACGGAAATTTTTGGCTGTCGAAAAGATGACTAGGTACAAGGAGACACACCTTAATCTCAGCATCTGAAAATGGCTCTGATCTTGACCTAGGCAGTCAAAGGTATATAAACTTGGTCATGGGCAGCTTATGAAGATAGCAGATGCCTTGCCAACTTTCAGGCAACAGAAGGTTATCCAAAATAGGCAGCGATCATGTGGGAATGCATAAAACGAAAAATTAACTAGAACCATCACAAAACTGCTGGTAAACTAGACCTAAGGACAAGGGAAATAGTTACATGTAACCTGTGTTTGTAACCTTCTACAAATCACAGGAGATGTGGGCCAAAGGACCAATGCATCAAAGTGGGCATAACAAGCTTGACTGCCATCAAAGACAACTAGAAAGTATATGAAGCATTCGTGTGATATACCTGCTTAGGCCCAAGACGGAGTAGTGATGAGACATGCTGTAACTCGTAGCTTCCCTGGGTCTCTGTCTGAAATTTGCTCTTTGATTAGCATAAAATGTTTCTGTGTCCCCATACCAATCATCCCTTCTACTATACTGATTATAGCTTGGATTGTGGCCATCCCGAGTCCGATAATCCCGGCATTTACTTCTTTCCTTTTTGAACACATCTTGCATGCGTCTGATGCGTTCCTACAGAAAGCGCTAACATTGGTTGATGATTAGTTGAAACATATCAGCACATAAATACAGTGAGTTTAGCATGTAAATGGTGTGGTTCCTTCACCAATACTTTTTCTTAAGATCAACAATCTCAACTTGACTGGGCAAATGCTTCAGCAGGTTCATAACAAGAGTTCATTAATCTCTAAACTGCATGATGTTTGTATGAAACTAATCTGGAAATTTAGGAACAAGCATTGAGGCATTGACAACACTACAATTTTAGCACATTATGTTTAAATGTAAATGTCCATCAACTCATTCTTAATCCCATATGTTCAAACAGGGAACCTACCACTCTCTCCCTCTGATCCTCGCGTGTCTCGCGTGTCCTCCGGTAATACAGCCAGGCATCACCGTACCGGTTCGGACCACGGGGCACTTCTTCCCAGTAGACGTATTGTTGTGACCTGCTATGCTTCAGTGAAAGGAAACGGTTTTAGCAATCTGTCCCAAATGCTGCTTAGAAATATCATTTGATTAAAACTATAACAGTTCACAATTACAAGATGAGCTTTTTCATATACCTGAGTGTAGAACCAGCTAAAAGTCCGGCGCAGTTGACCAACCTGCAATCTCCCAGACGCAGACGCATAATCAGATTCCCAAAGGTATAAACAACACACGAGCAGAACAACAGTTCAAAGTGGATGATCATTTCAGTGAGTTCGGTTCAGTCCAAGGCTGACCAACTACGCTACAGTCTAGAGTAAAGCAGCGCCGTAGAGCCTGCAAACTACCGCCGCGTCTCGGACTAGAGCTAGAGAAACACGCAGCAAGGGAAGAGGGGTTAAAAGGACGTACGGCGGCGGTGGTAACAGTGGCGCCGATGAGGGCGACGAGGAAGATTGCAGCTGGTGAGGATGCGGAGTTCCTCTCCCGCGCCTCCTGGGACACGTAGGCCACCGGTTTGCCTCCCGCTCGCCCTTGCGGCGGCCGTCCATGGAATCGGATGCGGCGAATTGGGGATCTGTGTCAGTCACGCGGGGGAAGAGGGTCCTCTGAGATTGAACGACAAATCCGTCGCGGGGTGTGGCGCGCTCGGTAGGGCGACGCGGAGGTGGTGGTGGAGAGCGATGTGGCTGCCGGTGGCCGGCCGCTCGCTGGAGAGAGGCACGGTGGAGGAAGTGCCCGCGCCTGAGTTGGATCAGGTCCACGGGCCAGAGGCTGCGGTTGGGCTGGACCTAGAAGGAGAGAACATACGACTGAAGGTCTGAGAGTTAATAGCGTATAACTACCACTTTTGTAGCCAAATGTACCGATTGGTACCGGTGGACGCCACAATCTCATTTTGGTACCACATTTTGTCCAGATTGTCTCATTTTGCCCAAATGACGTTCTGATTAAATTTAGACAGCCGTTCTGACAGGAGGCCCCACCTGTAAGGTGACGTGGCAAGTGGGCCCCACTTGTCAGTCTAATTAAATAACCAAAATATGTATAAAAAAGGAAAAATCTGAGAAAATAAATTATTTGGGAGGTGCACTGTGGGGCCCACAAGTCAGCCTAATAAAAATCAAAATATAAAAAAATATCTAAAAAAAGGAGGCCCTTGCTCGCCGCCGCGCGCCGGGACGCCGCGCTCCTGTCCGGGCCGGCCGCCGCACTCCTGGCCGGGCTCGGCCGGCCACCACGCTCACCTGGCCCCCGCGCGCCGGGACGCCGCGCTCCTGGCCGGGCTCGCCCCGCCCCGTCCAAGCCCTCGCCCGCGGCCTGCGCGCCGCCGCCCCGCCCCGCACAAGCCGTCGCCCGGCCGCCCAACGGGGCCTCTCCTGCTAGCCGCCGGCCGGGATGAGGTCGTGTCCACACCGCCGGGAGGTGGTCTAGGGAGTGTGAGCGTCTACGCCGCGGCCGGAGAGCAGAAGAGGCAGGGTCAGGCGACGGGAGGTGGCCGGCGGCGCGGTGCTGCACGGACGGGCGTTGGGAGGTGGGAGAAGATGGGGATTTTTCAGGAGTTTTAGATTTTTTATTTTCTCAGATTTTTTAAATTATTTAATTGGGCTGACATGTGGGCCCATAACGGAGACTGTCACGGACTTGCCACGTCACCTTACATGTGAGCCAGACCTGTCAGAACGGCTGTCTAAATCGACTCAGCGAGTGATTTGGGCAAAATGAGACAACCTGAGCAAAATGTGGTACCAAAATGAGATTGCGGCGTCCACCGGTGCCAATCGGTACATTTGGCTACAAAAGTGGTAGTTTTACGCTATTAACTCAAGGTCTGAAGTCGTGAAACGACTTATCCCTCAACTCTGGAGTTATTTACCCGTCTCCTGCCATAAAGGAGCGAAAAGCAGGAGGCGGTTTCGCCGCCGCCGCCTCGCCGCCATTGAAAATCTGTCCCTCCGCACCTGTGGAGGCTCTTCCTTCCTTCCACGAGTTTCACGGTGCCTTCCCCGCCTCGTGCGTCCGCCGGCTGTACGAGATCCCGCCGTGAAACCAAATTCTGCGGGAAGAAGAGTAGCCAAGGCACCAAGCCGACGCTGGCCAGACTCTTGTCCTGCCCAAAGGAAGGTAACTTTCCTTCTTGTCTTATCTTTATATCTGCACGATTTTGGTGGAGGAAATGGTTGCACAAAATATGTTAGATAAATAATGTTCTGTCTGTGTTGTCTGTGTAGATGGGATGCCCGTGCAGCCAAAGTTTTCAGCACGGGCAGGAATATCGCTGTTAATATGCTGCATTGAAACAAGCTCTTGATAATTTTCAAAAAAGAAACAAGCTCTTGATAGTTCAACAAAGAAACACAATGGAACTAATCTGAAACCGCACAAGGATATTCATGTGCTGCTGTTACTCTGGTAGTGCTGCTCGTTGATTATAAATCATACTAGATCTTTTAAGCGTGTCTGTAAACTAAGATTGTATATATGAACACCAAAATTGTTCCACCTAATCAAGAAGTCGACCCGCTGAAGTAAAGTTCCAGTTAGATGGACGCATGTATCGGCTGGAGGTACAAGAGAAAACACCGCTACACCCCCATACCACAAGACGTGGGGAACAAAACTGGATTTCGGTGTTCCCCTCTCTCGCCGCAAGAATTTTTAGGTCAAATTTAGGTTTAAGGTACCTGAAGTCACACAAGAGGGAGGGAAGGGATGAAGAGGACGATGCACGTACCTGGTGTCCAGCCTTAGAAGGCAGAGGAGAGGGCAGGGCAATCCTAACAGGATCCCCTGGCCGTCGCTCACCAGGTGAAAGGGGGAAGGAGGGGGTCTAGGGGGCAGGAGACAATTCCAGAATCTAGATGGATTCTGTAAGCGTACCCTGCCCCCTAGACTCCTCCTTCTCCTCTTTGCATTGCCTCTTCTAGACGGTCAAGAGGAAATCTTTAAAATGAGGAAGTTTTTCATTTGTACATGTGGCTGCATATACGGCTTTATAGCGTGCCAAATGATGCTATTTGGCCACCTTCTTTGGGGACCCCAACCAAAATTATCACTGTTGGTGTTTCGGGCTAGTCAAGGACCAGCAACCCTGACATAAGGTCATTATTAGCGTTCCTGATTAGTTGCTCGGTTATAGTTTTATATTGCTGCTTCACCGCTTATGACCCCACATTTTGCCCTATTGTTTTACTTTCTAAAAGAAAGTTCTGCTCCAGTCTTGAAAAAGATGCGGAAAGCTAAGAGGGGCGGTGATCATCTCACTAGAAGCTTGCGTAAGAGCAGAAGAGCTTCCAAGAATGAGTCATTGGTCTCAGGTCTGCTAGATCCTCCTCCTTTCTGCTAGGTTTCCCCTCATATTTCAGAGCTTTATTTCATCATTCATAGTTGCCTTAATGTTTTATTTCCTTAAACGGTTGCTTGCTTGGGGACTCTGATCAAGGTGTTCAGTCTGGGCTCAGTGATAGGGCAATATCATGTTTGTCTAAAAGTGTCGCCTCTATTACTCTGTACAATGGTGATTATATATGCTTAGTCTTCTCAGTTTTCCAACAAAATATATTGGAGCACAACCAGTTATAAATAATTTAAATTGTGATGTTAGGAGACACAATCTTATTTCCATGCTCGGCATAGCTATGGAACGCCAGGGGTACCACCTTACAAGGTTTCTGACTTCTGCAAATTTGGTTAGAGCTCTCAATGGTACAAATGAAGACCATGATGACTTGAAGGTTGGCACTGACAATCATCCTTTACTAATTTGCTCACTTCTGATAATTGTGTGCTTATTTCTTGCCTTATCCTTTTGTAGATTGATGTGCGCCATGAAGGCAATGAAGTGTATATGGGGGTGATGGCTGAATTTGATTTAGATCACAACTTTGCTGTTGTAAATGTCTATGCGTTCATTGATGTTTACGTTGGATCTTTCCAACATGCACCACAAATTCTGCCCCATGGTGAGACATTAGTAGTTATAGGGCGTGGTGTCTCTGGTGAAATAATAGCCAAGAATGTGGAATTGGATGGTGATTCAAGGGTATCTGAGGATGATGAAGATCTTGATTCTAAAATCTCAGAGGTACACTTGCATGACGATATGATCATTTTAATCTACTATTATGCATGGAGGCAATAAGAATGATTATTATTTTTTAGTTAAATGTTGTTCTATACAACTTCATTTTGTTCAAATTAAACCCTTGTTGCCTATCACCTTTGTTGTGTTATTAGGTTTGGGAAGGTGGGCCACTTGTTTCTGTTGATGGGAAGGTTGTTGGCATGAACCTTTTTCTGACTACTAGAAGAGCTGTTTTCTTACCATGGGGCACAATTCTCAAGCATCTGGAGCATTACTGGACATCCCAGCAAAAGAAGACTGGTGTTGCACGGTAAATTTTTCGAAGGTTTACATGTATGTCTATTGATGTATTCCCTTGTGTTCAACGACTCTATTCTACCTTAGCTCTTCTGGTAAAGGAGCAAATAAGGCAAGCCTTTTTTGCGTGCAAGACAACATATGCATGCAATAATCTAAATCATTTGCTGTTGTTCCTTAGCCTATTTGGCATATGCGCTTTGCAGTTCACATGTTTACTTTTAATATTAACTTGTTCCTTTGCCACCACAACCAAAATATTTGCTAACATTTGCCATGTATCACAGATTGCCAGTTGTCCTTGTACTAGATTAGTCATATTTCTTGTGCCTATGTTGAAAACTGTATGTTTGTCTTATTGGAATGTGCATTATGATCATGTTTTCATGAACATTTTTCTCACGACTTGGGGTCCTCATTTCTCTATCTTGTTCCTTGCTTATGATTATACCCATGTAAATTTTGGCACCATTTTGCGTATTAATGCACTGGTTTGATCCATTTTGCATTTTGGTTAGTAATCAACTAGTCATTTTTATGTTCGGTAGGTTTGGAGCAAGACCCATAGGTGATAAATCTAACAGCCATCCAGAAGGTGAGCACACATGCACTCCTGGAGACTGCTTAAAATTGTGGTATTATGCAAATTGTTGCAGTTTGTTATGGTAGTTATTTAGAAGTTGTGCAAGTCTAGTGTTTACATTTATGTCAACTAATCTGGCCTTTTCACTTATACTCTTATATTTGTTAGATCTTATCAGTTACCATATGTACATAATTACATTGCATTCTTGGGTATGTTCATCCATGCCGACTTGGACGTTAGTTGTTTGCTCAGGCTGTTGTAATGATATAATAACTAATGTTACATGCTGATCATGCGTAGAATTTATGTGAATTTACTTTCCTTGTATAATTTTAGTATATGTCAGTGCTGATCACTTGACCTTGTTGCCAGTACATGGAGATTTTCTCAAACAGGAGCAGTTAGATCTAGACTACATGGGTTACCCGAAGTTACCCTCCTCCATGTTAGGAGGTGTGTCACTGCTTCTAAATTTGCTGACCTTTTACAACAATCCTGTACCACTAACAACTATCTACAATGTATATTTCTCCAGATGGCATGATTTTGGTTAATACTTTTGAAGAGACTTTTGGCGACATACATGGTGAAGGTGTCTGGAGAAAATTTGGTAAAAGAGCTTCTAACATAAATCGCAATGTTGTCGCACTGGCTTCATTCAATGGTGATTTTACAGTAATGTGCCATTTAGTGTTTCATCTATGTTTTGATTACAACTAGCTAATTGCCAGAATAATGGTACGCAGGAGAAAAAATGTTTTTTGCATGCACGGGTTTTTTATTGAATGGAATGGATCTACGATAATTTTGACATCAGCAAGCTTGGTTAGAAATTCTGCTGATGAGAACAAGATTGTTGAGAACTTGAGGGTTGGTGCTCCTTGTTCCGTAACTGCTGTTCTTTTGAGGTGCTGCTTAAGTCTCATCACTGTATTACTTGCAGATTGAAGTGTTGCTTAGCAGCCAACACAGAGAAGGGACGTTACAACATTATAGTCTACATTACAACGTTGCTCTAGTCAGTGCCAAGGATCGCCTTGCTCTTCGTCAATTAAATACTCTGCTTTGTTTGAACAAGACTTTTAAAGTAGCAGCAATAGGGCGTTGCTTCAAATCAGGCGCGTTAATGGCTACTAGTGGGCATCTGGTTTCCTGGACAGGCACACTTGATTGCGATTTCCTCTCAACTTCCACGTGTAAAATCACCAAGGTAATCCAGTGTTTTTTATTCCCTAATTTTCTATGGTGATAGTAAATACTCTGTTTTTTGCAAGGAGTAGTTTGACCGTCCAAAAGCGAGCTTTGATTGTAAATTCCCCTGACATTATCTTGCTTGCAGTTAACATGGCCATGAGAAACACTTTGGCATATGAATCTAATTTGTTTTATTAATCAATGGTCAAAGCTTGAATTTGGACACACAAAATACGCCTTGTATTTCTGAAAAAAGGAAGTATAGTTGCATCGGAATGAGTTTGCTAGCAATACCTATTTGGAATGGAAATCACAGCTTGTTCATGTCGACTTTCTAGGCTGGGATTGGAGGCCCTCTTCTTAGTATTGATGGAGATGTTATTGGCATGAACTTCTATGATAAGAGAATAGGAACCCCTTTCCTGGTTTGGATAAAATTTACGAAATTCTAACATCGTTTGAGACAAAAAGGTATTCAAGTGCATATCACATAAGTTCTTTTCTGAATATTTTAAGAAGCTTGCTGAAGCATATGTCGTGTCTCGATGCACGGACACTGGGAGTATAGGATACCCCCTTTTAGGTTCGGCACGGGGCGCGAAGGAGGCTGAGAATCGTCTTCTCGGGCGGAGTCTAGATCAAGCTCTCCTCTCCACGATCAAAGCATGCAACCAAAGGGACACAAGGAGCTACCCAGGTTCAGGCCGCCCGGAGGCTAAAAGCCCTACTCCTGCATGTCTGGATTGATGGGTTCTTCATAGTGTGGCTTACAATGGAGCCTCCCGGATGGGGTACCCGGAAGGGTTTTGGCTGGAGGTAGAAGAAGGACAGATCCTGACCCGGAGGAGATCACCTTCCCCTCTACCTTCGCAGCCCTAGTCTAGTCTTGCTCTGGTTGGACTTGTGCCTTGGTTCGACCTCCCTTCCTCCGTGCCTTGGTCCTCCTTTTATAGGCTAAGGGGTTGCCACAGGGTCACGTGAGGGGCACGAGGGACCTTCGGCGTGAAGGACCCTCCTCATCTAGTTTAGGGGGAGACGTGGCCTCTCCTCAGCCTAGCGTCTCCTTTGGGTTAGGTGGGAGCGTCCGCCTTGGGGTGGACAGGGCTGACACCACCACGGGCTGTGCTTCCCGCCCGCGCTACCTTCGCCTTGCTTCCCAAGTCTTCTGAGGTCTTCTAGCGTGAGGTGGAGAGCTTATCCACAGTGATGTGGGAAGTACCCGAGAGGGAGCCTGGCCTCCTGCCGGGAACTCGGGCTCTCGGGTCCTTCCTTGCCTTCTTGCTTGGTTCGGGGACCCGGCAGGCCCCAGGACCGGAGCCCTTTGTCGACGTAGGCCTTGCTTGTCCTGACGGTGAACCCGCCAGCTTGACTTGAGTCTTGGTCTTGTCCATCTTCATCTTGGGCCCACATGGGGTGGACCCACTTTGGCAGCACTAGGGGAACCCCGTGTTCCACTGCTGCGACAGTAGCCCCCGGGCATGGTCCCGGCGGCTCTTGCTCCAGCTGCCGGGGCTATGGCCTAAAGATAGGTCAAAGTGGGTCCCCGGGCACCTGGTCTTCCTTGCTCTGCTCCGTTGGGGACCCGCCGAGGCGAGGTAGAGACGAGCCCCCGGGTCCTGTTGACTGAATCGCGGCGAACGTTGCGATTCATACGGACTCCGTGCTTATCTTGGAATCCAACGGGCGAAACGCGCAGAAATCGGCACGCCCCCTCGATCCCCACGTCCGTCGGAGTAATGAGGCCGCGACGCGACGTGTGGGATGCCTTATAAGCCACGACTGGCTTCCACTGTAGCCGTTACCTCTCCAGATTCGCCGAAATCCCCAAATCGCCGCGCAGGAGACTCCTTCTCCCTGACTTCGCCGAGCGCCGCCCCCGCCTCGGCCGCGCAATCCGCCGCCGCTCCTTGTTCTTGCCCCCAGCCCATGCCGCCTAAGCGGGATAGGATAGGAGTGAGGAAGATGTCACAATCTGCCGCTGAGAAGATGGCGATGGAAGCTTCTCTGGCCGAGGCGCCGCCTTCAAGGAGGGTGACTCAAGCCCTCTTTTCTCCCAGCGAGTATGCGTCAGAGGAAGCCATTCAACGCATCCGCCAATCCCTGGCCGCGAGCTTCCGCGGTGCTGAGGGAGTGGTGGTGCGCCCTGGGAGCGGTCCTCAACGAGAAGGAGAGGTGATTACTTTCCACGACTTCTCCGTCGTCGGCCTTCTTCCTCCGTTCTCCGAGTTCTTTGCGGCAATCTTGGAGGCTTATGGATTGCACATGCTGCACTTGCACCCCAATGCCGTGATGATGCTTGCTACCTTTGCCTATGCCTGCGAGGCATTCGCGGGCGTCATGCCCTCGGTGGCCTTATTCCGCCATTCTTCGTTCCACGCCTGGGGAAGTCCAAGTGGATCGCTGGCGGTGTCTCTTTCTGCCTCCGGAGTGATGCGGCGCACCAGTACCCGGAAACATTCACCAAGGCCTCGGTTGGAGAATGGAGGCACAACTGGTACTTTGTCGAAGCTGATGGGACCAACCCCCATCTGATGACTCCATTTTATCCAGCGGAGCGATTGGCACATTCCAAGGAAAGAAGCTCTCAAGGGGAAGCCCTGGCTTCGGCCATTAACAGGCTGACTGCGCTCCGTGCAAGGGGAGTGACGGGCGCCATGATCCTGGCAGACTTTCTTCGCAGAGGGATTGCCCCTTTGCAGTTCCGGAGCCGCCCGCTCTGGGAACTCGCTCAGGTGGGTAGCAGCCTTCCACGTCCAGATTCCACTTGACAGAGACTACCTGGGCTCTGACCATGGGCTATGTGTTGCCATGGGTACCCTTTGAATTCCAGGATGAGGTCTTGCCGCTGTTCGAGGATCCAGCCGCCGACGGCATCCGATCTTCAATGCCAGCGTGCAATGAGTACGGGGTGGCGGGTACTACCAAGATTGAGCCCCCGCCGGCACCCAAAGCACGCAGCCTTCAAGGAGAAGGCCAAGGGGGCAGAGCCTTGCCCGCGGGGACGTTTCCCCTGAAGAACCTGGGTCTTCGGATGACGAAAGCGACGAGGCGGCTCCTCCGGGAGTGCCTTGCGGGGCGGAGGCCCCGGTGCTCCTTCCGGGCGGCGACAAACCCGCCGGGAGACGGACCTCTGGAGCAGCCAGTGCCGCCGGGCTCGCCGTCGATGCAGGAGTCTGACCAGGCGTCGGAGGCTATCCCTCCTCCCCTTGCAGACGTGGAGGTTGGGGAAGAGAGCCTGTCCTTGCCTGACCTCTTTGACGACTTGGTGAAGAAGAGATGGAGCTTCTCCGGATCGAAGAGAGCCCGCCGGTAAGCTTCGCTGGCAACTGGCCTTGAACGTGAAGTTGCTTCCCTTTTGCCATCGTCCTGACTTCTTGTTCTGGTCTCTTGCACAGGAGCCCGACACCGGAGTGGCCAAGCAAACGGCCCCGGGGAGGCGAAGATGCCGAAGCGACGAGCTCCACCGACACCTCCGACGGAGGCGACTCCGAGCCCCCGAGCCCCCGGTCCGCCCCAAGGATCAGGGAGGTGGCTCCAGTCGTTGCAGGCGAGGCGAAGCTGTTGCGCGGAAGGCCCGGGGAAGGCGCGACGTGGATCCCCAGGCGACCTCTGGACCGCGCAGACTTGAAGCAGGCGGGTTCATCCCCAGGGGCTCGGCCCTCGGGAACGCTGACCCCTGCCATGAACCCGGGAGAGTTGAGGAAGGCCCCGGGTTCTCCAAGACATTCTCCAGCGTCTCGGAGTTCTTGTCCTTTGCCCGCGCCGAACTGGCGCGGTTGGTGCCCCCGACCTCCGGCGGCGGGGAGCACTCGCAAGCTCGCGAACTGCGGCTTTCCTCGGGGGAGGAGGCTCTTGGCGCCAGAGAGCTGAAGCTGGCGGCGGACGAAGAGCTGCTCTACGCTTGGGAACAGAGAGTGGCCAGCCGCGAGAAGGAGCTGGAGCGACGAAAGACCGAGCTGGAAGACGAAGAGCGCCGCTACCTCGGCACCATTGAGGAGCTCCAGATCAGAATGGAGCGGGACGAGGACCGCTTTGAGCAGGGCCTGGAGAACGTGGCTAGCTGGGCTCGCAGCGAGGTCGAACATGACCTTCGAGCCAAAAGCAGAGCCGTCTCGTCACTAGGCAAGCAGGTCTCCAAACTCCAGAGCGAGCTCAAGAGCGAGAGGGAGAGGCGAGAACAGGCCGCCAAGGATTTCCAGAGAGCTAGGGGCGAAAGAGACAGCTTGTCCGCCCGGGTCGAGTCGATGGCTGCCACGATCGAGGCGCAGAAGCAGGCTCTCAATGCAGCTGAGAAGTTCAAGCAAGAGGCCACGGCTGGCCGCGCCATGGAAAGAAGGATCCGGGAACTGGGCGAGGCGAACGATTTCTGGAAGGACAAAGATGCGCGCATGACCGTCCTTCGCAAGAAGGAGGCAAAGGAGCTGGCTGACGGGAACGGCGATGGAAGCGTCCAAATCTCAAGCTCAGATTGCGTGGCATCAACACGAGCAGGTGTCCAACCAGCTGAAGTAGTGCAGGTCGAGCTGGCGGAAGCAAGAGACGCACTTGAGAAAGAACAGCGACGATTCACACTCCACCGCCGCGATGATAACAACATCTTGCTCCAGATGAACCACGGGTCCTTGGATATCGTGAGGGAGTTCACGAACTTGGGAGTGCCTTCTCCGCCTGTTCTCATGGCCGACCATTCCACTTCCTTCGTCCGCTATCCCGGGTTCTTGAAGTACGTGGCCTCGCTCATCAAGGGTATCAAGGAGCAGGCTAGCAGAGCCACTCGCCTTGCTGGGGAACAGGCAGTGAGGCAGGTGACGACCCGGTTTGTCACAGCACTTCGTCAGCGGCATCCGCAGCTTTCTTTGCTGTCCGAGCTAGAGGCGCCTGAACCCGAGACGCCGCTTCCTCCAGACGTGTCCCGCCAGGTGGAGGAAATCTTGGAGCGCCTTTCCCGCGAAGACGACCCGTGAACCTGTGAAGTCCTGAAAAGGACAATACCAAGGGCCGTGAACCATGCTTTTGTACTGATATTGCCAACTGGCTTATGAACTCATGCTTTTGAATGTAAATAACTTCTTCCCAAAGTATATAAGTTTTATTGTACTCGTGGGGGCTTAACGCTCTCGGGAAGGATCCAAAGGTGTGAGCGCTAACCAGCCGTGGGCATTCAGACTGGTCCGAAATGCTGACACAGGGCGCAACCCCCCAAAGGACCCACCGTTTCCTGACCGCACGGACCTCAGCCCACGACTCCACTGCCCGAGGGAAACTGACAGTGTCATCGCGAAGGCGCTGCCCCAGGAGAACGCCCGCTTTCGCCTTAGCCAAAGCACATAAAACAGATGTACCCGGGAACAAGCCCGTGCAAGCACGTTTATACTTAGCTCGCGTTTTGATTCCTTCAGGCTACCTCGGTAATCGTTTGTCGCGCTGCCGCCAAGGCGGGTCTTCTATGCCGTATTTCAGACATAATTCTGCCTTGCCCAGCAATTCTTGGCGGGGACAAGGTTTCCAACCGAGATAGCCTCCAATGCCGACTAGGGGCATGACTGGCTGGCTTG
Organism: Poa pratensis; assembly: GCA_947311845.1. Lineage (NCBI taxonomy): Eukaryota > Viridiplantae > Streptophyta > Magnoliopsida > Poales > Poaceae > Poa > Poa pratensis. The sequence continues at coordinate 11,783,498 of CAMZMU010000051.1, forward strand.
CGCCGGTCCGGAGACCATTGTGTTACTTGCTCGAGTTACCCGGAGACCACCCAACTGGTGATCCGGCGACTTGCTGGCGTATCAGAGACGCCGGTCCGGAGACCCTACGGTTGTCTTAGCTTTCTGGACCCGGATGTTCCTTGCTTGATGACCCGTCAATCTTGCTGGCACGTGCCGGTCCGGAGACCCTGAAGCTGCTTTACCCGGGATCCTGATGCCAGCCACTTAGCAATCCATACTTCTGAGGGGGTCCACTTGGTCCTGGCTGTATTGTGACGATGTGACCCGGGAGATCCCATTCTCCCTGGCCAAATCTCCGCAGATGAAGGTTTGATCCCAGCTAGCTGCAGTTTGCCCTTGACTGCTTTGTGTCTGTGGGGGGCCGGTAGTGGGCAAGGTTCCGGGGGCTCTTCAGTCTGAGTGGACGCATTGGCGAAAGTCCGGAAAGATCTTCCCTTTTGAGGAACCCCAGCTGTGGCGCTCCCCTTGGCTTTCTTGGGCTTCTTGTTGAGAGGGCAATCTCGGCTGATATGTCCTGGTTCTCCACATGTATAGCAATCACCGTTCTTCTGGCGTATCTGGATGTCGTTGAACTGTCGGCAATCTTCAGACTATGCCTGTCAGATCTGTGGTACATGCACCACACCCGGGCTGGCCATCTTTGCGCAGAGGAATCTTGAGCTCTTGGGGCACGTAGATGAGAGGATCTTCTTGCCGAGGCTCGCCTTTCGTGTCTTGGTCGAGGTTTTCTTCCTCCGGAAGCGGCACTGTGGTTGGCGCGTCGGAACAGAGTTCCTCCTTCACTCCATGCGTCCATGGGGAAAGAGGGACATCAATGTTCGTGGCACCTTCCTCAGGTCTTCCCTCGCTGACCAGAGAGCTGACATAAGCGGCGGGAGGAACGAAATGGACTCCAAAGGCGATCTTCAGCTGCAGGTGCTGGCGAGGACTCGTCAAGAACGAAGCCGAGACCAGGGTACCGCAGGAACTCCAAGGCTGCCTTTCCCTTTCTCTTCTTTGTCATCTTGGCCGTCGGATTCGGCACACTTGTGAGAGCCGAAACTAATGCTGCTCCGAAGGCGCGGGGGTCTTGGAGCAGATCTTGCCACGGACGAGAAGCTCGACGCAGAACTTGACGATGAACTTGACGATGAACTTGGCGCTGAACTTGAGGTCGATGAAGAAGAAGACGAATCCAGCGCTTGCGCCCCCTACCTGGCGCGCCAGATGTCGTGTCTCGATGCACGGACACCGGGAGTATAGGATACCCCCTTTTAGGTTCGGCACGGGGCGCGAAGGAGGCTGAGAATCGTCTTCTCGGGCGGAGTCTAGATCAAGCTCTCCTCTCCACGATCAAAGCATGCAACCAAAGGGACACAAGGAGCTACCCAGGTTCAGGCCCCCGGAGGCTAAAAGCCCTACTCCTGCATGTCTGGATTGATGGGTTCTTCATAGTGTGGTTTACAATGGAACCTCCCGGATGGGGTACCCGGAAGGGTTTTGGCTGGAGGTAGAAGAAGGACAGATCCTGACCGGAGGAGATCACCTTCCCCTCTACCTTCGCAGCCCTAGTCTAGTCTTGCTCTGGTTGGACTTGTGCCTTGGTTCGACCTCCCCTTCCTCCGTGCCTTGGTCCTCCTTTTATAGGCTAAGGGGTTGCCACAGGGTCACGTGAGGGGCACGAGGGACCTTCGGCGTGAAGGACCCTCCTCATCTAGTTTAGGGGGAGACGTGGCCTCTCCTCAGCCTAGCGTCTCCTTTGGGTTAGGTGGGAGCGTCCGCCTTGGGGTGGACAGGGGCTGACACCACCACGGGCTGTGCTTCCTGCCCGCGCTACCTTCGCCTTGCTTCCCAAGTCTTCTGAGGTCTTCTAGCGTGAGGTGGAGAGCTTATCCACAGTGATGTGGAGAAGTACCCGAGAGGGAGCCTGGCCTCCTGCCGGGAACTTGGGCTCTCGGGTCCTTCCTTGCCTTCTTGCTTGGTTCGGGGACCCGGCAGGCCCCAGGACCGGAGCCCTTTGTCGACATAGGTCTTGCTTGTCCTGACGGTGAACCCGCCAGCTTGACTTGAGTCTTGGTCTTGTCCATCTTCGTCTTGGGCCCACATGGGGTGGACCCACTTTGGCAGCACTAGGGGAACCCCGTGTTTCACTGCTGCGACAACATAATCTATATATTGGTATCTTTGACAGTATTTTTTTTGATGGGTGGTATGTTTGACAGCAAACCTGGTGAAGTTGGCAATGACAGTGATCCCTCTGGAGCCTCTTTCTGGAAAATGGATAGAGATGACAAAACTGAGTTCAACAGGTTGGTATTCTGATGCATATTAAGCTGTGGTTAAGTTTTGGACAAATTATTTCACTGAATTGAACTGCAGGTGGCCTGTGCCCATGCCTGGCTGGTGCAATCCTGACTTTGCGGATAAGGATAAATCTGATGATGATGAGTTGGTTGATCCCAAATCTTGCTTTGCGCGATACCGTTACTTGAAGGGAAAGAAAGTCATGCTCTTTTAGATGCAGTCACAGCCTTGATTGGTCACACAATATCCATATCATTGCTTGTTTGAGATGGCAGAAGTATCATGTGGCTTGCTGAAGTCTTATTATGTGCTGCGTTTGTATCTTGGAATCATTATGTGCTATGTTGTGTAATAGCATGCGGGGTAGTTCAAGTTACACTATTGTACTCGATAAGACTGTAATTTGCTGCATGTGGTGTTTGTCGAATACTGTTTTGGGCACAAATCAATGTTTTGTGTTGTAAGCCTGCCAACCCATATGAGAATTGCCACAATACCACTAGTAGAAACCAAATGTTCCAAAATACCACTCAGAAAACCAATGTAGGCATATAGCTAAAATAGCAGCACCGTTAAGGTTTTTTATGCCAAAATACCGTCGTCGTGAGATGTCAAAGGATTGCCGTCAGTCGAACTGCATGATTCTTGTCAGTTTTTTGGAACGCCAAAACTACCCTCATCTAAACCTACTCGTGACCCGGTTGTTTTTTCTCCCGGAGACAAGGCGGTGCGGCTTACCGCAGCATCGCCGGCATGGCTCTTCCGGGCGGGCTTTCCCCATCTGATATTCTCGCTCGTACGCGTCCCTGCCGAACTCACGAGCAGCGGCAGTCATCCGCAGAGCGGCGGAGGCTTAACGGCGCGTGCGCTTGGGGGCGAGGAGATGCCGGCCGCCACACTGGTGCACCACAAGCGGTGGAGGAGGTGCCGCCAGCGCCATGCTGGAGCTGTGCAGGGTGCGGAGGACCGTGCGCTATTCAACGTGTTACTTGACGCGGCCAAATCCTACCTCCTCCTCTGCTCTGTTCTTTGTAATCTTTGTTGATCGCTCGTTGGGAAGATCCACTTCAAAAAAAAAAAAAAAGCCTACCTTCTCCTGCTCTCTGAGTCAGTCTCCGCTGTACATTGATTTGTTTTAATCACCAGGAGCAGGGACAATGAAAACTGCATGGAAATACTCCCTCTGATCCAAAGTGTTCTGCAAAAACAACCTAACAAGTATAGCTCGTACGTATACCTTGCAACGCTTTTTTCGGATCAGTGGGAGTAGCACTTCGGTTAATTGCCATCTCTAATAGTCTAGTGCAATTGAGAATACTATATATATGGAGATGAATTGATACATGATACGGCCCCAAATTACAAGCATTAGTGATGGTGTCTGATGTACGAAACAACATGATGTATGTATGCAAGTTGGCCATACATGGATTTAGAGTATACGTGCTTGTTAAATTTTCGAAAATATTGCTTAACTCTTCCTGTCAAAAAATTGAGGATGGATTCCTGAAATCTTGTCAAAATATTTCCAAAATCTGATTTAGAAGTTGCTCAAATGAGAGTCATAGTGTGTGAAGAGGTAAGGGCACGACAGTCAGTTTGTGTGAGTGTTACTCTCAGCTAGTGCATAGTGGTATTTTGGCATAAAAAACTACTCCCTCTGTTCCTAAATATAAGATGTTTTAGCTTTTGTTCACATTCACATGTATCTAGATGTATGTGGACATGTTTTAATGTGTATACTCATTTGGATTTGCACCTAGCCAACATGTGAGCTAGCTAGAACATCTTACATTGTGAAACGGAGGGAGTAGATTGTAATGATATTTTGGCAAGCTTTGTTTTTTGAGTGATATTTTGGAACTTTCGGTTTCGACTAGTGGTATAGTGGCGATTCTCTCTTTCTTTGGACACTAAACTTCTCTTAAGAATAAGAAGGTGCGTGTGACAAAATATGACAAACAATCAAAGTCTGCTTGCAAGATACATCTACCGTCTTTCTTTTTTAATAGATTTTCAACAACTGTTATGTCCTCAAAAAAGTAAAAATAATCAAATCATATTTTCTGCATACAACACACTTAGATAAGAAAATTTTAGAGAAGTTTTACTTGAGGAAAACAGAAGCACAAGTTTAGAGAGACACGTGGTAGATAATGAGATAGAGAGTCACAGACTCACCGTGAGTGGCCGCCGCTAGTCGGCCTCCCTTCTAGCTTCTTCCTGCTAGGCCTAGTGGCAGCGGAGGAGTGGAAGATGAAGAGTGCGTCATGGCAGCCAACAAGGGAGATGGAGAGCAACGCATGTAAGAAGAGATGAAGAGAAGGCCGGGGGCCTCCCCACCTCGAGATCCAACATCGCCGCCACCAAATCATGGAAGAAGAGATGAAGAGGCAGCCGGCAGCGAGCCGCACCTCGAGATCCAACATCACCGCCACCAAATCCACCCCACCACTTGTATTCCTCCTTCATCTAGCCATGGAGCTCACTTTCTCGTTCTCTATCATCCTGCGCCGGAGCTGCCGCCTCCAAACGTCTGTGACCCTCCCGCTCCAGGTCGGGAACCTGACAGGGGGAATGGAGGGACGAGGAAGAGTCGGCGGCAGAGTTGAGAGGAGGAAGGACACGGAGTAGAAGAGGGGCGTGAGTTTGGAGGACGAGAGGGGATTGGTCCTCCCTAGGGTTTTCATAGACCAATCGTTGTCCACAACGCATGAGCGACGCAGACGAGGTGGTTTTGCCGCCTGACTTGTGGACCTCATGTGCAGTGAGCCCCACCTGTCATTGACCCATTTAGCCAGCCAAGAAGTGAAACAAAAAATACAGCATCACGGCTGCGGTAAAAAGCAAGCTGGAAAATTTACTATTTGGCTGAATCGTACGTTGGCATGCAACTTGGAAGTTGTGGATGGCCTGGTTGACCGGGTCATCTTGTAACATTTAAAGGAGTAATTCATCTAGGCTATAACAATTGCTTTTTGGTATTATTTAGTTAATGCCAAATTTTTAAGTCACTAAACATGTTTATTTTCATTCTCTGTCCTACAAATTCACAAGTTATGTTCATTGGAGTTTCTATCTAATTGGTCCTAAGCTACGACAATATCTGCATGCTATTATGTAGTTTATGCCAAATTTAAGTCACTAAATATGTTGGTTTGCAATGTTGCTTTATAAGTTCACAAGTTACGTCATTATAATTGATATCTTGTTCGTTCTAAACTAGTTCAATAGCCGTCTATTATAGAGGGAGTATTATTTAGCTCATGCCAAATTTGAAGTCATGGAACTTGCTGATTTTCATTTCTAGCTCACAAGTTTTGCCATTATAATTTCTATATAGTTAGTTCCAAGTTATAATAGTGATTGTATGCTATTATGTAGTTAATGTCAAATTTTAAGTCTACTAAACATGTTGATCTGCACTTTCAGCTCTACAAGTTGCCGTGTTGTCAGAAATGCTCTTACATCGTTAAGTCCAACAAACAAATAGCCTAATTACATCAATCCTCTCTTTGTAGTTCACTAGAGAATCAAAGCCGAGGCCACCATGCCTTGCCGTACAACGCTTGACGTCAATTCATCGGCCGTAGTGATTGTGTATGCTGCTTTCATTACGTCTAGGTTTTATCCAAGTCTCCAATAGTCCAACATCAAAATTTCCAAGTAGATCTTTATGATTATTGATGGATTGAATATTGTGATTGCGGAACTGTTGTAGAATAAAACGCAGGAGAGACATTACTTCTTTTTTTAGAAACATGTAACAAAGAACATAAGGGCGGAGCTGGTAAAAAAAATAGCCAACTTAATAACAACAAGTATAATAGTTGGCTACCTTTCACTCTCATAAAAGTGGCTATGAGCACGTGCAGCAGCTGGCTCTTGCATGAGAGCCTATTTCATTCTCTCTTACCCTTTCTCGTCCATATAAGCACAAATCTATACCTAATAATAAAGGAAAGATGGCTTCTTGTGTTACGTCATTGAAATTGCCCTTGATGTTGATAAAAATTACCCACCACTGCCATCCATAAGTCACATAACGTTTCGATTTTTTTTCCAATCGATGCTCTCACACTCGATCTCTGGCCGAACAAGCCCACTATGCGTGCACGCAGCAGGCGGCGACGCCTCCTCGCCGGCAGCCCGTCACAGTGATGCGCGCACGTGCAGCAGGCGCAACGACGACGCACGCCGAGCAGAGGCAGCAGCGGGCAGCGCACGCGAACGTGGGTGCTCGGCTTGGCGCGCCGGCGACGGCGCACGACGAGCAGCGGGCAGGGGCACGCGGCCGTGCGTGCTCGGCTTGGCGCGACGACCTCCACCTCCTCCGTTCCACTCCAGTAGAAGAATACCGCAGGGTCGCAATCCTCCCGTTCCGAGCACCAGACCCTCCGCGGTCGAGCCCCATCCCCGTTCTTCTGCGCCCACGTCCATTGGCTCCTCCTCGCTGTCGACTGTAGAGAAGCTCGCATTCACCCTTCCATATATGCCCATCACGCTCGCTAATGCCTCCGGCTTTGTTAGGAAGAAGAAACCTTGCATCACCTGCAACGGCTGTCGTACTTGGCGTTGACCTTCAACTAGAAGATCTGATGGTGCTCCCCGGTCCGGCATTTCGTTCTTCTCGGACCAATTAAAGAGCCGTTGTTGGACTTATTCTGAGGAGGATGTGTTGGTCTGGTCCTGTGGGGGTCTTCCTTAGGGATGTAAATGGACGTTTAAATGGCGCCACATGATCCCTTTTATTCCGGTCAACATTTCAAAACGTTTTTTGTTTCATGGAAAAATTAACTACGAACGCATTTATACGGGAATATGTGGTGCCATTTAAGCGACCATTTACATCCCTAGTCTTCCTCAATCCGCTCCAATTGGGCGCCAAAAATCAATGGTGCATTGTCGTATCCTCAGGTCTCCTGCACTGGTGATTATGTGGGTTCACAAGTCAGGACGATGGCGCAGTTTTGGAGATGGCTTGCTTGGTGGCTCATGTAGTGGCGTCGCTTCTCCTGTCGAGTACAGAGTGGAAGCAAAGCAGTATGCAGTCTGAATCCCTCTGTAAACTGACGCTCAGGGACACAAATAACAGCCAGCCGAACTATTCTTCAATTCCAAAAATGTGTACATGTCATGCTTGCATGTGTGTATTGCAATTTGCAATACTTATTTTAGGACGAAAGTGTCATGTATAGTGAATGTACACCGTAGCTGGAAGAAACAGTACTGATAGATTTGATTAATGCTAAAAGATTAGCTAACACTTGACTGAATTTACTCAACGATTTCCTTGGCCAAGCTTTGCAATTCTGCATTTATTATTTAATCATATAAATAATATCCTTTCATTTTCCTTTGAATACAACTATTGAACAAAAAGGGCTGAGATTTTAAATGTTTGCCGATAAGTTTATTATAGTTTTCAAATTAATTACATTTCAATTAAAGAAAGTAGAACCTTAGCTTTTTCAGATATTATGTGGATATTTCTTTCTATGCTCGTGAACTATGTTTACATGTGGGGGGTAAGGAAAAACTTAAGAAAGCGTGCGTCTTCGCGATGCAAAAGTTTCTATCCTGTTGCAACGCACGGGCATGTTTCCTAGTATATTATTTAAATCTTTACAGATAACATGGATGGGGGATAGGAGAGAAAATGAAAACGGACTCTCATGTAAGCCAGCTGCAGCACGATCTTCTAACCACTTTGTGAGAGTGAAATGTGAGTCATGTCTTAATAAAGTTGCACATGTTTATAACTAACAATTATAAAAGGTGGCTATATATAGGGTTGGCTATATATGATGTACCAATACCTTATAGCCAGCTGTTGGCTCTACATAGTACCTCTAGTAAATCGCTTACAAAGATTTGACTGCAATGTGCATTTTCAAGAGATTTAAAGTATCAATTGACATTTGACTCATTATATTGTTAAGTCCAAGGCCTTAAGGCATCTCCACCTGCTCTCCGCAAATAGACTGGACACGTCCGTTCCTGTCGCACCCCAAACGGACATGTGAGGGTGGATATGTCTGTTTCACCTCAAATTCTGCCCAAGTTTGGTTCAGGTTTGGGACGAAGTTCACCATTTGTGCTCCCGTGTCCGCCCCGAGCCCGGTCGACATCCACATAAACCTCCACCCCACACCCCTCTCCAATCCCAAGCACCCCCTCCTCCTCGCCAATGGCGTAACCCGGACCATTCCCTATATTCTCTAGGTTTACCGAGGGCAATGCTCCAACGATCAACGTTGAGGTCAATGGCAACCCATACAACAAGGGGTACTACCTAGCCGATGACATCTACCCTTCATGGTCTACGTTTCTAAAGACAGTCCGCAACCCTAATAACAAGAAAAAAGTCGTCAGATGCTCAAGAGAAGGATGTGGCGTGAGAATTTGGTTTGCTCCAATCTCGTTGGGCTATTGTTCAACACCCTCTATAACATGTAGCAAGAAGACCAAGTGCGACGTGATGACCGCTTGTGTGGTCGTGCAACATGATCGTTGAGAATAAGCAAGATTGTAGGATCTTCGACCAAGGGTGCACATTAAGCATGATTGTAGGGTCTTCGATCAAGGGTGCACATTTCGGGGGGTTGATTATGACCGCAGTATAACTTTCTACGTTTCAATGCATCATGAGATCCGAGATAAAAGCTACCAAGATCGACTTCAAAATCTCCATTTTAACTCATTGTGCGAACTATGTTGTTTCTTTTATTCTATTTTTATTGTACCAACTACTCCCTCCGTCCGCTGAAGAGTGGACGTCTAGGTTTTTCAACACAAATTAACAATTTTGTAGAAAACCCCTCCTCCTCTCATTTAAGCTACTAGCCAGGAGTGGTGCTGCTTCGATTCACGTACGTGTTTAATGTGCATGCCTCATTAATCACTAGCAAAATACAATCCAAGCAGTAGAATCACTTCCCGCCATCTAATTTAACTTCAGCTTGCACGGTTCCCGCGATTGAGGGCCCTTTTGTTTGGGCTGGCTGTGGCTGGCTGTGGGTGCTGTGCAGAAAAGTGCTGTCCAGGGAAGCTGGCTTTTTTCAGTGGAGGTCTTTGGCAACCTAGCTGGCTGTCTGACTGTAGATTGTTGAATTGTCTGAAACACCCTTTATAGTCATCAGAATTGTTTTGTTGCTGCTCTCACGTGTAATAAATAACATGTGCATATAAAATTCAAGTCAAACTTCATATCCGTACAATTATCATTACATAACCATTACGAATATATAGTTGTTCAAAATTCAATTCCACTACATTATACTAGCAAGATCAATGAGTTCTAACGTAGAAATGAACAATGCGTTGGCAATGTCGTCGCGTGTTCCATTCATGCCTCTTGTGTGTAGTTCACCCGACACATGGTCACTGGACAAGGTAATTGCTTGCCTTTGAACCTTGGGCATGTAATTCTCATCTGCATCACATCGATCAAATTGCTTATCACGCAAGTTGGAGTCTCTAATGAAATTGTGAAGCACACAACAAGCAATGATAATTCGCTTTTGTGTAACCAAGTCGAAATGAGGGATGCCCTTCAAAATGCGCCACTTATTTTTCAAGATCCCAAAGATGCGCTCAATGCAATTTCGCAACGATGAGTGGGCATGGTTGAAAATTTCTTCCTTCTTCGTTGGTGGCCCTTCTCGACGGAAATCCGGAATATGGTATGTATTGTTTTTGTATGGAGCTAGGAACCCCTTTCTGTTTGGATAACCAGAATCAACAAGATAGTATGTACCTACGCACACGAGAAAATTTTATGAAATATGACTTCAAGTAATAATGCATATGTATCTCATGTGAATAATGACAAAAAGAATATTACCATCAGGAGGGGTTGGGAACTCAATTGGATACTTCTCCATGCTGTGTGTAAGAATGCGGTTATCATGTACCGAACCAGCCCATCCAGCAACCACAAATGTGAATCTGAGATCAAAGTCACATATCGCTAACAGATTTTGCGATGTGTAACCATGTCTTCCTGTGTGGTTGACCTCTTCTTGTTTGTCAACTTCAACAGGGATGTGTGAGCCATCAATGGCGCCAATGGCACCTTTGAAATGAGGATAGAAACGTGCATCTTGAAGCCTTGGATGCACATCCTTGAAACTTCGATCCACTGGTTTTATGTTATCTTTACCCATGTTGTACAAATAATTCAATACCATATGAAATTTCCTATGAATTGTTTCAAGAGACCGACTGAAATGGTTCTCAACTTGGGTAAACGATTGTGGTCCTCCAACACACCATAGAAACATCCCTAGACATTCAACAGATCCCATGTCTCTAGTTGAAATTAACCCATAGTTGCTAACTAGGAGGTCGTGCAATTTGTGAAACACATCAGGATACATTCTGAACATTTTGTAGCATCTTTTTCTATCAGCAAGTTGTTCATACACCCATTCATTCCCAGTTTGTTGTGGAATTCTCTTAGGTGCCTTATTCAAATACTTCTCAGAATAGAGATTACCAATGTAGCCCAACACAGCCATGTCATGTGCCAACCCGAGGAGATGACGAATCCTTTCTTCATCACGTCCATTGTCGCCACCACCATCCATCCTACAAATTTCATATAAGAATATGTCAAAAAAATTGACATGACATAGTTGAAGGATGGTAACAAATAATAAGAAACAACACATACAAGAGGCATCAAAGGAAATGGTTTTTGATAAGAAACAACACACACACGGGGCAACAAAGGATATAATGGTTCATGCAAGGTAGCAAATGATAACAAACAGTACACTTAATGGTTTACAATAAACAAACAGTACATTACACCTAACAAGCAAACAACACTACTTGTTCATCTCATCGTGCATGCTCTTGAGATAATGAAGCCTTCCTGCAGATGTTTCAAGGCCTGCAAACACCTCTCGGTTCTCCCTCTTCACGGCAAGCTTGCACGCAGTGAACATAACATCAGTTGCTTCACTAACTCCACACTCTCGAACCATCCCTAAAAATTCCTTCGTAGTTGGGACATCATCATTGCCACTTGAACTACCAACATCAGCCTTTGAGACTAGCGAGTTCAACGCATTGTTGTACACCCTGAAAAAGGGGCTCTCCTTCTCTCCACCACCAAACTTGAGGCGCTTCGCCAAGTTTGGTGTCTTTTTGGAGGCATCATCATCATCATCCAATGCAATTGCACCTGCCATGTTCGCTCCCGTTTCTCACCTTGCTGGACGGAGGCGGGGCGGCGGGGTAGTGTGGCGGCGCAGGGTGGCTTCGTCGGCGGCGTCGGAGAGTGGAGCGTGGAGGACGGCGGAGAAGGTGGAGGACGGCGGCGTCCAGGACGGAACGGCAACGGGGGCGTCGGAGCTTCGGCGGCTGGGGCGCTCGGTGGGAGCGGGTGTGGCGGCGGGGGAGGCGTGGTGGTGCGGTGGGGGAGGCGCGGTGGTGCGGCGGGGGAGGCGCGGTGGTGCAGCGAGGTGCGGCGGCGGATCGGCGGCGACGAACCCTAGAGCCTCGCTCGGGTCCCTGTCGCGAAGGAAGAGGATAAGGGAAAAAGAAAAATGCTCAGTTCGATCTGCTCTGCTCGGGCTGGGGTTGCACGGTCCGTTCGGTGGCATTTCTGTCGTAATAACAAGCAACGATATGACCTATATCTCGGTTCACTCGCGGGGAAGCTCGCGAAGCACCTCGCACGCTGCTTTTTTCCGTCTGAAGCAAATCGCTCGGCTTCCGCCGAAGCCCAACGCGCCGCGAGGCCTTTTGGCTGCTAGGGCTGCTTATTTCCGTGGAAAAGCCTCCAAACGCCCAAACAAAAGGGCCCTGAATCATTACACTAGGCTAACCTCGAGGCATAGGCTGAGGGGGTAGATGCAAAATTACAGCTGGAAACGTAAACGTACACTTATTTTCAGAAAAACGCTGGACCCTATACGTCCACTTTTATACGGACGGAGGGAGTATGTTGTAAAAATATGAACCGTGTAGTTTATCTATTTTTAGACTATTTAGTAGCACTTATGTCTTTGTGAAATTGCTATAAAATATGCAGGGCCACTCGGTTCATCCCCACCCCAAAGGAATCAATAAATGTTGCAATAATTACAACACCTACCTCAAACAATTGGTAGAACCGTTGTAGAATAAAATGCAAAAGATACATTCCTTTCAATTTTCAGAAACGAGTGACGATGTTGCAATAAACGTGTTGGGGAAGGGGCCTTATATCTCCGTTTCATGTGCTGTTCAGTTCAAGATCAGATAAGGCTACCAAATTATCAATTTCCACTTTCAAATAATGGTGTATTATCGTGTTCTCAATAATTACATTGCTTCACTAGGCAGGTTTCCATTAAAAACGACTGAGTCAATGTGGCTACAAATGAGAGTGTTCATTTGCTTCTAGGCGGTCTCGATCCATAAAAACCGAAAAAAAAACCACAAAAACTAACAACTTCAAATAAGAGTGTTCATTTGCTTCTAGGCGGTCTCGATCCACAAGAACCGAAAAAAAACAACAAAAACTAACAAACCAAAAATCAAATGATAATTGAACAAATAACAGATGGTTTGTTGGTGCTCAGATTCTATGGGTGTATAGGTGTCGTTCTTAGGGAATATCCCGTCAGTACGAGGAATGTTTTATAATCACTGCACCACAACAACCAAGGTTCAATCACTCAACTCAATATTATGGAAAAGAAGAAACGACGGTTCGCCAAATAATAAACGGCAAAAAATGAAAACAGAAGAACACAAGGAGGCATATATGGAACGGTGGTGCTCAGATTCTATGGGTGTAAGGTGTCGTTCTTGGGGAATTCCCATCAGTACGAGGAATGTTTTATAATCACTGCACCACCAAAACAACTACCGATACAGTTCAAAATCTCTAGTACAGAAGAATAATACTCGGTAAACAAAAAAGAAGAGCAAAGATTGAAGGGGAATTTGGAGGCGAGCGTAACCCAAGATCCATCTAGACGGATTTGTGCTCTAAGCGCCACCGGAATAGCTCTCGGGAGCGTTGTAAACTCAGATCCACCGAGAGAGCGGCGGCCGGAAATTGGGACAGTGCTCCCGGAATCAAACTACGAACGAGATGAACAAGCAAGGTAAGCCAAAAACTCTAATTGGGAAAAAAGAAGAACGGAGCAGAATAATCAGATCGATATGAGACGACGCAGTAAAGGTATGATACGAAGCGGCTGAGCTGGGAGGATGAGTTGACAGGAGGGAGGAGCGGAGTTTATATATAGTCGAAGGGACGCACAAACCCTAGTTCGCGAAGACTGAGGCCCATGAGCTGGGACTCGTTGCTCCAGAAGTCCAGCCCAAGTACTCAGCCCACCATACATGGCCTGTATTTGTTGTTAACTCCAGTACCGCTCAAAAAAAATGTTGTTAACTCCAGAATAATTCTAAAAAAAAGTTATTAACTCCGGTAAAATTCTCAAAAAGAAAATTTATTACTCCATGTACGTGATTTACAAGTCCCTCGAAAAAAAAAACCAGATTTACAAATGCATGGGCGTAATGGACGTAACAACGAAAACACATCAGAGAACCGCGGCGCAGCTCTGTGCCTCGGTGAGTTATTGCCGTTTCTCCTAGCTGCTATAGGCCGCTGGGCGTACGGGCACGGCCACGAAAGGCGCAGTCGCCATTGCCCAGCAGCCGGGACATTTCGACCAGCACCGCGGCGCAGCTCTGTGCCTCGCCGAGCCGGCGCCGCAGCGCACAGGCCTCCGCCTGGAGCCGCGCCGTGTCGAGCCTCGCGGCGAGGACTCGCCGCACGGCCGCGTCCAGCCTCGCCGCTGTCGCTCGTTTCTCGTCCTGGAGCGCCTCCAGCGTCACCTCGAGCTCCTCCGCCCGCCGCCGCTTCCGCGCGCGAGACCGCCTGGCAGACTCCCGGTTCGACATCTTCCTCTTTAGTCGCCGGTTCGCCTCCTCTTCAGGCAGCGCGATGTCCGCCCCGGGCGCCATGGCACAAGTATTGGTTCCCGCGGAACACGACATGCCATTACAATGACCACCGTCGGCAGTCCCTGACGAGCCGTCGAGCCAGAGGCCGAACACGGGTGCGGCGCCGACCATGTCCGCCAACCAGCCCTCGCCGGCGAAGTCGAGCTGCGTGGCTTCTTGCAGGGACAGCATCTTGCCAGCTAGTGTTGCGGGAGTTCAGTTTCTGCGATTGCTCGAGACTATAGTCTATGGGGGTGCATTGAGCGATCAGGGAAAAGGGAGGGAGGAAGACGGAGTCACGGAGCTGAGCCTATTTATGAACACGCTCGCGCAGGCACAGCGATACCCACCAGCTTCAGATCGGCCCGAGCGTCCGGGTCCGGCTTTGACGTGGCCGTTTTCGTGGTCGCAGGTTGCTTCTCCTGTCACTTCTGCAGGAGTTTGTGCCTCGATGGAAGAACACGTGTACCAAGGCTTGGCCCCATTGGCCAGAAAGCTTTGCTCGCTTAGGCACGAAGGCAATGGAGGGATGCCGCGGCAGCACACATGTAGGGCTCTCGTTTCCTCGACACATCCCAACTGATGCATAGCTTTTTTGGCTTGGCGACTGCCTGCGGCGAAGTCGGAGTCGCATGCTCGGAGTTTTCGGGTTGGCAGTGGCCCCCCAGGGGAGATGTGATGACGATGACGCCTTCGTGCGGTCTCGACGAGGCCCTCTCTTGAGCGGCGTGTGGGGTTCTTCTTTTTTTGGTGCCGCTCAGCGGTTGGGTTGGTTTTCGCCGGGTTTGGCCGGCGAGTGGTGCGTTGTGTTGTACGGTTTTTGGCCGATTTTCTTTATAAACTGTCCAACTCTTTTTCAGCTTAATCAATAAATTATCTAAGTTTCGAAAAAAAAAAAATACTACTCGGTACTCCTATATATACTCTCACCATTAATGCTATGAAGGGCTCCAGCTTCCATGGATGCAATGTGATCCTCTCACCAAACGTATCTCACTTGGTGGCCGACCAACCCAAACATTGCTCGCCACGTACTGACGTACTGGACGAAAGAAGGAGATAGGAAACTTGCGACAGGAAAGTCTTGAATTAATTTGTCGACCAACTAAAATCCCAGGTAGTGTATCTACTACTTTCTCTGTCTTTTTCTTTTTTAGAATCACACTAGTGTCTGCTGAGAGCCTGAGAATGGTGGATGCATGCATGTGCATGGTTTATCTGTTTAAGGTCTTCTTCAATGAATTCTCTTTTTAGCTTGTCCGGGACTTTTGGCACTTGGGGACGCGCGTCGGAGTGAATCGCGCGGTTGAAGTCACGATTCGGGAACAAAGTAGCCCTCGCGTGGTTAGGACGGTGGTTAGCAAGAAGAAGGGAAACTGATTTGGCCGGCGGTACGTCACGCGGACAGAACGAAATAGGATTTAGTGGTCCGGCTTATACCTGGACTAATAAACGTTTCTCCTCTAAGCCTCTCTTCCAGAGGCTTGATAGATGTCTTGTTAATCATGAGTGGTGTGCTGCTTACCCGATTTCTAATGTTTACAACATGCCTCTTATGCATTGCTACAGTGATCATGCCCCAATCTTGCTTTCCACTGATGGTACTACCAGGAAAATTAGGAACTCTTTTAAATTTGAAAACTGGTGGCTAAAAGAACAAGATTTTCAAGAAGTTGCTAAAAATACTTGGTTGCAAAATACTTCAGGCAGCTTTCAGGACAGAACTAAGAAACTCTCTGTGGGTTTAAAAGTTTGGTGCAGAAAAAAGAAACCTTTACAGGATGAGCTTAAGGAAATTGAAGCAAAAATTGAAGGCATTCAAAAGAATCCTCCTCAGTTGCAGGATCATGCTCTTGAACAATCCCTTCTCACAAGGTATGAGCAAACGATGACCAAACTTAATGATTTTTACATTCAAAGAGCTAAGAAGCACTGGATCAAAGATGGTGATCGAAATACTGCCTATTTCCATCGATCGGTTGCTAAAAGAAAGAGAAGGAATTCGATCATGTCGGTTAAAGATGAAAACAATGTTCTCCAATTCATGCCTGATCGTATTGCTAATACTTTTGTTGCTTACTTCAGATCTATATTTGCTTCTTCTAATTCTGGTAGAACAAGACCTTTTGACTCATCTTTACCGACGCATTTGGATGATCCTACTTACTCGATCCCAGATAAAAAGGAGCTTCTTGAAACTCTTTCTGACATGAAGAAAAATGCCTCTCCTGGTCCTGATGGCTTTAATGTTGAATTTTATTTGGCAACTTGGAATTGGATTGGTGATGATGTCTTTCGCCTTGTTCGAGATTTTTTTGTTCTGGGTTTGCTTCCTCAGCATGTTAATGACACCCACATTGCTTTAATCCCCAAGAAGTTGGTTCCTATTGTTCCGGCAGATTATAGACCCATAAGTCTTTGCAATGTTATATACAAGCTTATAGCAAAATGTCTTGCAAACAGACTAAAACCTCACTTGCCGGATTATATTCATCCTTCTCAACAAGCTTTTATAAAAGGGCGTCGAATAAGTGACAACATTATCATTGCCCAAGAAATTACTCACTCTTTTGAACTTTCTTCTTGGAAACACAGTGCCTTTATGCTTAAGATTGATCTTGCGAAAGCGTTTGATCGTTTAGAATGGCCTTTCATTGTTGATGCTCTCTCACGTAAAGGGTTGCATGGTCATTTTATCAATCTCATTCATGCCTGCATTTCCTCGCCGACTTTCTCTGTTATCATTAATGGGCAGGCTTTTGCTAAATTTATAAGTGACAGAGGTATACGACAAGGTTGCCCCCTCTCGCCGTATCTTTTTGTCCTTGCTATTAATGAATTGTCGCTTGCTTTACAGGAAGCTCTCTCCTCTTCTTCACTTACAGGCATAATTCTTGGTCCAAATTGCCCTCCGATACACTCGCTTCTCTTTGCAGATGATCTTTTAATTTGTGGAGTGGCATCCCTGCAGGAAGCCCAAGCAATAAGTCATATTTTGAACTCTTTTTGTAATGCTTCTGGGCAACTCCCAAATTGGACCAAATCTGGCATCATTTTCAGTAAATGGGTCCCTCCTTCTGTCCGAGATGATATTCTCATGGTTTTCCCTGTTCCTCTTATGGATAGTGATTTTATTCATCTTGGTCACCCTCTTATTTTGCCGGCTAAGAACAGATCTGAGGCTTACAATTTCATTATTGACAAATTCAAAGCAAAACTTGCAACTTTCAAAGCAAATTCTCTTTCCCATGCTGCCCGCCTGGAGTTAATTAACTCTGTTTTTGCTTCCATTCCTATTTACTACATGTCCAACATTATTTTCTCTCGGAAGTTTGTGGCTAAGCTCAATGCTATCATTAGAACTTTTTGGTGGTCGGGAATTTCTTCGGAACCATCAAAAAAATCTCTTTGTTTAAGAGCTTGGAAAGATATTTGCGCGCCAAAAAAAGAAGGTGGGCTCGGAATACGCAATTTACAGGCTGTCAATCATGGGCTCATTCTGGCGGCGGCTTGGCGTATAGCCCAAAGCCCATCTAGTTTTTTATCGAAAGTTTTGCAGGCCAAGTACTTCTACGATTCTTCGATTTGGAGGCCCAAGCCAAATGTCCCCAAATCAGCTTTCTGGTCCTCTGTTCTCAAAATTATCCCTCTTTGCAGCAAAATTCTTTTTACCAGATTCTAAATGGGGATATTTCTATTTGGAACCAGCCATGGTGTCAATCCTGGACTAGAATCTATGATGATTTAATAATTCAGCCGCAAGGTTTCGTTTATCCGGCAAAAGTACGAGACCTTTGGCTGCCAGGAACTAAGACTTGGAATACTGATTTGATCAATTCTCTGTTCTTGAGTCCTACGGCCTCTGTTATCATTAACACTCCTGTTCTACCGACTTTATCTGATGATATTCTTTGTTGGAGGCCAACCCCAAATGGAAAATGCAACTCCAAATCAACATATCGTGTCTGTTTGAATGCTTTGTTTGATGCAGGGTTACAAAGACCGAGGCAATTGGATCCTCAAACAGTCAAGCTTCTTAATTCAGTTTGGAAGAACAAGGAGATGGTGCCGAGGGTTAAGACTTTTGCCTGGAGACTTCTAAGGAGAGCAATTCCTTCAGGTCAGAGAGCCTCTAGATTTTCTAAACACATTGATGCCCTCTGTTGTAGGTGCGGAATATCGGAGACAGATACTCACATCTTCTTCACCTGTCCGTTCGCGAGAGCTGCTTGGTTCCAAAATCCTTGGTTTATTCGTGCTGATATTTTCACCCAAAATTGTGCCTCTTTCACTCAAATTATTTCAAATCTTTTAAGCCTTGACCATCCACATGTTTCCATAGAAAATATCTTCACCTTTCTTTGGTGTTTGTGGAAATCCAGAAACGATCATCTCTTTTGCAGGAAGCAAGGACAACCGTACCAGATTCATTTAAATGCTCAGGCGTTAGCCAATGATTTGGAACAGCCAAGTGCTACTCTAATTAATTCTCTGCCCTCTACTTCGGCCTTTCCTGTTCCTCACCCTAACATATCTCTTTCAAATGATCTTGATGTAACAGGGAATAAAATTTATTGTGATGCAGCGTGGAAGACTTGGAAATCCAATTCATCTCCGCCAGCAGGCCTAGGAATCTATCTCCGTCTTCCTAATCAAGACCATGTGACGGATGTCTTTGTTCAGGCTGTTGCTATGCAGGTTTCATCTCCACTTATGGCGGAAACCCTTGCTCTCCTCCTAGCAGGGAAACTGGTGCAGCTTCTCAATGTTTCTGAGCCCATCTTCTTCACCGACTCTCTCATTTTGGCTCGTGCTGTAGCTGCGAACTCGGCGGAAAGTTCTTCGATGCATTGGGAGATTCGTCATCACATTCTCCAATTTCTTCAGCTTGTTACTCCTCTTAGGCATAAAATCTTTCATATCTCTAGAAGCTTTAATGGAGTAGCTCATAATTGTGCTCATCAGGCAAAAAGGTCTAGACGATCTGAGCCTACCAGTTCTTGCAGGAACTCAGCTCATAGTGCCTCTTCTTGCCCAATTCTTGCGACTTTGAATCAGTTGCAATCTTTGGGTTTTGTAATCCTCAATGTACTATGCTTTTGAGCTGGAATGATTGAGGCACTCTGTGCCTCCCCCTTGTACAAAAAAAAAAAAAAAGGATCTACGGATTGCGCGCAGTAAGTGTAGCTTTAAATGAGAAAATTTCAAAAAAAATGGATTAGAAAAGTAGAGCTTGGTAACACCGCAGAGGGTTTGAAATCGGGAAACCAATATGAAGATGGAGCGTACGCAGCTCATCCCTGGACTGAAAACCAGAAAAAATTGCACTTGCAACAAAATTAAGTACACGGATACATATATTTGCTAGAAAGCTCCGTTACATAAAAAAGGACAGCGGCGGAGACAAGGAAAAGTACATGAACTTGGCTGCAGGAGAAGGAGGATTCGACTACTGGTTGATAACGCGCACGGTGGGAATGACATTGGGGATAGTCTGGTCCCAGAGGAGCCATGGGTTCACCTTGAAGCAGCAGGAGAGGGTGTCGGCATCCCAGTAGACGTCTCCATGGAAGTGGTCGGCTTCTCCTTCTTGCCAAAGGACGGCGTAGACGTTGCCGCCGTCCGCTCCTGGCCTGATGTTGAAGTTGCGGTGGTCGGTGTATAGGTGGCCGAGGATGATCTCCACGCAGTGCTTAGTAGGGTAGGTGCCCCCGAAAGTGTAGAATATCAGAGTGTTCCCAGTTTTGTACGCTGGCGGCCCGATGAACTCAATCGGGTAGGCGGCGAGCACCGGCTCGACGTCGGGGAACTCCATCTCTTCCGCACTGAGACCTGCAAGGAGAAGGTTGATTCTTCTAGAGACGGGGAGATGAATGCAGAGCGGCAGTTCCCCACTTCGCCCGTGTGTGTGGATGAGAACAAGGGCAGCACTGGTTCACACCGCCGCAGTGGACACGTAGACGCGTATGTGGCAGAGCAAATTACTGTACACATGTGACCAGTGGTTTCAGTGTAAAATAGGGTCGACGTGTCATATTGGGGCTGGGAAAACACGTTAGAAAAATGGGCAGTGGATGATTTGGCCATTATGAGTTCTACATGGGCCTTGCATCACATTACGCCGGTGTAAATCCCAAGTGTAGGGTAAAAAAAAAAAGTGGTTTCACTTAGAAAGGATCTTCTTTTGTATACATGTCATTTGCAATAAAAATTTCATGCACGAAGAGAAGTAAAGAAAAAAATGAGTGGGATATGAGGGCAAAGCTTTATTTGCAAAACCGTAGTGGTCCACCTTTTAACGAATACAATTTGTGGACAAACCGGAGTAATTTGACAGTTTTGGAGCACGTGGACAGCGTCAGTGAACTATGTGTGTTGACATGCATGCGTTAGGTCGATGGTTCGCGTGCGGGAAAAAAATCCGTCGAAATAAGCACCAATACGATATGGAATTGTCACTAACGATAATGTAAGTTCAAACATCCGGTACCGATTAATACATGAGCCCTAGGGAGGGGGGGCTCGGGTATGAAAAAATATTGTAGACAATTCCGTTTGGTAGTTGAATTAAAAAAACGTGGAGCATTGAATATCTGCGGTGGGAAAAAAAATGTGTTTGCTAGCACAGCGATGATTTGTCAGACGTATATGTAACCCCGTCCAAAAAGAAAAGTTAATTGTCCGCTAGTATATATGCACTGCCGTCTGTAAGATTCGTTAGTGACTTGTAGAAAATGTTTGTGCAAAGGAACAAAAAAAGTAAAAGGTAACTACGGAACGAACTTTTCGGCTGGGTCGAATGAATAAAACACAATGGTTGTATGAGTTGGCGTGTTGCATGTAATATACGACATTTTGTACTAGTAAAAATCGAAAGTTTCGTTGCAAAGGTTGTGATGCCATGTCAGTTGGTTTTAGGGTCGGATGGGAAAAGTGAACTCGTGCAGCCGGTGCACCCAACTTTGATTCGTCACTTAAGGTTTTGACGTACGTATTACTGGTTTCTAACATGTCACAAAAATTCAAATCCTATTTCATAACACATATCAAGAAACAAAATGGAAAAAAGAAGTAAATGAATAGAGACAAAATGGAGGTGGGCTTTGAGTTTAGCCCATTATCACTATTGATGACCAAATATTGTCATTTTCACTATTAATGTTGTGTTCAACATTTATAGTTAGATTTTTTTGGTGACGAATATTCATGTTGTGTCAATGAACATACTTTTTTTCAGCAAAAATGAAAAATATTTTAGATGGTCAACCCGTGTAAAAATGTGGGGCAAAGTTTTTTGGAAAAAAATGATTTTTTTAGATTACCGTTACGGTTTTTTCACCGATTTAGAAGGAGAATAAAATATAAAACGGATACAAAATGTTGAATAATGTGTAAAAAAATGTCTTTGTGACTTGCATAGATGTTTGTTTGGGTAAATGTGTTCCCGCATTTTGAAACTTCAATTTCAATATGTTTGCGGTGGCACTATCAAGTCCAAATGAGCTGAAGCAAACAAAATAGGATCACAAAATAAACAGTGCATATACTAAAAAACATAAACTTAAAAACATATATATATATATTTATAAAATATTATCTGCTACGGAGGCAGCAAGCCGGGGTTACATATAGTGGCCCCATACATATACGGCGGGGAGGGGAGGGATTACACCATTAACTAAGAAGTAGTAGATCTTGATCAGGGGACAACAGCAGACAACCTAACGGTGGATAGCACGGACGGTAGGGAAGACGCACTGGAGGCTCTGGTCCTAGACGAGACAGGGGTTGACCTTGATGCAGCAGCAGATGGTGTCGCCGATCCAGAACACGTTGCCGTGGAACCTGTCGGCGTCTCTTTCGGTCCACAACCTGCAGTAGCCGCCGCCGTCCGCGCCATGCTTGAGGTTGATGTGCCGCTTGTCCTTGTACAAGTTGCTGAGGAAGATGTACGTGCAGCGCCAGGCCAAGTTCGTCCCACCGAAGACAAAGAACTGGACCGTGTTGCCGTCGGGGAAGGTTGCTGGTCCGACTAACTTCACCGGGTGCGCGTTGTAGATAGGCTCCTCGCCTAGCAGGTTGATGTCTTCCCACGCCATAGCGCTTGGTCTCTGGACAAGAGGTAAATCTGTGGCAGATGGAGCAAGGGGCAAAGGGGAAAGAGACGGCTGGTGTGAAGAACTTATAGCTGGCCAAACGGGCCGGGCCAAATGGGCCGGCCTGAAGCACGGGTTTTTTGGCCTGGCCCAGACACGGCACGGCCCGACCTAAATGGGTCGCGGCACGGCACGGGCCCGGTAGTTCCTGGGCCGCTCCTCGATTTGGAGCCCGTGGGCTGGCACGGTACGACACGATTAGCTTTTTTTTTTGTTTTTAGCTACTTATTCCTTTTTTTTTTTGAATTTTATAGCTATTTTTACCTTTTTTTGGGCTGTAATTGGGCCTAACCCGGCCCGTCGGGCCGTATTAGTGCTGGTGGGCCGTGCCGTGGTTGAGTTCGCAGCCCGTTGGCTGGCACGGCATGGCACGTTTAGTAATCGTGCCTAACGGGCCGTGCCTTTACTGGGGCGTGCCTTGTCAAGCCCGCGACGGGCTGTGCCGTGCGGCCCGTTTGGCCAGCTATAGAAGAATTGTGTCGCTCCGGATAGGGTTAAAAAGAGGTGGTGATCCTTCGAGAATGGGGGAGATGGAACGAGTGTGCGGCCGTTTTGGGTTTGGTGGCAGCATTCACACACCGTTGTGGCGTGCGTACGTACGAGGGTTCACATTGAATTTTACCGCTCCACCGCAGTGGCTTCTTGACTGACACACGGAACCGGCATATCGAGGCTTTGACGCGCGTAGACGGTCGTGGCATAACCGGGTAGAGTACACAAAAAAATGGTGCACCAAAGCACGGTGCCAGTTGGAAAATCGCACGGCAGTTTCCATCTGAGGAACTTTTCGTGTTTTGATGTTAAGGGTTGGAAAAAAATGTTGAGTGAATGTGATTTTTGCACTCCATGCACGTTGCTGAGAAATCCTCCAGCTCTCTGGAAGATGGTTTCATGGGGGGATGGTGAGAAATCCTCTGCAGATCCAAGCTCTGAAGGTTCAGATGTAAGTATAAAACTTGTTAATTTATCATATATGTTAGTAGTTTTGATGATAGGTACCTGATGTAGAAATTTGAACTATAGAACCTCAATACTATATACGACTCAGATTTCTGCGGCTTAGACGAGGATGAGGATCCTATCCGTTGCAAACACAATGACATGGCTGCTAAGTTTGTCTGTTTTGAGAGATGTGGCATATGCAGGAAGTTTTATGGATGTGCAGGACAGGTTTGTGTATGGAGTCAATAAATTGGAAAAAAAATATATATAAATGTTAGGGAGATGTTAGATTTGACTTTACTGAGCTATTTGTAGGAGAACTCGTCATGTGATTTCGTGCAATGGGTCGATGATCAGTGGCCACGGTCTCTATAGAAAGCACTTGATAGGTTGTGGGATTACTTTGGAGAAGCCAAACATTGGAGGGTTAGTGATGCACTGGACAATATGGAGAAGAGGTTCATGCAAGAGGATGAAAAGGATGCAGTGTGACATGCAGATTATGCAAGATAAAATGAAAAGGATGGAAGAAGAAGGGAGAGAGACAACATCTCTGAGGAGAAATGTAGAAGAAAGGTTGCAGAATTTGGTGGCAACTTTGAAAAGGAAAGGAAAATTGAGTGGAGCAAGAACTAGCGTCGAGAGAAATATGAGGTTTAAAGCTGAAAAGGAGAGGGATAGGTTGAAACAAATGAATGAGAAACTGGAGATACTGGTTGCAGAGATGAATAGCCAGAAGGGAGAATGCATCGGTAAGTTGGAAAGGATTAGAGATGTTTGTAGTGAGTGAAAGGGTGCAACTGAAATGACTCTGAAGCCAGCCCAGAACAATATATTTATCTTATTTGTGTAATGTAATAACAGGATCATTTGAACTTGCCATTCTGGTGCAATGTATGGTGTGTGTGTTTGAGTGGCTTGCATGTCACTAGTTCGATTGGTAGTACTCACTAGTTAGGTGTTTGCGGACAAGAATTTGTTGAATGCATCCAATTTGTTTAATGCTTGGTGCTATGACATCTAGTTTGTATCGTATTTCAATGGCGATGAGTTGTTTGTGGAATAAGAGATAATGATGCATAACTCATTTGTTTGTGTGTTATGCATATTTTGTTACAGAGGAGGTGTCAAAGTTGTTGTCGACGTCAATTATGTTGTAGAATTTTCATATCATATGACAAATGGTTTGTTGTTGTTTTGATCAAGAAGTAATAGGTGTGGTTACTCATTTCCAGTGATATTATGGGTCTCCGATAAACAAATATGACTAGTTCAAATCCTAGTAGTCACACTTTAGGTGTAGCGGACAAACGTTTGCTGAATGCATCCAATATATTGAAAATGCTTAGTGCTATGAGGACTATTTTGGATCATATTTCGATGTCGCTGAGTTGTTTGTGGAATAAGAGATAATGGTACATAACACAATTGTTTGTATGTTCTGAATTTTTTGTTACATAGGAGGTGTCGGATTTGTTGTCGACGTGAATTTTGATAGAGAAATTTCATATCATGTGACGCATGGTTTTGTTGTCCGTTTGATCAAGAAGTAATAGTTGTGTTTACTCAATGCCGGTGATATTACAGGGTCCGAATAAAAAATATCACATGAAATTTGCCCCAGTGTCGAATGTATGTTTTCGGCGGAAACAAAAATGTTTATAAGGAATTAATATAACAAAAGATATTGTGCACAAATAATATTTTGTTTGTGTGGTGGCAATAAAAATTGAAAACAATGATCTCCTGGTAGATTTTGTGGAATTTGATCAGTTAGGTGGCAAATTTGCGAACAAAAGATTGTTTAGAACAAAATGTGGAATGTTTCCTCAATTGCGTTAGAAATAGAAGTTAAGTTCCTGCAACAGCAACATAACATCTTCAAGTACATAGTTGACACGAGTCTAACGAACATAGTTGATAGTTAAGACGGAACAACATCTAGTGAGGCCAATATCTTCAAGTACTTAGTTAAGAAAGACATATATTTAGCAGGAGTGCGCATCGCCGAGCACATGGATGAGAGGGGCATATTCACAGCAGCATCAGCAGAAGCTGAAGTACACCATGCTTGTCTGGGAAAAAGCAGAACATCACTACGTCTCCCGCGGCGATCTCCCACTCTTTGATGGCTTGACCCCAGCCAGCAGATAGGATGGCACTGTTTGAACCAGCTTCTATCTTCATTCTTACTTCAAGTTCCTTCACCCTTCCCCCACACTCGACATTTAACATCTGGGGCCTCCAGAGATATGGTCTCAGTTAGGACTGAGTGAATTGAGTTGAAAACTTTTGCAAAAATAGCATGGAAGTAAAACACATTTGTAGATGGAACTAGTGACAACTGTACATAATGCTAGAATTGTATCTCACCATCTTGGACTTGCTATTCCTGGCAGATGAACTAGTCATGCGATACACGTAGTACTTGATGGGTACACCACGGGAATCAGATGTAATGTTATTCATGAAGTCGCATTGTTTAAGCTTCAGTCCCATGTCGTTTGCAAAAATGCAGTGGTGGTCAAAGAGCTCGTTGCCACCATACGAAGGGCCTGAGAGAACGAATGTGGCGCATTGGGGTCAATAAAGATGTTGCAAGAAATTTGAAAATAAAACATATACCTCTCCATATGAGATTATCCTGTGGCGGTTGATTGTTGGCTGGGATGCCGAGTGGTGGCTGCTCGTGCTGAACATCTTCGTCGTCATTATCGTTGATCAGAATGCACACCTTTTGGTTGCTTGCCATCCTGCGGATGTGGGAAAAAAAAGGAAGGGAATTAAAATGTGCTTGAAAATAGGACATGACAAGTGAACAGGATATGAACATAAAACACAAGACCTTGACCTACTGCCGCTCTGCATACGTGCTACAAGGTAGTTATATTGGAAAAATGGGAAAACCCTAAGAGCTAAAAGGTGTATTGTTGAACGAAACATACGTGCTACAAAAGGTACATTGGTCACAGTTTCCGTAATTACACTACCTTTGCCCACAACAATAGTTTAACTAGCTTGATAGTGAAAATTGTACATATGGAATTTCTTTATATCCACAACTAAATCATGGAGACCAAAAATTGGACAAAGAAGGAAATTAGTGCGCCAGTTGCATCCAGCTCCTAACACAGGAAACTTCTCTATCTAAATTCGTAACACACGGCATGAACCAATTTTTAACATTCTGAATTTGGCCGAATGCCTTGTCAGATTTTTTGTTATGTGGTAGACATGGATAACTATGACTGTTCTTTTATTTTCCCCATCTTTCTTCAAACAAATTTCAAATCAATTGTAAGATACGGCATTCCGTTCCCTTCCTGAACTTTGTTATTGTAGTCTCGTGCATTCGTGTGTTGCACATGGTTAGTTGAGCATAAAAACTACATTACAATAGCGAGTGTGGAACCCTGTTCGGTATTGAAAATAAAAACATACATGGATAGTTCAAACAGAACAACAGTCGGTCTACATATAAACAAAACTTGGCATGATGAAGCTAACAATTTCAAAAAGGTGAAAATGTGAGTGTGAGTGTGTAACTTGGACACATGGCCTGAAATTTATCGATCCAGTGCCACACAACAGAAAAAAGGGATGCATGCCGTGAGGAACCCTAGAATGGAAACCCTAAAAATAAGATGTCGACAAGAATGTAGTACAGTGCACATGCAGGTCGATTTGCTAAAAGAGGGAAGAAGCAGGGCTTCCAGTAGGAGCAGCAAACAGAAGGGCACATAGCAATAGAAAAAACCTACAAGATCTAAAATCGATCTCCTATATGGATTTAGGGTATGGATTTCTGCACAGTGAAGGGTTGATGTGGACGAGCGAACCTTCTTGGCGATGGTAGTCCGCGACGGCGCCGGAGGTCATACCGGAATAAGCGTCGGCGGGGTCTGCTCCGATTGATCTCCTCGAAGGGGAAGAGGTGAAAGTTGAGGCCGTAACTGAGAAAGAAGCTCCCAACGTGAGTTACCATTACTTTACTGCCGGGGCTTTTACGGAAGTTGGTAGCTGGGCGGTGGCGCATTAAAAATTGCTGACGATTGCGAACAGGAGCGTACATGATTATTTGACCTGAGTATACGATTTAGCTTTATTAGCGTGCAATCTGCCATTAGGTAAACAGGCGTTGGGAGGATCCGGACCATCGGTTCATAATGTGATGGACGGTAGAATATCGGGCGGGGGCGGCGCCGGGTGCTCCAACGCATTTTCGCTCTTTAGCTTGCTTATATAGTTTTAAAAACACAGTAACCACAGTAGTAGAGTTAGCTTCGGGGATGTCTCGCGACACGGCTCGCCGCCTGGTAAGCGCGTCGCCGCCTTGATCTGTCTGCTCCGGCTACCTCCGCTCTTGCCGCGGACAGATCCTGGACCCCCTTGGCGCGCTCTCTCTTTTCACCCAGCAGTTCGGCGCGGGGCTGCCGAGCGTCTCTCCCCGCCCAGTTCTCCGGCCACGGGCTTCTTCGCGTCAAGGTCCAGGCAAGCTCGAAGGCTCCACCGGCTCTGCAGCTCGTCAGTCTCTGGGTACTGCTCAACCAACATGTGGTCTCCCTCACTCCAGCTCTCCCCGACGGCCCTCCCTCACGCTTCGCGGCAGCCCCCTGCAGCAAGGTTCCGGAAGGAGAATGCCAGCGTGATGGTCTCGCCCGCGGCCATCTCCGACCCTGCGTCGCCTCTCGTGTCCTCGCCAGCCACGGTGATGACGTGAAAACACACGTTCGTTGGGAGACCCAAGAGGAAGGTATGAAGTAGTGCAGCAGCAAATTTTCCCTTGAAATCTACCAAGGTTATCGAACCAGTAGGAGGTGGAAGAGCTTCAACACGGTGTCAATCTACTGTGGCGCTTGTAGATTAACGCGGACCTGCACACAACACAATCAAAGTATTTTGCCCCAATGAAACAGGAAGGTTGTCAATCTTCCCGGCTTGCTGAATACAAAGGGTTAAACATATGGTGTGGAGAATAAATATAAATGCAAAAAGGAACAGCGAACAAGTGATTGTAGAGCGTGGTGGAAACGGTGTTTTTATCAGTGTAAAAAATGGACCGGGGTCCACAGTTCACTAAGGTGTCTCTCCATAAAAGATAACATGCATGTTGGGTAAACAAATTACAGCTGGGCAATTGACAAATGGCAAGAGCATGACAATGCATATTATAATAAGATGTTCAGTGTAGTATTTATTGGGCATTACAACATATTACATAGACCGCTTACCAGCTGCATCTATGACTAATAATCCACTCCCGAGATAGCGTCTGTGTCTCTCGCGAGTATTAAGTTGCAAACAACGGATAATTTCATTAAGCAAGGCGTGTAATGTAAACAATGCAAATGACATATAAGCAACGCATATAAGCAAAGCAAAGTTATTTTCTCCCTAGTGGCAGCAGCACATCCACAACCTTAGTCGTTTCTGTCATTCGAGCCCAGATTACTGGAGGCATAAACCCACTATCTAGCATAAATACTCCCTCATGGAGACACTAGCATCTACTTGGCTAAAGCATCTACTAGCATCGGAGAACATGCAAGAACATAAATAAAACAGTAGATAAATAGATGAACAACTTAATCATAACTTCACAATTCATCGGATCCCAGGAAACACAACATGTAACATTACATAAAGATGATCTTAATTATGTTAGGCAGCTCACAAGATCTAAACATGATAGCACAAAGTGGACATATAACCATCTAGCTACTGCTATGGACCCGTAGTCCAAGGATGTGAAGGGGATCATAGGCAGAAAACAAAAAATTCCTAACAACGATAACCTTAATACTAGCCAGAATCTATTACTATGCATATATACCGTAACGGAGGAGATCGATATACATACCCTTGTAGACCGAAGTGCGGGGATTACGCCCTCGCACAGGCGTTGCTGATGAAGCCGACATAGCCGACCTCGAGGTCGTGAAGATGAACTCCTCCAAGCGCCTCAAGTGTGGCGCCTCCCTGAGCTTACACACGTACGAAGAAGATGACGACCTCCGAACTCCGATCCAGCGAAGCAACGGAAGTAGAAGACTTGGACCGGAGAAACCAGCAGCACGACGGAGTGCGTATGGTGGAGAAAATCTCAACCGTGCGTAGCCCCAATTGCAGAGCCACGTCTAAACGGGTGACAGAGAGAGAGAGAGAGAGAGAAATTGGTGTGTTTCCAAAGGCATAGGGCACCTATATTTATAGGAGGAGGAGGGCTGCAACACCCCTTGGCTTAGCCATGTGGGACTATTCCCACATGGCCAATTCGGCCAAGGGTGGCGCGCTGGCCCTGGTGGGCCCCATTCGGCCCAGCCAGGCCGGCTGCCCCTCTCCCTCCCTCTTTGGTGCGCCTCCCCCTTCATGGCCCTTCTCCTCTGGGAGTTGGCCCATTTAAGGTGGGCTGCCTTGTAAAATTCAAAATTAATTAAATAAAAATATATTTACCTATTAATTACACTAATTAATATTAAATATATATTATCTAATTTATTCCGGCTCCGAAAACTATTTCGTTGCCCTCCGAACTTCATTGAATATGACCCGGAACACTTCCGGTGTTCTTCTCTCTATTTTTTTCTACGTCCAATCTAAATAAACGTTACCTACCCTTAAGTGTGTCACCCTAGCGGTTCGGGAACACACTGACATGATCGAGACCCGTTCTCCGATCAATGACTAGCATCGGGGTCGTGGATACCCATAATAGCCCTATGCGTTCACGAATAACTTTGTCGTTCGAACCTTTAGACGTCAAGTCTCAAACCTTTTGCCTGGCGATACTTAGTTTGTCCGAGACTCAATCTCCGGCATCACGATACCGAGGTTGATCTCGTTACCTGACAATACTATCTTTACTCGTCTGTGATATTACATCCCCGTGACCTAGTCACATGCTTGCAAGCTCATTGATGTAATCTCACCGAGTGGGACCAGAGTACCGATCCTGCTATGCGGATTGGCAAATCCCGCTCTTGATCCCTCGCCTCAACTACTTCCTTCCGATACCCGAGAGGGACACCTTTATTGTCACACTATGTAAGATATGATGTTTGATGCAATCAAAGTATCTTTCAGAAACATCAATTAAAGTTGATCTCACGGTCGAAGGCGTAATGACTACATCCTACAAATATTGGGTGTGTCCATCACATCATTCACCTAATGATAGACTCCATTGTCAACTGACATAAATGTCACATGATCGGGAAACCTCGATCATCAATCGCACAACGGACGAGTAAAGAGGCTAAAAGGGACCTGGTTGTTTACATACCACACGTGCATTAATGTTTCCGCTTAATACAGTTATAGCATGGTATAAAACGTATTATGAACAAATGAGATATGACAAATAAAACATCTTTATTAATTGCCTCTAGGGCATATCTCCTTCAGGATGAACTACTCACGCATCTGTCCGGAGGCGGGCATGGCGATGTAGAGCCCTCCGACGATGATCTTCTGCTCCGGCAGGGTGCCAGGAAGAGCTTCAGAACCCTCCCGAACTAGGGTTGACGACGGCGGCGGCGACCCGAACTTTTCGTGGAATAATGCTCGGGTATTTAGGATTTTCGGGAGGAGGTGAATATATAGGCGGAAGGGCGGCGCGAGGGGCCACCCGAGGTGGCGTCTGGCCCCCAGGGCGCCTATTCGATTGCCCTTCAGACTTCGTCTTCGTGTCGGTGTAAAACTCCACCTCGTTGATTTTCGTCAAATTCCGAGAATATTTCCGGACTAGCTTTTCTGAAACAAAAAGACAGCAGAAAACAGGAACTGGCACTGTGGCATCTTGTTAATAGGTTAGTCTCAGAAAATGCATAAAAATAATATGAAGTGTATATAAAACATGTAGCAATTGATATAAAACATACATGGAACATAAAAAATTATAGATACGTTTGAGACGTATCACACGGCTCCGTCGTCCGCCGCGCTACCGCCCTGCAAGCTGCCGGCGCATCCTGGAGCCTCGACCACCGAGCTGCCCACTGGTGGCGCCCTGTATGCTGCTCGCTCCGCCATGGATGGGGAGCTCCTGCCCCTGCCGCTGCAGCCTACGCCGCCCCCCTACGCAGCACCATGGCCTGCTTCTTGGGTCTCCGCTGCTAAAGACGAGGAGGACGATGAAGAAGAGTTGGCCACCCCAAATGCCGCCGGCTGCCACCAAGACCTACGATGCTGCTGATTTCAAAGAGGACGAAGGCAATGAGGTGGAGATGGCCCAACGGACACTATTGGCAGCCTCCAATGGCCTCGGCTTGGCTTCAGCCACTCGCTCGTGCATGCAGCGTGAGGTCAGTGAGCATGGGGCATGGCAGGAGGTGCTGCCGCGGCGTGGCCTGAGTCATCATGGGTCGGCCGTCTTGTCAAATGCTCGCCGTCCCATCCCTGCTTGGCTTGCGGGGAGATGTTGGAGGTGTCTCGCTCCTGTACACCGTGTGGCTTCTTGCAGAGATCCTTCCAGGTGCTCCTGATGCCTTGAGAACGGCCATGCGTCTCGCGAGTGCCGCAACGCTTGGCGTCCGCTTAGCATGTTGCCAGCCTTGCTGCGTCGTCGTCCTGCCTAGCCACGGAGCGTCGTCAAGCTCCGGCTCCTCGTCGGACCCCACTTTCATCCAAGGCGCTTTGTCCGGTCTCTTGGACGTCTCTAGTTTCAGCTCCTGTTCGCTCTATGGCCTCGGCGGATATGTCGTTGCGGTCCGCTTTGGAGGGGCAGGTTGAGCTTGTGCGCTCTGAGCTTCTCGACATGGCTTCCTTTCGCCTCGAGGAAACGATCCAGCCTCTACTACGTGATGTTGTCGACTCCATGCAAGGATTGATGCTGCGGATCGGGAGTTTTCTGGAGCGGGCCGAGGCTGCACTGGGTAGGCTCTCCCAGCCGCATGTGTTGCTTTCTGATCCTGAACTTCGTCCTTTGGTTGTGCCTGATGTTGGCTTCATGGACGAGAGTGAAGTGGGTCTTTATGGCCATTTCTCTCCTACTTCTAGAGCCAGCTCGACGGTGATGGATCCAGTGCTGCAAATCATGCCCGGTCTTCAGGAGCTATGCGAGGAACCGGTTCTCCCTGTTTCCGTTGAGCAAGTGGAGGCGAACTCGCTCGAGAACTCAGTTGTGCCTTCACTACCAAGCAAGACGCTTGACTCTGATGAGAGTGGTGTTGTGGAAGGTGCAGTCTCTGTCTCGCATGTTGTCCCTGTTGGTGGTGTGGTTGCTACGCCCAGAGCGTTGGCGCGTGTGCCTGGGTCTCTCGTTGCCAAAGATATTTGCAATTTCTTCGTCACTTTGGCGGCTGCTAACCCTGGATCCAATAAGACGATTGGATGTCTCATGAAGGAAAAGGCTAGAAGGGATAAGAGTAAGAGAGGCGGCGTCGTGAAGGAGAAATCAAACAAGTACGAAAGCAAAAATAGTCACGCTATAGAGAAGGCCTCTGTGGTTCCTTGATGGATGACTCTCAGTGTTTGGAAGGAAAAAGAGTGACATCGTGGTTGGAGTGTACTTTGGTGATGTTGTGTCTCTTCTGCGTTCTAGGAGTTTCGTGTTGCGAGTGTATGTGCGTCTGTTTCTGTGGTCGTATGGTCTCATTTTTTGCGAGTTGTCTGCTTGTCACTTGGGTTGTGACTTGGTTGCATTTTGTGACCAAGTTTGTAACGGTTTTCGCCTGATTTTTCACAAATTAATTGGGCAGCTCTTTTCTTCTTAATTAATGAATGAGACAAATATTTTGCCTCCTTTCAAAAAAAAAGTTTAAAAAACAAACCACCCAGCATTAGCTTCATGCCCATAGATAATGAAATGATGTGCATATGTAAAATCTCCCGGATCGATCATTCAGCTCAAACCCAGAGATGAAAAGATGTCGATTATCCGTGCATGACTAAAAAGCTGCGACAACTGAAGTTACTGTCACACGTACCAGTTTCCTTTTTAAATGCCCACAGTACACAAGTGACAATTACTCCCTCTGTTTTTATAATAATCCACGTGCACATGTTTACAAATATATGTAGACATATTTTAGTGTGTAAGTTCACTTATTTTAATGTGCATGTAAACTAAAACATCTTATATTCATGCATAGAGCGAGTACGTCAGTTACGCTGCCCATGTATCAAAAGTCCAAAACACATGTTGATACTTTTGCATCTGCGTTACACGTGGCTGGTATATACATGCATTGTTTATACACGTAGGGCCAAAAGGTTGGTTCTATCTTATGCTCCGTATCAAAATGTAAGATGTTTTAATTTTTTTTGGTCCACATGTATTTAGACATGTTTTAGTGTAAGATTTATATGAATCTTGCATTTAAATATGTCTAGATATATGTGGATAAAAAACTTAAAACATCTTACATTTTAATACGGAGGGAGTAATAACTACCAGTGCGTCCTGTGATCATGCATGGCATATTCCTTCACCCACACATACTTTTAAAGGGGGCTAGCTTACGAGCCAGGCCTCTCTCACCTGATAACTAGGCCTCCCCGACAAGCTCTATCAGCAGGCCCCTTCTTTTGCAATACTTAAGAATGTCTCTCATGGCCAAGTTCTCTAAAGGAAAAAAAAGAAAGCATATCGATCGATAGCCACAAATGCACCAAAGCAACCGAAACCTCCTTTTAAAAAAAGAACCTGCTTAAAGTTCCAACAGTACGTGGTTGATCGGTCCAATGCTTTAAAGACATCGATAGAGCGGTGCTAACTAGCTCCATGCAACAGGTGGCAATTCTGGTCTATCATGGCAATCGTACGTGAGATCGACACGTGTATGCAGAGCTATGTAGGGCATGCACACCAAATATTAAGGCTTCCATACTTTTCTTTTGTGTGCGGGTATAGGAAGAGGCAGGGTGGATCTCAGCTTATCGGGTTTCACTTCGATGCATCCGTATACGTCGATCTAAGCCGGCTCCAAGGTTATGTTCGGTTTCTACTTTCTAGTACTAGCTAGCAGTGATCTCGAGCCTCTTACATCATTATTTTGTATCTCGGTTAGTTGGCCACATTGTATCGGTGTTTATTTTTCCGCTTGTTGCTTGATTAGCTGCATGTGTAGTTTCAAGTGTGAGCAGATGCAGATCACATGTGTTGGTTGTGTGCAATGCTATGATTTGTTCACCTCATTAAAATATGTGATCTTAACACCTCTTGCAAAGGATCAGCACATAGAAAATCACATCAACACTAACTAGAAATTAGCACATGCAACATACTCAAGATAGTTAAGCAGGTTCTTTGATATCTTCATGCTTACATCACCAGGTTCATGCACACATAAACAAGATAGACATGGTTCTAAATACCTGCATTTTTGCATGAACATGTGAGGCTCGCACCCTAATCAAATATGAAGTTCAGATCAACAGGGACATTCCATGCCCCTGTACAACACTAACACAAGAGTATTGTACCCGTTATCAAAATGCTTCTTCCCTATCACCGGTTCATCACTATCTTTTACACGCATATATACTTACTCGTCTGGAGCTGCTACCCGTGGTGAGGACATATGTACGACTTCAGCATGGAGGTCGGTATCGTTCTTGAGGACCGCTCAGTTTGAAGGCTCTGGCATTTTGATTGTATATGATGCCCTCCTACGTGGGTTTTACAACATGATTAAGAGTTAATATGTTTATCTAGTATATATGCACATAATTTGGTCCCAATATATAGTTGGTTTTGTTTAACCACTGTCACGTTGATCCGTTGCTTTGAAGCAATATCCCCTCAAATGGACGAACTGAAGATTGAAGCGATGATTTCAAGGATCCCTGAAGAACTAGATACAACGCCGACACACATACTTGAAAGGATCGTATGACACCTACAGGGGGGGGGGGGGGGGGGGGTGAATAGGTGCTACCCAATTTTTAGTTGTTTTTCAATTTAGGCTTGACAAAAAGGTAAATTCTCTAGATATGCAACTATGGTGAATTTACCTATATGACAAGTTAAAATTAAGCAGGTTACAAGATACAAGTAAAGGCAAGGTAAAGAGATAACCGAAAGTGAAGCACGCGGAGACAAGGATGTAATCCCGAATTCCTCCTTTTTAGGGGAGTACGTCTCATTGGAGGGGTGTGAGATCGCCACCACAGGCTTGCTCAACGCCACAACAGGCTCACCCTATTCTCCGATGAACAGCACCACAAAGGATTGGTTCACCTTCAACTATCGGAATCCTTCAAGGCGGAATCCGGAGACTTTACAACAACAATCCGGCCACACACCCACAACTGAATTGGGAGCTCCCACACGGCTACAATCTGTCACAAGAGACAACAAGTAAGATCAACAAGATGCCTAGGTTTTCCCAATGGAAACCCTAGTCTCGAATCGCTCAAGTGAATGAGGGGGAAATGTAAATCGCCTTGGTGAAGATGTAGATCTTGGCCTTCTCCTTCAATCCTCCAAAGATCAGCGAGTTTGGGTGGAGAGATTGGAAGATCTATGTGTTTTGAGCTTGCAACAATGAGGGTCAAAGATATTCTGGTCGAGCTACCCAAGGTTGAAGAAGGCGGGGGTATTTATACCCTGCTGGAAATGTAGCCGTTGGCGAAACAGGGGACCGGATATTCCGGGTCAAGTGATGACCGGATATTCCAGTCCACCAGATATTCCGCCACTTACGGAAATCTCCAGTGGCAAATATCCAACGACCATCTGAGAGTTGCAACAACTGCGCGCTCTGGTCCTTAGCAGAATTTCCTCGAGCCACCTTCTGGACCGGATATTCCGGTCCCTTCAAAATCTCTGGTAGCAAATCTCCGATGACCATCCGAGAGTTGCAAAACTGGTTTGCTAGAAGTCCTTAGCCGTTTTTCTTGAGCAACCTTGGGGACCGAATATTCCGCCCCAGACTGGGACCAGAATATCTGGTTTCTTTCTCTGAGCAAATTGACTAGCACTTTTCTTCCTTCTTTTTGGTTTCGATGCACTGATGTTTTAATCACCTAAAAGCCTGCATCACTTAACATCATATCAAATTATCACTA
Source organism: Poa pratensis (assembly GCA_947311845.1). Classification (NCBI taxonomy): domain Eukaryota; kingdom Viridiplantae; phylum Streptophyta; class Magnoliopsida; order Poales; family Poaceae; genus Poa; species Poa pratensis. Next base: position 11,819,869 of record CAMZMU010000051.1, read on the forward strand.
GTGTTGTTGCCTAACACACAAAACACAAGGGATTAAGAAATGTTCTTTAAATCTCCCCCATTTTGGTGTTAGATGACAGCACTAGGATTTGCAAATAGAGCACAACAATATATCAAAAAATAGATTGAGATTTAAGTGAAATCATACCTTGTGCACAAGAATGTAGAGATAAACCATTGCACAATAATATATGTATCAACCATAGATAAAATGAAATCCATATGTCTCACACATACTTAAACAAATTTGTTCCACAAAAATAGCAAAGCAAGCAAATAAGTTCAACACATAAGATAAATGGACACAAGCCATATAGAAATGATAAATGCAAATGCTTGTGCCCGAACCCATGCAAATCCCACGGAGAACCTAGTAGAACTACTTCCCCCCTTTGGCATCGAAACGCCAAAAAGGGAAAAGAGCGATGCTACGTCCCAAGTGGATCACTCAGAAGCCTCAGTTTCGTAGGAGTCATCACCATCCTCATCATCATCCTCAGATTCTGCTTTTTCCTCGTCATGAATAGGAGCATGAGAGTAGGTGGGATGGGAAGGAGCTGCAGAAGTTGACGCTCGGAGATCCATCTCCAGCTGAACCCAATCGGTCTGAGCACCTGAGTTCCACCTTTCATAAGGAAGTGGAGGAGTAGATGTGGGAGGAGCAGCTGAAGATCCAGATACATGGTGAAGGATGAGCTGCTGGGTGTTGTTGATGTTGTGGCGCTCACGGTATGCATCATATTGCTCCTTGCGAAAATCCACACATGTCCCTGTGAATATAAATCTGCTCCATGCACCAAAAGTTTGGATCTTCAATTTGTTCATCTCTTGGTACATTGACATACCAATCTCCCTGCCTAATCTTGGCAAAGTGAATGGTGTTCATTTCCTTGTAGTTTGGCCTTTGTTCCTTGCCCTTTCTCTTCTTAAAATATGGGTGAGGAGACTTGGAGGTAGTTTTCTTCGTTGATTTCTTTGCTGCCTCTTTCTGCTGCCTTCTAACCTCAATCTCATCAACAAGAACTCCAGCTTCATTTGTGTAAAAGTGACGCTTGCGTTCATACCGCTTCGGCGCTCTACTTGAACCACCTGTGAGGTATAGCAATAGATAGATAGCAGGGATAAGTACACACAAGTCATAGCAAAGAAAAGATACAAGATTCATTAGGAAAGCAGCCCAAACTTGATACTACCTAGTCTTAGGCCAATCGGGGAAATGCTGATGAAAACTAAAGAAACCGGAATATCCGGTGTACGCCAGAACCGGAATGTCCGGTCTGAAGAATTCAGCACAAACCTGATTCGAAACCTAGGTCTAAAAGTAGATCTACAGGTAGGATTGCTACTTGCTAGCCTAGTGATTCTAGTATGCAGGGAAAACACGGGGCATCAACTACTCCAAGATTGCAAGCAAAAATAACTCCAAAATGTTTCTAGGGAAAGGCACCTAAGATTCAAAAGTTTGGGAGTTACCCTCATCCATTTGAGGAACTACTTGGAGGAGAAGTTTCCCGGAGTGGAGGAGCACTAGATCCGGCCGGGGGCAAGAGAAAACGGTGTCCGGAAACGCCTGGGCGGCGCGGGGACGGCAGGCGGCGGCGGGTGTGGAGAGAGGGGGTCGGGGGTGGAAGAAATGCTCGAATGAGCCCTTCACCCCGACGTCCCCTTGATAAAACGGACACACCGCCACAGACCGGATATTCCGGTTCGAACTTGGACCGGATATTCCGGCCGATCGGAATTTCCGTGTAAACACAGAAATTCTGGCCTGCTGAGCCCTTTCTCCTTAGTTTCAAAACAAAGACTTGTGTGCATAGATAGAAATGTTTTTAGATAAGATAGGCTTGGGATTTAGAGAGACAGACTGACATTGGTACTTCACACCCATGCTTGCAAGAGGCAAACAAATAAAATGCCAAGTTTGAGTGTGTTTTCCATAAAGTCAAAAAGTAGACATAAAAACTCCAAATGATTTTCAAATAAGACCCAAATAAGAACCAACTCTTCATAAAGAAGAGGGCGGTGGCCGAGGCCACCATGTTTGAGTTTTATGGTGTGACACCGTGATGGCGTGGATCACACGTTCGCTGGAAACCCCCAAGAGCAAGGTATGATGTAGCGTAGCAGCAGTTTTCCCTTGATTACAAAACCAAGGTTATCGCACCAGTAGGATTTGGAGAAGGCTTCGGCTTGGTGACAATGGCAATGGCGCCGAAAAGAGCTGTTGACGTGGACCTGCGCACACACGAACAAACTACTTTGTCCCAACGAAATAGAGAGGGTGTCAATCTCTCCAGCTTGCTGAACACAAAGGATTAAACGTATGGTGGAAAATAATATGAGAGCAAATATGACCAGCGAGCAAATGACTAGGAAAAGATATTAAAACAGTTGTAAGCAATGTAGGAAAATAGGACCGGGGTCCACAGTTCACTAGTGGTGTCTCTCCAAAAGATAAACGCGTTGGGTGAACAAATTACAGCGGGACAATTGACAAACATGGGCGCAACACAATACTATCATGACAACATGTTCACTGTTTTATTTAATATGGGCATTACGTCAAAATACATAGACCGTTATCCAATTGCATCTATGACTAATAATCCACCTCAGGATCGCTATCCAGCAAGTCTCTCGAAAGTATTAAGTTGCAAGCAATAGATAATTGCAATAAGCATGGTGCGTAATGTAAGCAATGAGTACAGCATAAACCAATAAACACCGCTGTTTTATCCCTAGTAGTAACAGCATATCTCAAGTCTTAAAAGTTTCTGTCGATCGAGCTCAGACAAGAGAGACACAAACCCACTATCTTGCATAAATACTCCCTCTACTGATACAAGTAATTACTTCAGCCAAAGCATACACAAGCATCGGAGAGCATGCAAGATCATAAATAAAACATATCATAGATAAACTAAACAATAATGTCATGACTCTATAATTCATCGGATTCCCGCAAACACAACACATAGCATTACATAAAGAAGATCTTAATCATGTAGGCAGCTCATAAGATCTAAACAATGGAGCATAAGGAAGAGAGACAACCATCTAGCTACTGCCATGGACCCGTAGTCCCGTGGTGGACTACTCACGCATCACTCCGGAGGCAGTCATGGTGGTGTAGATGCCTCCGGTGACGATCTCCCCTCCGGCAGGGTGCCGGGAAGAGATTCAGAACCCTCCCGATCTAGGGTTGGCGACGGCGGAGACCTCGGATGTTTTCGGGAAAATATGATCGGGTGTCGAGGGTTTCCGGGACGAAGGTAATTTATAGGCAAAAGGGCAACTCGAGGAGGTCTCGGAGTCGCCTAGGTGGGGCCCAGGCGTGGCCGCAGTCTTTGTTTCTTCCGAGAAAGTTCCCCGACTAGCTTGAGGGATAGTCCAATGGATTAGGACCGCACTCCCCCTATGTCCATGCCTACACCTAAACCAAATAGATAGTCAAAATATAGGTGTGTATGCAAGATAATCAAGTCAAGCTCATTGCATCAATGATATTTAGCTCATTCCTCAAATAGCAGAATCTTGCTTCATCAAATGGCTTCGTGAAAATGTCTGAAAGCTAATCCTTGGTGGCCACATAGCCTAGCTCAATATCTCCTCGGGAAACATGATCTCTAATGAAATGATGACGAATCTCAATATGCTTCGTTCTTGTGTGTTGCACCGAGTTGTAAGCAATCTTGATAGCACTTTCATTGTCACATAAAAGAGGCACTTTGTCACAATTGACATCGTATTCCTTTAAAGTTTGCCTCATCCATAACAATTGAGTGCACGCACTTGCAGCAGCCACATACTCAACTTCGGTGGTGGAAAGAGATATACAATTTTGCTTCTTAGAAAACCAACTCACCAAAGACCTACCAAGTAATTGACATGCCCTTGAAGTTGATTTTCCTATCATCCACATCACCAGCCCAATACGAATCCGTGTACCCACATAGAGTGAAAGATGTGCCTTTTGGGTACCACAAACCAAACCTTGAGGTATGAGCCAAATATCGAAATATCCTATAGACTGCCATCACGTGGCTTTCTTTAGGAGCAGCTTGATACCTTGCACACACCCCTACACTCAACACAATATCGGGTCTAGATGCAGAAAGATAAAGCAAAGAACCAATCATGGAGCGATATAACCTTTGATCCACATCTTTACCCTTAGGATTTAGTTGGAGATGGCACTTGGTTTGCATTGGTGTGGGCTTCTCTTTTAGATCCGGCAGCTTGAATCGCTTGAACATGTCTTGGATATATTTGGTTTGGGAGATGAAGGTTCCTTCTCTCAATTTCTTGATCTCAAAACCAAGAAAGAACTTCAACTCCCACATCATAGACATCTCAAACCTGTCAGTCATAAGATTTGAAAATTCCTCATTAAAAGCTTTGTTAGATGAGCCAAAGATAATATCATCCACATATAGTTGGCATATGAAAATCTCCCCTATAACCCTTTTGGTAAAGAGGGTGGGATCGATTTGCCCCACTTCAAACCCATGGCCTAACAATAACTCTCTAAGGTGCTCATACCACGCACGTGGTGCTTGTTTAAGTCCATAGAGCGCCTTATCAAGCTTGTAGACATGGTTAGGGAAGTTTAGGTCCTCAAATCCTGGTGATTGCTTAACATATACCAACTCCTTTAAAGGACCATTAAGAAAGACACTTTTCACATCCATTTGTTGCAATTTAAAGTTATGATGTGATGCATATGCAAGAAGGATACAGATGGACTCAAGGCGAGCCACGGGTGCATAAGTCTCTCCAAAATCAATGCTGTCGTGGGGTTAACACGGCAGATGTTACCATGGGGTAACTTGAGTTGTTGGGCCAGGCGAAACTAGTGTCTGGGAGTTTGTTTAGCTCTGTGAGGACAAAGGATTTACCCAGGTTCGGCCTCTCCATTGGAGATAAAGACCTACTTCCTGCTATGCTATTATTGATCTCGATCTCGATAACCCGGCTACGACAACAGAGCCGGATCTTGATCTAGGTTACAAGGGGCGCTTGGTAGCGATGATCTCTTTGGTTCTCTCCTCGTCAAACTTGTCAAACTATGACCTAGGAGCCCGCTTATATGGACGGCCGGGTCTCCTGGTTCTATACATGGTAAGCCCGGGTTCTACCTAGACTCGGAGTCCTACTCTACATCCTCTAATCTTCGTGTACTCCAAGTCTTGTATCCATAGCGCATACCGCCTCCGGGTCTTCTAGAATCTCCTCTGCACAAGCCGGGTTACCGACAAGCTTGCTGGCCCATCAACGTAATCCGGCCCATGCTGCTGGTTAGCTGTCCTGGCCGGGCCTTCTGCCTGGCGGGTCACGCTTCCCTCTTCATGGGCCTACCAGGTTATTATTCCCCCATCAGTAGCCCCCAGGTTAACTTGGACGCCAGGTTTGGCGTGCTTCTCTTTAGCTTCAAGCCTCTATTTCTCAAGTGAAGCCGCCATTCTCGATGTTCGAGTTAACCCCCTGAAAAATAAGAACAAAACACTGTAACTTAAATGCCGGGTCACTTAGGCCAGCTCTCTTTGGCGGTCCATATGTAACCCGGCTTGGTCATACCGGGTTCATACGCCTCCGGATTTCACGCTCAACACTTAGCGAAAACTGCCACCCAACTGTAAATCCATCCCTAGTCTATCTCAATCGTGATCTTATCAATTAATATCCCGTAATTGTCTCATTCTGTTTGTCGTTGACTTTTGGTCAAAGATCCTTATCTCTTCGCCTTTTTACCACAACACCCCTAGGGCTTTTTACTGCACTATAAGAATAGGGTTAGGGTAAAACGCACTGTTACTTTCCCCATTCTCCTCCTTGGCCCGTTCATCTTCTACCTCGCGCAGCCGCCGCAATCCCATCTCGAATCGAGCTCCAAATCTCGACAGAAAGCTTCGCAGCAACCACCAATTCATCCAGCCGTGCTGCACCTCAATTCCGCGTTCAATCGCATCCTCTGCCGCTCCACATCTTCCTCTCCTCGCATCCACTTCCTCAGCTAGGGTTAGTTCATCCACCACCGAGATTGGGCACCACCATAGCTCTGCGTCAATGGGGAAGGAGAAGGTGAAGTCCGGAGGTCCCAAGGCCACGAAGAAGGGCACGAAGAAGGGAGCGAGCACCAGCGCCGCCGCGGCTGCCGCTCCGGTGAACTGGACCAGATCCAGCGCCACGGCACAACGCTGCAGACGTACGTGAACCGGGGCGAGCTTCCACCCAAGGACAAGATCCATTGGCGCGCTCCTGAGAGGAAACGCGTCCCAACCCAAAGGAAGGTGAAATAGTTGTTTTGCTCGACCATGTCTCCCGTGGCCTTCGTCCTCCAGGCTCTTTGTTTTTCGCCAAGTTTTCAAGTATTACGGCCTTACCACTATGGATGTTGCTCCCAACTCTATCCTCAACATCAGCAATTTCGTAGTTTTCTGCGAAGATTATCTTCAGATGGCTCCCAGTCTCGAATTGTTTTTAGAACTCTTCTACTGCAACCCCTCTCACAAGAACAAACCTCTTGGCCCTTACGGAGGTGTTTCCATCCAACGCAGAAGGGAATGCGATTTCCCGGCTCTCATTCTTGCCAGCCACCCTAAGGGGTGGCAAAACTCTTACTTTTACTGCAAGGATACCTCCCCTGCGTCAGACGAGCCCGTTTCCCGGCTTCAGAAACTCTGCGTTAGTTTATGACCCAAAGATGAACAGCTATGCCAGCGACGAAAACCGGGTCTTAGTTGAAGCAGTCCGCGTCCGGGCCAGAGCACTGCTCGCTCACGGCCTCCGCGGCACAGATCTAGTCAAGTGCTGGATTGGTTGGTTCATCCAGCCCCTCAGCATCAGGACCCGGTTGTTCCACGAGTACACGAAGAAACAACTGACAGCATGCGTTACTTCGAGATAACGCTCACTGATGATCAGATTGTGAAGAATGCCAAGAGACTGCTTGGAGAAACCAAGCATGACATCGCACTGACCGGGCTTGCCCCATTCAGTGCCAAGAACAAACCACCCACTGTATGATACTATCTTTTGCTTTCCATCTTGCTAACCCGGCTTTTTCGCATAACACACTTATATGTTCATCTTTCTTCGTTTCAGGACCCAGAGTGGTGGAAAGCTGACTATGCCCCTGTGTCTCCTCCTGTCGATGAAGACACAGACGCAAGTGATGAAGAAGAAGAAGAAGGTGAGCTAGACTCAGCTGGCCGGCTCTTCCTCGACCTGATTAACAGCGAAGCCACCGCTAAGGACCAATCAACTGATAACCCGGCATTTATTGTTCCAGGACCTCTGACCCGGCTGTTGATGAAACGCCGGGTCCTCAAACTGCTGAACCTCCCACTCTCAAGAGGACTCGAGCTACTGTTGCAAAGGTGCCTTATTCTCGTCTTTCAAATTATGCAATGAACACATCTCAACCCCAAGCACACACACAGGCAAAGGAGCTTGAGAAGGAAACTGCTGCCAAGAAGAAACCCCGAACCCGGTCTGCTGCAAACCCGGGTTCCCTGAACACAGGTATCCCTCCATGCTCCTTAGCCAGTTGGGCCAAATCCATCCAGAAGACACACCCTTTAGCTGGCAAAATCCGGGCCGCTAAATCATATTCTTTGTCAGCTTCATCCTCGGACAGCGTTAGCACTCCCGAGGATTTCCAGATCAACACCGGGTTAGAAATACTTTACATACCTTTACCACACCTCTAATTTTCTGCCCTTTTTGACTAAATCACTATCTTGTTTCAGTGCCAGGGCCTTTGCAGATGAAGACCCGGACTCTCCTCCAGCGGCGTCTCTCCTCCAGCAACAACAGAGCCTTCTCCTATGGAGGCACATATTGAGGAGCCGGTGGACAGAGATGAGCCAATGGAGCATGTAACCCCGCGGCTTCTCCAAAAAGCCCAGTCGCTCCTGTGCCAGAATCATCCCCAGCTGCTCACTCGCCCGGGTTAGGATCTGGAACCAAAGAGACGAAGTGCAAGTTACTGGAACCCGGCACGTTCCTGTACAAAGTGCTCCAGAAGCTCTGGCCAAAGTGCCAACTCCCGATGCTAAGCCGGCGTCTCCTGCCAAAGGAAAGGACCCGGCTCCTTCATCTGATTTGCCGGCTCTGGACTCCATGTCCGTCCCAGCCCTTTGCGATGAGTACTTCTCTCGCCTTGCTCAACACAAGAATCTGGAGACTGAACTGGTTGCCTGATTCAGAAACGATACCAGGTACACTTTTGTTCTTGCCTTTACGTTTTCTTGCATAACTATACCCTTAGTAGCCCCCAAGCTCTAAGTTCATCACTTGTTGATGAGCTTGGTGCTTATAATATGAATTCCTCTGATAATAAAACTTCAATCCTGTAGCCCCCAAGTGCCGGGTTGTCTGTTCACAGCAACCTGGGACTAAAAACTTCCATCTTTTAAAACTTGTCACCTTCACAGAAAAATTTAAACACTGTAGCCCCCAAGTGCCGGGTTGCCTGCCTGCAGCAGCCTGGGACTAGAACATAGAAAATTTCAAAGTTTTGCACGTGTAGCCCCCAAGTGCCGGGTTGCCTGCCTGCAGCAGCCTGGGACTCCACTTTAGTCTATGTTGAACAAAATTTGAACACTGTAGCCCCCAAGTTCCGGGTTATCTTTCCTTCAGTAACCTGGGACTACCATACGTCTATATTACTGCTTATGTACTGCTTAAAAAACTTCAAACTTGTAGCCCCCAAGTTCCGGGTTAACTTGCCTGCGGTAACCTGGGACTAACATAAACTCTTGTATTGTAACAGGAAGACCACGCCAAAGCCGAGGCAGAAATTACCCGGCTCAAAGACGTTGCTAAAACTGAATCTGAAGCCCGGCTCACCATGCTGAACAGCTGCAAGCTTTGGAGAAAAATGTCACGGAGCTGACCCAGGAGAACTCGATCTCAAAAAGAAGAAGACATGAAGAGCACTGGAAAGAGCAACGCGCCAATCTCCAGAAGCAGCTAGATGCAGTCACCAATGAGCTAACCCGGCTGAAGAACATGGTCACCTCCATGGTGGCCTCCTTAGTGGGTAAGCATCACTTCTTTGAATTCAAACTGTATTGAACAAGTAGACCCGGATTTCAATTCTCACTGTTATACTTATCTTACCCAGGCCCTCGCGATGGAAACCTTCGCAAGACTGCTGCGAGAAGATCAAGTGCATGTACACGCTGACACGCCAGCTGTACTTTGGCAGCTGCGAAGTCATCAAAGCAGCAAGGAACTGGGAGAACCCGCCAAGTGCGCACACTGAGGTCCTTGGGCATCTGTCAACAATGCCCCAATGGATCCATCTGTTGAAGAGATCTGCTTGCAGGGCCGGGGTGATGCGAGGTCTTGCTTTGGCAAAGGCCTACCATCCCCAGCTAAACCCGGTCCTCTGAAGAATGGCTTTCCTCATACAACACTGATGGCACGGAGTTTGACAAGAAGAGCTACTCCCGGGTTGTGAAGCAAACCCGCACGTTGCCACTGTCATTGCAGCAAGATGAAGCTCACCACGCTGCAATATGGATACACCGAAGCGACGAAGATCATGGACGATGAACCACAACGCATCGACCTCCTTCAAAGCTACAAGGATTCCATTGATCCAGCAAAGGTTGCTCCCAGTACCTCCACTGCGCCAAGCTCTTCTACTCCAAGTGTTCCTCCTCCATCACGAGCCGCCGTTGAAGAAGATGATGAAAGCTACTTCCAATCACTTCAACAAGTCACCCGGCGCAAGATCAAGGCCAAGGCAACAAAGGAGACAGAAGCTGACCCGCGGCTGCCAAGGAAGATGACCCGGCGAAAACCACTGAGGAGCACCCAGCCAGCTCGCCACCCCGTGACCCGGCTCCTGAAGCCGAGGCTTGAAAAACTCATGCAGATGCTTTTATCTCTGCAAAAAACACTCATTCGGCCCTTTGGGCAGGTTATTGTAATAACTTAGCACTTTTATCCCTTGCTTGCAGTGGTGTAGTAGTACACCTTTGAAACCTTGCTTGAATCACTTGAAACTTTTGCTTTATGATATATGTCTCTTTGGTTTTGATGACCCTTTTGATTGCTTTAACTGTGAGTTGGCTTTCGCATGGATTCTCTGTCGCAACTTCTCTGACAAAAACAGGGTCAAACCAAGTCCCATTGGGCCTCATGGTTGATTGAATTTTCAGGTGAGCAATCAGGCCATAAATTTGCGAGTCACATCAAACTCAACAGCAAGACACCAAGAATAAAACTGGTGGCATAAAAGCCGGGTCTTGGGATTGCAGCTACAAACTATTCAAGTGAGAGCCCCCAAGACCCGGATCAATGTTTATAAAGTAAAGGCTTCAACTATGCACATTACCCCATTGATCCATATACTAGTGTGATGCGCTCAATGGGCATCTATCATGATAAAAATAACTTTGCAACTATACTACAACTTAATATATCAAAAAATGGATAAAAGTGTAAAACTAAACATGCATACTAAAAAAGAAGATACTAAAGTAACACTGAAACTTTCTCTACCGGGTCACAGAAAATTATGTGACCCGGGCAATCTCAAAGCCGGGTCTTGGAAGGACAAATATGTCACCTTAATGACAAGCCCCCAAGACCTGGCACATCATCAACTGCACATCTTTTCAACTCAAATTTTTCAGAGAACTGCCGGCTTTCATAACAAAAACTGAAAAGTAAACTGAGAACACAAATTTCTGTTCAACCTTCACTTTATTGATAGAAAAGGTTAGGTCAGCAAGCCGCCTCATTAAAAACCTTCCAGTCCCCTTAGGTACCCTGGTAAGGAAAAGAGCGCGTCTGAAACCTGCTGCCTGTTACATCGTGTGTTACATCTGATATCTCAATCTCATGCTAAGTATAATATGGGCGCAGCTGGGCAATGTTCCATGGCCGCTCGCGCTCCTCTAATGAAGAAGTGGAATGTGTTGTGTCGTTCACATACTCAGATTTCTCTCTAGCATCCACCAAATAATACGAACCATTGTTCAGATTCTTGCTTATGATAAAGGGCCCCTCCCACGGAGGAGATAACTTGTGCATCCCTTCCTTGGATTGCGTCCACCGCAGCACTAAGTCACCCTCCTGGAAAGTGCGAGTTCTAACCCGGGGCTATGATACCGCCTCAAATCTTGCTGATAGATTGCAGATCTTGCCAATGCTTGTTCTCTATTCTCCTCGAGCAAGTCCAAAGAATCTTGCCGGGTTTGCTCATTCTCAGCTTCAACGTAAGCCGCCACTCTAGGCGAGTCATGTATAATATCACTTGGGAGTACTGCCTCTGCCCCATACACCATGAAGAAGGGCGTCATCTTTGTGGAACTATTTGGCGTTGTATTGATTCCCCAAACCACGGATGGTAACTCCTCAACCCACGCTCCGGCGGCTCTGATGCACGGGACCCGGAGGCGTGGTTTTAAACCTCGTAATAACTCTTGATTTGCTCTTTCTACTTGCCCATTGGCCTGTGGATGAGCAACTGAAGCCACATCCAAACGTATACCATTGTTTCCGCAGAACTTTGCCATCTCTCCAAGTGACATGTTGGTTCCATTATCTGTGATGATGCTATGAGGATACCGAACCTGTGTATGATTTTCTTCACAAACTTAACTGCTGTAGCTGCTTCACAGTTTGTAACTGGCATCACCTCAACCCACTTTGTAAACTTATCAATGGCAACCAAGAGGTGGGTTTTCTTGTAAGGGGACATATGAAAGGGACCCACCATGTCAAGCCCCCAGACTGCAAAAGGCCAGGTCAAAGGTATTTTTCGCAATTCCTGAGCCGGCACATGAACCTGCCTTGCATATCTCTGACACCCATCACATCTACTCACCAAGCGTTCTGCATCTGCCTGGGCTGTAAGCCAGAAAACCCCGTGCCTGAATGCTTTCGCCACTAGAGATCTTGTTGATGCATGATGCCCACAATCTCCCTCATGGATTTCTTTTAAAATCTGCCGGCCTTCCTTTCCAGATACGTGACGTGGGGATAAAACACGGGTACCCAAAGACCCACAGAAGATCCCGAGTGAAACGCAAATTACAAGTGCCGGACCGCCTCCTGCTGCCCGCCTAGGCCGAGCCCGTCTGCCCCGAGCGCAGCCGGACTCCGCCTAGCCAGTCGAAGCGCAGCCGAGCGGCGCGGGCAAGAGGAACTGCAGACTCGTCATCGACACAGTTCCCGGACGAACAGATAACGACAAACGACGCCCGCCTTATGCGACCGAGGTCAACGGTAGCAGTCGGATTCGGTTGCTCGCCAGCCGGACGACCGACTGCCGCGCTCCCACGACGAGCGGAAGACAAGGGCCCGTGTCGGGCGGGTGCCGGAACCGTGCCCGGCGCGCCCTCCATGTCGCCCAGGCGTGGGCTAAATCGAAGCATGGCCTGACGTCCCCCACAGTGTTCAGCAGCCCCGACAAGCGGGAGGCACGTGGCGCTGCCTCGCGCCCGACAAGATCCCATGCGCCGCCTACCCGGTCGGAGGGGTCCGGCATCGCAGCCGGCCAGCCCTCCACGACGCCAAGTCTACCCCAACATCGCCTGCAGGCCTACGAGGTTCTACTGCTCGGCGGACATACAGCGTCATGAAGGAACACCCCTGTAGTCGACATTGACCGGCTGGCACGGGCCAGCCGGACCCGCTTGTAAGCCAGGCAGCCAGCCCTATATAATGATGTCTGGTGCCCGAGTAGAAGGGGCCGATCATTTCATCCTTCTTCCTCCCCACACCCACACCCGAACCATGGAACCCCCGAACAGCTCAAGGAGCACCTCTGTACTGTGTCCACCATTGATAGAGAGATCGAGCAGGAGTAGGAGTGTTACCTCCTCCGGGAGGGCTCCGAACCTGGGTACTTCCCGTGTCCGTGCCTCGGCACAATCCCTGCGGGTGCCACTGTTGCAGAACGCTGCCCCCATCCCGATCTTAGCCACCCCGTGGCATACGCCGTGTTCCACACCACGTCAATACGCATCGCTGAAATACTCCTGACACGCTCCTTTTGTACAATTCACCATCAATAACCACGTAAGCCTTAGCCCGGCGTTGGATTTGCCGGGACACAATTTCCTGTGGTGTCAACTCCCCTCGCAGAGGATACGCTAAGTAAGGTTCTGTCCACTCTGGAATTTCCCGGGTTGCTGCTACCAACTGTGAATCCGGGTCATCCTGACATGCAAGTTCTTCCTCATCTTGAAGCTTGACTGACAGAGTCCACAATTCATCTAAGAAAACATTAGGTGGAACCGGCTCTCTGCGTGAGCCGAGTCTTGATAAAGCATCCGCAGCGTCGTTTTTCCTGCTTTCAATGTGATCCACCTGATAGCCTGAGAAGAACCCGGCTACCCTATCCACTTCTCTTCTGTAAGCCGCCATTGTTGCATCCTTTCTATCCCACTTCTCTTCGGTAATATCAATGACATGCTCATCTTTAATGACTTCATTAGATCTCAGAATCTATTTGAAATTCTTATTAAGGGAATGGCTTTCACCTAGAGCAATATGCAAGATGACCCCCTGCTAGAACAGTTGGATTGGTTCTTTACGTCCTTGCACTGGAATTCTAGTTTCCCAAATACATCTGTGACTACTCAGGGGAAACCAATTTATGATCACACTCCTTGCATTGTCTCTATACAGTCTTCGATCCCAGCTAGCAAAATGTTCAGGTTTGAATCTTATTGGACTGCTCACCCTGGCTTTCTGCAAATGGTGGCGACTAGCTGGAACAAACCAACACACAAGAGCAATAGTGCTGCTAATCTGAACCTGAAATTTAAGCGGTTGAGATATGATATTAAACACTGGAGTAAATCAATATCAAAGCTTAAAACCTGCATAGAAAACTCCAACAGGGCCCTACTGGAAATTGACAAATTGGAAGCTAGAAGATCCCTTTCTCTCCCTGAGAAAAATTTCAGGAAATTTTTAAAAAGACACCTGTTGAGGCTGTTGGATTATCAGAAACAATACTGGAAAAAAGATGCACTATACGTTGGACTAAGTTCGGGGATGAAAAAACCAAGTTCTTTCAGTCCAGGGCTACTTCTAGATACAGGAAAAACTCTATCCCCAAACTAGCTTGTCCTGATGGGTCTGAGGCTGTGTCGCATGCTGCTAATGAATAGGTTATCTTTAGCGCCTACAAGGAAAGGTTGGGTGTCTCTTGTGATCCTCCGATGATTCTTGATCTTGAGGAGTTGATCAAACCGGTAGAAGGACTGGATGAACTCACAATTCCTTTTACTAAAGCTGAGATAAATGAGATAGTGAGAACAATGCCACCTGACAAGGCACCTGGGCCTGATGGCTTCACTGGAGTATTTCTTAAGTCTGCTTGGGAAATTATTAAGGGGGACATATATAGGCTATGCTTTGAGTTCTTTGAAGGCAAACTTAACATGGAGAGTATTAATATGGGGCATATTACTCTGATTCCGAAAATACCATCTGCTGCACACATAAATGATTTCAGACCTATTACTTTGCTGAATTGTTGTCTCAAAATCATTACCAAGCTCCTAGCTAACAGACTTCAAAAGGTGATCCTTAAGATTGTGCATAAAAATCAGTACGGCTTTCTTAAAGGCAGAAGCATACAGGATTGCTTAGCATGGGCTTTTGAATTCATTCACCAATGTGAGCAGTCTGGCCAGAAAATCATGCTTCTGAAACTAGATTTCGCTAAAGCCTTCGATACTATTGATCACGGAGCTATGCTCAAAATCATGAAGCAGATGGGGTTTGATGATAAGTGGTTGAGCTGGATCACTACTATCTTTGGATTGGCGAAATCTGCTATCCTGTTAAATGGGGTGCCAGGGCGACAATTCTTTTGCAGGAGAGGGGTCAGGCAAGGAGACCCATTGTCACCACTTATTTTTGTCCTCGCTGCTGACTTGCTTCAATCGGCCATTAATAAAGCTTTTAGAGAAAACATCCTGAGAGCCCCATTCACTCCTGATTATGGCATGAATTTTCCAATCATACAATATGCAGATGATACTTTGATTATTTTGCAAGCTACGGATGATCAAGTGCAAGTTATGAAGGAAATCCTAACGAAATATGCTGAATCCACTGGATTGCACATTAATTTCCATAAATCATCAATGGTGCCAATCAATATTGGAGAATTAGAGGCTGACCTATTGGCTAATTCGATTGGCTGCAATAGGGCAAAGATGCCTTTCACATATCTTGGTCTGCCGCTGGGAACTACTAAACCCACTGTTCAAGAGCTAATGCCCCTGGTGGATAGAATTGAGAGGAAAATGTCAGCAAACTTTATGATGATGGCCTACAGTGGTAGAGTGACTGTGATTAACTCACTCTTGACATCCATAGCTATGTTCACTATGTGCTCGATCCAATTGCCTCCCAAAATCCTGGAACTTATTGAGAAAATCAGGAGGCACTGTCTTTGGGATAAGAAGTCGGATGATGGTATAAAGAGTAACTCACTGATCACTTGGGAAAATGTATGTAAGCCAAAAAAGCATGGTGGAGTTGGTGTGCTCAATTTAAAGATCCAGAAGCAAGCTTTGCTTATGAAGTATCTACATAAATTCTATAACAAGGCTGATATTCCATGGGTGCACTTGCTATGGAACTCTTACTACTCTGGCCGAATCCCTCACGCAATGAACCCCTGTGGATCCTTTTGGTGGAGGGATATTCTAAAGCTTACGCCTCTATATAGAGGGATAGCTATTTGTAGTGTCTCGGAGGGTTCTTCTGTGCTCTTTTGGAAGGACAAATGGCAACATTCAGTTCTTAGTGTGCAGGCTCCAAGAGCTTTTTCATATGCCAGTAATGAAGATATCTCGGTGGCAGATTTTCTGGGGTCTCAAAGTATGTCAAATACCTTCCATTTGCCGTTGTCAGTGTAGGCAATGCAAGAGGTAAGAGAGCTACAACAACAATTGGTAGATGTTGAACTCTCAACAGGACAACATGACGAATGGAGCTATGAATGGGGGAGCTCTAAGTTCTCGGCCAAGCTATACTATGATTTTTGCTTCAAGGACTTCAGGCCTTGATACGTCCATTTTGCATCACTATTTTATATCATAATTTACTGCTATTCATCGATATATTTCATATTTAGAAGTATTACTTATGTTATTTTACCTATTTTTGCATGTTTGATGAATAATGGAGAATTGGACACCGGAGTCAGGATTCTGCTGGAAAAAGCACCGTCGAGATGCACTATTTCTGAAGATCAATAAATCGAAGGAGACATATGGAAGTCCATATTTTACCAGAAGATGGAGGAGGCCAAAAGGGGAGGCTGAGACGGCACCTGGGGAGCCCAAACCACAGGCTGGCGCGGTGGGCCCCCCTGCCGCGCCGCCTGGTGGTTTGGAGGCCCAGGGCCATCCCAGCCGTTCCCCTTCGCGTATTTGACCCCCTCGGAACCCTAACACCTAGGGGACGGCCATCGAAATATTCCGCCGCCTCCACGAGGCGGAAAACACCAGAGAGCGAAAAGCTCCCCTGCAGGAAGAAATCTACCGGGGGAAATTCCCTCCCGGAGGGGGAAATCGTCGCCATCATCACCGTCATCGAGCTGGACTTCATCGGGATCATCATCATCATCTCCACCGCCAACACCATCATCACCGCCGCTGCACCCCGTCTCCGCTGTAACATCTAGGGCTGAATCTTGTCTATTTCATAGGGGAAACTCTCCCGGTGTTGATTACTCTTGTTATTGATGCTATTGGGTGAAACCATTGGATTAAGGTTTATGTTCAGATTGTTATTCATCATCATATCACCTCTGATCATGTTCCGTATGATGTCTTGTGAGTAGTTCGTTTAGTTCTTGAGGACATGGGAGAAGTCTTGATGTTAGTAGTGAATTATGTTGAGTAGTATTTAATGGTTTGATGCTTAAGTTGTGGTGTTATTCTTCTAGTGGTGTCATGTGAACGTCGACTACATGATACTTCACCTTTATGGGCCTAGGGGAATGCATTGTGTATTCGTTTGCCAATTGTGGGGTTGCCGGAGTGACATAAACCTGAACACCCGTTGGTATATCGATGCATGAGGGATAGCAGGATCTCAAAGTTTAAGGCTGTGGCTAGTTTATCTTAATTACTTTCTTGTATTTGCGGATGCTTGCAAGGGGTATAATCACAAGTATGTATTAGTCCTAGGAAGGGCGGTGCATTAGCATAGGTTCACCCACACAACACTTATCAAAACAATGAAGATTAATCAACTATATGAAGCGAAAGCACTTGACAATATTCCCGTGTGTCCTCAAGGACGTTTGGTCATTATAAGTACAACAACCGGCTTGTCCTTTGCAGTACAAAGGATTGGGCCACTCGCTGCAACTATTATTACTGCATTTTATTTACTTGTACTTTATTTATCTGTCATATCAAAAACTCCTAAAAACTTGTCTGAGAGCATTTACAGTGAATCCTTCATCAAAACCGCTTGTCAACACCTTCTGCTACTCGTTGGGTTCGACACTCTTATTTATCGAAAGTACTACGATACAGCCCCTATACTTGTGGGTCATCAGGCCTCATCCATCTTTTCTCTGGATCTGGAAAGCTAAGAATACATTCAAACTGAAATTTTTCTGCTGGCTGCTATTGTCTGACAGAATTAATACCAGAGATATGCTGAGAAGGAGGAAAATGCAGATCAATTCTGGCTACACCTGTGCCTTATGTGTAAACCCTCCTGATGAAACTCTAGAGCACTTGTTCTTTCGTTGCCCCTTTAGTAAAGCCTGCTGGGACCTACTTGACATTCATTGGAATGGAAATGGGGATCATTTGGAGATGATTGCCCAGGCCAAAAATGCTTGGAACAAAAAGATGTTCATGGAGGTATTCATCATTGCGACATGGTCCATTTGGAAGGAAAGATATGCTCCGATCTTTGAAGGGATTTCTCCTAGCACCAGTTCCTGGAAGTCAAGATTTTGCTCTGACTTCAAACTCTTGGTCCATTGGACCAAACCTAGTTTACATTCTTTCATTCACAGCTTTGTACATTCCATCTGAAAAAATACTCCCCTGGCTTTCGATAGCCGATGTAAATATGTAACTGTGTGGTTTGGTTTAATATAGAGGCAGTAGGAGCCTTTCCTACCGTCATAAAAGCTTCAAGAAACTTGATGTGCCACAAGGTCTGAATCTCCATAGCACTTGATACGCTTGATATTCATCTCCTTTGCCATGCGCAAACCATGCAGCAAGACCTCGTACTCTGCCACATTATTGGAATAATCAAAGTGAATTTGCAAGACATAACTCAACTTGTCACCTTTTGGAGATGTTAACACAACTCCGGCTCCTGAACCTTGCTCTTACTTAGACCCGTCAAAATGCATAACCCAGGATTTGATACTTGGTGTAAGGGGTGGTGCACTTAACTGTGTCCAATCATTAAGAAAATCAGCCAACGCTTGAGACTTGATGGCTGTACGAGGCTCATAATTAATATGGTACTGCCCCATCTCTATTGCCCACTTGGCAACTCTTCCTGTAGCTTCTGAGTTTCTAATAATATCTGCCAATGGAATTGAACTAACCACTGTGATTGGATGTTCCTGAAAATACGGCTTCAACTTTCTACTCGCCATGAAAACACCAAACACCAATTTCTGCCAATGTGGATAGCGCTGCTTTGCCTCTGATAATACATCACTGATGTAATAGACCGGCCTCTGGACTGGGTTTTCTTTGCCTACCTCCTTACGCTCGACCACCACCACAGCGCTAACAGCTGAGGCCCGGCGGCGACATATAATAACATGGGCTCTTTGGGACCTGGCGCCGCAAGTATTGGCGCCTCTGATAGCTGCTTCTTGAGAGCTTCAAATGCCTCATCCGCCTCTTGATTCCTCACGAAGTTGTCCGTCTTCTTCAGCAATTTGAACAAAGGGATTGCCTTCTCTCCAAGCCGGGATATAAACCGGCTTAGCGCAGCTACGCACCCCGTCAACTTCTGAACATCTGCTAGTTCCCCAGGTTTCTTCAAACTTTGAATAGCCTTGATTTTTTCCGGGCTTGCCTCAATTCCTCTCTCTGATACGATGAAACCCAGGAGCTTCCCAGCTGGAACACCAAATACACACTTTGTAGGATTGAGCTTCATCTTGTACTTCCGCAAGTTCACAAACGTCTCTCTGAGGTCATTAATGAATGACCCGGCTTTCTCTGTCTTGATCACCACATCGTCTACATAAGAATGCACATTGCGTCCAATCTGATCATGAAAACACTTCTGAATACACCTTTGATACATTGCACCTGCGTTTTTCAACCCAAACGTCATGGTCTTGTAACAAAAAGCACCAAACGGGGTTATGAACGCTGTCTTTTCCCAATCCTGTCTATTAAGCTTGATCTGATGATATCCTGAGTATGCATCCAAAAAACACAAGAGCTCGCTGCGTGCAACTGCGTCAATGATTTGATCAATGCGCGGCAGTGCAAACGGGTCCTTGAGGCAATGCTTATTCAAACTTGTAAAATCTATGCACATCCTCCACTCGTTATTCTTCTTCAGAACTAGAACCGGGTTAGCCAACCACTCCGGGTGAAAAACTTCCATGATAAAGCTAGCTGCTAGGAGCCGGGCTATCTCCTCTCCTATAGCCTTTCTTCTCTCTGCATTCATTTTCCTCAAACCTTGTTTCACCGGCCTTGCCTTGGGATCAACATGTAAGCGGTGCTCAGCGAGTTTAGTCGGAATGCCAGGCATGTCACTAGGTGTTCATGCAAAAACATCCCGATTCTCACGGATGAACTCGATGA
This sequence comes from Poa pratensis, assembly GCA_947311845.1. NCBI lineage: Eukaryota > Viridiplantae > Streptophyta > Magnoliopsida > Poales > Poaceae > Poa > Poa pratensis. The sequence goes on from CAMZMU010000051.1 coordinate 11,839,679, forward strand.
GCGCGCTTTCCTATTTATCGGTAAGATTGGACCCTATGGCGAACTGCTTGGAGGAATCTCCAGGCACAAAATCCACCATCTTTGTATCTTGGGCGGCCTTGAACTTTGCCCTATCATCCTCTGTTGTTGGCTTCTTTAACATTGTGTTATCTGCCGGGTCAAGATTAGACCTGTAGGCTTTCAGCTCCTCTTTCGCACAAACTTGCTCTGCCAAGGCCGCATCTCCTTCATCACACTGCGCTGCTATCTCTTTGTTGCCATGAACTGTGATGATCCCCTTAGGACCCGGTATTTTCAACTGTAAGTATACATAACACGGCCTTGCCATGAACTTGGCATAGGCCGGCCTCCCAAACAATGCATGATACGGGCTCTGGAACTTCACCACCTCAAACATGAGCCACTCTGACCTGAAGTTGTCAATGGACTCGCCAAAAGCAACTTCCAAAGAAATTTTTCCCTATGGTGTAGCTGATTTCCCCGGAACTATGCCATGAAAAACTGTCGACGTCTTTTGTAACTGTGATACTTTGAGACCCATACGCAAAAACGTCTCCCAATACAAGATGTTGATACTACTTCCACCATCCATCAACACTTTCTTTAACTCAAAGCCATCCACTTGGGGGCCCAACTAAAGCTAGCAGACCTGGGTGCTCAACAACATCCGGGTGATCCGCTCTACTCCACGTGATCGTATGCTCTGACCACCTCAAATATCTTGGAACTCCTGCAGCAACTGCATTAACCGCCCTTTTAACTACCTTTCGCTCCCTCTTGGTCGCACCACTGGTATATATGTGGTACTGGCCAAGTTGCTTTGGCTGCTGTGAAAACCCGCCTTGATTTCCTGTATTCTGACCCGGTCCTGTGTTGTTGGTGGGTACATCGTTTGCTCCAGTCAAAAGACCTGCAGCCGGGTTACCACCCGGGCCGGGTCCTCCACCTCTGCCTGCTCCTTGCAGTGCCCTTTGTATCTCATTGTTTTTCCATCTGTTCAAGTCCACGCACTGAGCCAACGAGTGATTAGCGGGTCTACCGTCCTGCTATGGCGAGGACACGGCATCCTAAAGCCTCTTCGAGGCTGGTTGGGCTTGGGCGTGACACTTGATAGTTATTTCCACCATTGTAGTTCCCATTATTTCCTTGATACCCTCTATTGTCCTGAAAATTTCCTTCCATCCTTTGCCTCTGAAACCCGGCATTGGTGATTGCAACCAGCTCTGAGCTTCCCTCATTGTGCCCACGCTTGTGTTGATTCTAATTGTTGTTGTTATTGCTTCCGTTGCCATTGTTACTCTTTCCTCCATTATTCACTGGACCTTTCCCTTTCTCTTCTTCATTATCATCCTGGGTCTTGTCCATGGCTGCGTGTCTGTTGCAAGCATCCATCAACTCAGCCATGGTGACTGGCTTGACCCGGTGACCTTCCTTCATACGGCCAAGCTTCTGAACCAGGGGAACAAATTTGCACGTCTTTTCCATTGATGAAATCGCATCCTTGGGCTCAATACCAGACGAAGAATGAAGGATCTCCGTGACCCGTCTCATCCAATGCCGCGCTGACTCGCCCTTCCTCTGTACACAACGATCAAGGTCTTCAATAGAAAACAAACGCTCGCAGGTACCTTGAAAGTGCTTGATGAAGATTGTTTTAGCTCGTCCCAAGAATTGATTGATTTTTCTGGTAAGTTCTTGAACCACAATTTTGCTGCCCCATCGCTCATCATCAAATACATGTATTTTATGCAAACGTTCTCCGTGGCATTACGAATGCACATAGCAATCTCATAATTGCTCAACCAAACCGCCGGGTCCACGCTAGGCTCGTAATTGGATATCTTGTTGGGCTCCTTGAACTTCTCAGGGAAAGGCTCCGCTCTAATGGCATCTGAAAGATATTTGGCCCAGCTAGGTTAGAAGAACTCGCTAAAAAATTATTGTTACCTGGTGAGCCTACAGATACTGCTGCTGCGACGCCGGGTCCTCCTTGCGGCACCGCTATGCCGGGTCCCGCCGGGTTCGCGCTGGCCGCTCTTCTCGCTCGCGATCCATTAACTATTTGCTGGGCCACTGATACTGCTGGGGCGGGCTGAGGTTGCTGGTTGTTCTGGTTCTGCTGCTGCGGCGCCGCGGCTAACCCGGCTTGCGGCGGGGTTTGATGCATGTAAAATGCATACATGAACTTTACATTTTATTACTTGATATTCCAACTTATTTGCATCATATATGGGTTATATTTATGTTTTATAATGATTTTAGGGGATAATTCACAGTTTCCCCATTTATTTGGAATTAACCCTGCAGAAACAGAAAACCCCTTTTTCCATTTTTTTGACTTTCAGGGACCAAACGACGACCAAATGACCTAATATTTTACGGGGCCCAATATTTGGAAACAAGAAGATGTACGAGCCAAGGATCCACGAAAAAGGAAGTTCGAGGAAGAAAATAGATGGTCCCACGCGGCCAGATTCCTTGGCCGTGTGGGACCACCTCTTTTATTCCTCGTGACTCCGATGCCGTCCGTTTTCGTCTCCGTGGCTTCGTCTTGACCTAAAAACGTCTGTAAAAATAGTCCCCGAGGAGTTTCGCGAGGAGGCGGCGGAGAAACACAAAACCACGAAACAAAGAGTAAGAAGGCTCCCGTCGGAGAAGATCGGAGGGGGGGGGGGGAACGCCGCCGGAATCACCTCCGGAGGGCTCCACCCCCCTCCGGCGTGTTCATCATCAACATCTACAACAAGATCATCTCCATCTCTCCACTGTAAACTCTTGGCAAACATGATATATGATGCAATATACTATTCCCTTGATCTATTGTGTCTTCCCATCTATGTTTGAGAAGTGATTTGTTCATGGCAATAGTGAAATAGTTCGTTGATTGGTTGCATACAAGTTTTGTTATCTTTTATGATCGTCTTGATGTACAATGTATGAGTGCACGCATATATTGGGGAATGCATGTAAGGTGATCACCGTAGTGTAATGGATTGAGTAGGACGGGTCGGAGTACTAAGACAGAAACCGTGGTCTGAGACTTGAAGTGACATTATGGGGGATATATATGGGGGACCCTAGAACTTAAGGCTATGGTGGGACAATTATGTCTTAATAATTCTTGTGATGTACATTTACTTGGCCATGAGGTCCATCATAAGAGTTGTGTAATTTGCTCATTTACTTGGCTACACCTATTTATGGCTCCTTCCTAGAAGAAACAATTAAGACTGAAACATGTGCTTCACTAATTGTGACAACCACACGAATGAAATAACAATTGCTAGAACATTTGCTCCCTTGAGATATTTGCTACTTGATATATTTGATACTTGCTACTTTGAGAAACTTGCTTGAGAAAACTGCTGAGAGAAACTTGCTCTAAGAAACTTGCGTTTGAAACTTGATTGAGAAACTTGTTACTAGATAAACCCATTCCACATCACTTGCTTCCATTAGTTAGTTCCTTTCATATTTAAATTTATTGCTTTGCATAAAAGGCCATATAAGAGGGTTATAGGGCTTTAGAGAATAGATAGTTTACCTTCAGCTCCTCGTGGGTTCGACACTCAAATACTTATCGAATTGTGCTACAGTGATTCCTTGCTCTTGGGGATTATCAAGTACTTTTCTGGCGCCGTTGCCGGGGAGCATTGTGCCAAGCTTTTATTCTTGTTTGCATTGCATACTAACATTTAAATCTAAAACACAAAAAAAAATTATAAAATGGAAAACAACCAAACAATTATAGAATTGTATACTATCTATCTTGAGTTAGGACATGAAGTGTTTGAGGAGAAAATTAAATTTTATTTGCATAACAATCATGTTTGTGGTAGTACTAATTCTTTGAACACCTTTATTGCTAATGCTAAGGAAAACCTTAAGCTTGGGGAAGTTTGTTTTGATGAATATGGCACTAGTACAGAACGACACATCGGAAACGGGCCAAAAACCCCATCGGAAACGCAAAAAGGGTCCGTGTCCTCGACCCCGTTACTGATGTGAAGGCCCTCATCAGTAACGGAGGCGAAAAACCGTCGCTGATGAGGCGTCGGTTTGGCAACGGTTGTGCACAACCTCCGTTTCTGATGTGTCGGAACATCAGTAACGGAGATTCTGTTTCTGCTCGTTTGCGTTGAGGTTTCTTCATAAGCCTAGAGCAGGAATAGATTTGGCACTGGACATTTAAAATTTCATAGCAGAAGCACAAAAAGGCTAACAAATTCATTCATTCATAAGGTATAACAAATGTCACCGATACATTGCATCACAAGACAACCAATTACTTATCTTCATTGTCATGCCTCTCTAAATCTATCATTGACATGTCTAGCTAAATCTATCTATGTCATGCCTCTCTAAACTTATCCTTGTCATTTCCAACTTAATTTATCTTCATGACTTGCTGTTAGAGTTCATGAATTCAATCTTCTTCTTGGACGGTGTCGCCAAAATATAATCAACTCGCCGCTTTGTCCCCGACCTTGTATTTAGCTCATTTAAATGAGCTAAACGGATCAGCATCATGCTCTGCACATAGTGCAATAAGCGAGTGCTGATGTACTGAAGGTGCCTCTTTTGTAAAGTGGTCACTGAAATGCAAAGAGAGAATATATGACTCCATGTTAGCTCACTATACATCTAGCATAAAGGACATACAACACAAAAGGATGCATAAGACAGAATAACAAACTTACAAATTCATTGCATAGTTGTTGTGTACCAACAATTATGCCAGAGGACAAGCGCACCTTGGCTAAGGACCCCGCTTTTTATACAGTGTCACCGAAATGTACATCTGTTTTGCAAAGGAGATAAGTCAGCCATGAGTTTCATACACTACCGATTTGTGCTAGTTATGTTCTTTTCGAGCGACACTACGTAGTCGTCCTCAGTGGCGGAGCTAGAACATATTGAACCAGGATGCACACATGTTACCACAATACATTTAAAACAATTTTTAGGGGTGCATATGTGATGAAAAATTGCTAATTTACAAAGAAAATTTCCTTCTCCCGGTGTCCTGTGCACCCGGCTGGCTCAAGGTGGATCCGCCAGTGGTCGTCCTCATCGTCCTCGGATGTATTACAACCCTAGTTCTAGTTCTCTTCATGAGTGTCCTATGGAAGAAAACCTAAGCAGAACAATGACAACAACCCTAGTTCGTCGGCACGACGGCCGGTCACAAATAGATGTATTACCTTTGGATCTGGCGGCGGGAGTACGTAGTCGTCCTCGTCGTCCTCGGATCGACACGCCATGCGCCCTCCAGCTACAGATCAGGCGACGAGATCTGCCCGGGTGGAGCAAACAACGGGTACGCGCTGCCACGGTCGGAGGAGAGGAAGATGCGCGCCGACACGGTCGGAGGAGAAGAAGATGCGCGCCGCCACGGTCGGAGGGAGGGAGATGCACGCCGCCACGATCGGAGGGAGGGAGATGCGCGCCGCCATGGCCGGAGGGAGGGAGATGCGCGCCGCCACGGTCGGAGGGAGGGAGATGCACGCCGCCACGGTGGAGCTAAGATCTGGTGCTGCGTGGAGGCGCCGCCACACTTTGAGAGTGAGGCTGAGAGTGAGCGATAGAGTTTAGGGCTGTGTGAAGGGCGCATTTATAGCAAAGTAGAACATCGGAAACGGAGGGTATAAACAACCGTTTCCTTTGATTTTTTCACTGACACACTGGGCTTATACTGATCTCTACTAGTATTGAAGTTGAAGAACATAAAAATAAATAACTATAACTACTCCTCGGCCTCCGCCTTCTCCTGCTCGTATGCGCGGAGAGCCGCGTAGTCGTCCGTGTCGTCGCGCGGCTCCTTGCCGACGATGTCATCGCCGCCCGTGCGCCCCTCCCACATCTCGTCGTCGTCGTAGGCAGGATCGTCGCGCAGCTCCGACGGGAGGAGGAGCCGGCGGCTCTGAAGCAGCTCAACTCTTTCCGGCGGCATAGGCACCGACGCGCGGTTGAGGTGCCAGCCACCGGGTAGCCGAACCTTTGACCATGGCACTGGCCTCCTATATTGCCAGTGCCGCTCCGCGACGGCCTGCCCGACGATGACGCGGTTCCATCCAGGCGACCGCGGACGAGCGTCTCTCCGCCGCGGCGAGCAGCTGCGGTCGCTGGCGCCCGAGGATCCCGCGTCCTCTTCCGGCGGCATAGGCACCCTCCTGTGGTTGACGCGCCAGCCAGCGGGGAGGCTAACATTTGACCAGGGCGCTGGCCTCCTATATTACCAGTGCCTCTGCGCGACGGCCTCCGGCACGACGACGCGGTTCCAATTCAGCGAAAGCGGGAAACTGCTGCGGCGAACGCCCGAGGAGTTGCTAGGAGTATCCATGGCTGCGGCGAAGTGGCATACTGAGATAGCAGGGAGATCGTGGGTTTTTAAGGAGTAGTGGGCGGTGCCGCGGCGTCACTACGCCACTACGCCATAGCAGTTACTCCGCTCGCATCGAATTCCAAGAAGATGGAACGTGTCCACATTGCACACGGACACACAAAAGTCTCCGTTGCTATAGAGGCACATATCGGAAACGGAGCCAGAATTAAGACCGTTGCCAATACTATGAGTAACGGAGTTAATACTTTCTCCGTTACCTATGTTGACGGGCCAGCCACGGCCCAGGTCAGGTTTGTACGCACTGGCCGCGCGGAAAGCGCGATTCTCCGTCGCCTAACGCCTGCCGTTTCCATAGAGGGGTATCCGATGTGTCGTTCTGTACTAGTGTGGTATTTTTAGTCCCCCTACTATTGAGGATGAAAGTGATTTAATTGAGTTTGATGATCCATTATGCTCATTAGATGATAAGTCTTTATGTGGTGATTCTATTCAAAACTATGTGGTTATGTTTAACTTTAATGCTTGCAACTATTATGAGAGAGGGAGATAAGAATCCCCTTTATGTTTCTATGTTATTTAAAATGCAAGCTATTGATTATTATATGCATTGGTTACCTCAAATTTGTTGTTATTTATTCATATATAAAATTCCAATGCATAGGAAGAGAGTTAGACTTAAAAGTAAATTGTTTAATATTCTGTGGTGTGTTCCTTATGCTTTAACTTCCTATTCGGTTTGAACACACCTTTATATCTTTACAACATGTAAAATATCTTTACCTACTGTTTTGTGACAATTAGTTTAAGATTTTCATTTTATATAAAATTTGGGAAAGTAAATGAGAAGGATGAGTAATGGAGAAGTTGGGGTCGACCTTGAACATGTGTTGTTCATGCCAATGGAACCGTTGCAAAGTCTCTATCATTAAAACTTTTCCCAAAGCTAAAACCAAATAAAAAGAGTGTTTATGTTGTATATATTTGCTTCTTCTTTTGCCTTTTTGCTAAATCAAAAACAACAAAAATATTTTCTTTCTTCTTTGTTTGTTTCTCTTGAACCTTTCTTGGTTTTGCTTCTTTTTGATTTCTTCAGTTTGATTTTCGGTTTTTGAGTCAAGGTGCTTGTTTACTACTGTAACATCACCTTTGTATCTTATTTTTCATATTTATGGAAAGAATAACCTCTTTTGAGAGGTAGGATCAAACAATAGTAATTTGCTGTCCAGAAAACAGATTCCTAAGCTTTACTGCGAAAAATGTTAAAAATCACAGAAAAGGAATTTTGACCTGAAATTTCACGTCAGCAATATTCAGTTATTATTACACATTTCATTAGTTCAAAGTTTTCTGATTTGAGCAACGTAAGTGCCTCTGAAAATTCACTCTTTACGGGCTGTCCAGTTTTTGACAGATTCTGTCTTTATTTTGCATTACTCTCATTACTTGTGTTTTGTGTGGTTCTTTGGATCAAAGAACAATACACAACCATAGTAACATTAGTTAATGTTTAGAATCAACTCATGATATGTCTTTTCTGTACTTATGTGGATTTAATTTATGGAGACACTAACCCCTCTAATCAAGTTTTATGATGAGTTTTGTGTAAAGAGAATTTTCAAGTGGAAGAGTTGAGGGTGATGAACAAATATCAAGAGGGACAAACACTCAAGCTTGGGGATGTTACCCCTAGGCTCACCCTACATATATCAAATAAGTACAAGAATTTAAGCTTGGGGATGCCAAGCCACCTCACTCCATACCAAGTAAGAAGCCTAGCTATATGGCTATAAAGAAAGCGCTTTACGGGAGGCAACCCGGTTGTTTTTATTTGTGATTTTCTTTGTGTCCTCTTGCTGTAACAAGAGACTTAGTTTTTAGTTTAGTTTCTGGAATTTTTAATAAAGTGCCAAGTTTTACCCATTTTGGTTTGAAAAAGTTGCTTATAGCATTCGGAGATTTTATTCCTGCACGAATCTGTGCACGGTATGATTTTTAATTCTTATTCTGTAACTCCGAATGAGCTGATATTTGAACTGTAGTTGCAACTTTTCATCCTCTGTATGCATGAATTTTTCGGAATTTTTCGACAAAGTTAAGTAGGGTAGAAAAATACGTTTTGCTGCTGCTGTTTTTCTGGACAGATTCTGTCCCATTTTGTTTGATGCATTTTTTGAACTTTTAACTTGAATCTTTTTGATCCAATTGAGTTTATAAGTAGGCATACAACATTATACACTTTCTGGACATTCATATGAATTTTTGTCTAAGGATTATATGCAGCAAGAAATCTATTTGTCTATCACTACTAATGTCACCCCACAGAAAAGAAATGGGAGAAACGGTGTTTTGAAGTTTTTTCACAGGGATTAGAGGAGATGCACCAAGAGCTATCCAAGGATGGTGAAGACCATAAGCTTGGGGATGTGAAGACAACCCCACTGGACCTACACACTCTCGGTTTGCACACGTCTAACTTCTGTTTTTCGATCAATGCACCTTATCGCATAAACTTGGAGCGTCTTTTGTTTGCTTTTTATTTTGGTTTGATTTTTATTTTGTGAGACCACCACCATCATTTATATATGAAAGAGGTACTGGAAATTTGGGTTGAATTAAGTTGGATGCTATTAAAAGATTGGGAAAGGGATGTTTAAGTTGATTCAAAAAGATACATATAGTTGCATGATTCATATGCTTTGTTAATGAGTGTTAATATGCAAGTGTTTTATCAAGAGCTATCTTTTATTCATGTTTTGATGCTGAATGTTACTTTACTTTGTTTAACATGGATTGGTTAGTTCTATGGACACTCATGCATGCATTTAGACGGTCAACTTTCTCCCTCTTGCTAGCCCAAAAATTCCAACAAGTAAAAACTTGTTTCCAACACCTTCAACCAAAGTTTTTCCAGTGAGTCCACCATATCTACCTATTAGCTTTATGCTATTCCGAGTATGATTATCATGATATTTGTGTTATCTATACCTCTGAATGAAAATGCTTATGTTGTTGATTGTCATGGGAAAAGTTGGTTATAGAGCTCTCACGAACTTGATGCACACTTTACTTTTATTGCATTAAATAAACATGACCCATTGTGATTAAAATTATGATGTTGTGGGCTTGACAAATGTCTTGGGTTGAGAGTTAGCTCATATGTGCTGTCACATGGCAAGCTTTCAACATGCTCTTCATTTTATTTAGTTGATATCATGTACTTTTGTTTATGGATGCTTATCATGGGTGAAATAAATGTGGAGACAAAGCAAGTTTAAATGAGTTTGTATAAATGGTTAGAGAGACGCCTGGGCCGCTAATCTAAGCCATGCATCATTCATGGTGGAAATTTACTTACATACTATGGTGAACCGTCAGTGATACACCTTATAATAAAAAGCTATCCCAATGGTAAATAAAAAGGGTGTTGAGATTGTTCATTTTGTTTGTTTGTCTTGTCATTTTGATATGGGCTTGTTCCATATCCTGGGACAAGAGGTACCCCAGTTGACGCTCTTAATGATGCTATTATTACTTACAATGATATTTAACTTGAACTTACTTTGTTTCCCAAGTTGAGTAACACCATGGTGTAGGTACTTGTATTCAAGGGGCATGAGACATTCAACCTATACTTTGTCAAGCACACTACTCATATTTGCTTTCACTTTAAACTTTAATCATTCAAGATGCTATGATAGGGGTAATGAGAGCTTGACACCAAGGATTACCACCTTGCAATCATTAACTTAAGTAGAAGAGTTTGGAAGTTAGATGAAACTTATTCATGCTTTACCCTACTCATTTATATATCTTTCCAAAGTGTCCACCTTTTATATTCAGATTTTCATGAATACTCTATGACCATTATAGGATGTTCTTACTTTTCATTATGCATACATGTGGTCCATAGTACTTTCTTTCATGTTACACTTTGTGAATTATCATTGAACATCGTTGCATTAAATACTTGATATCACTTCATAATCTATCTTGCATATTGCTACTCCTTTGAAGAATGAATCATTTGACTCTATGTAGCAATAGTAATCATCTTTGATATCCATTGATGGTATTAAAATGCAAAGTCCATGTTAGTTTTATCACCTTCATACTCGAGGACGAGTATTGGTTAAGCTTGGGGATGTTGATGCATGTAAAATGCATACATGAACTTTACATTTTATTACTTGATATTCCAACTTATTTGCATCATATATGGGTTATATTTATGTTTTATAATGATTTTAGGGGATAATTCACAGTTTCCCCATTTATTTGGAATTAACCCTGCAGAACCAGAAAACCCCTTTTTCCATGTTTTTGACTTTCAGGGACCAAACGACGTCCAAATGACCTAATATTTTACGGGGCCCAATATTTGGAAATAAGAAGACGTACGAGCCAAGGATCCGCGAAAAAGGAAGTCCGAGGAAGAAAATAGATGGTCCCACGCGGCCAGATTCCTTGGCCGTGTGGGACCACCTCTTTTATTCCTCGTGGCTCCGATGCCGTCCGTTTTCGTCTCCGTGGCTTCGTCTTGACCTAAAAACGTCTATAAAAATAGTCCCCCGAGGAGTTTCGCGAGGAGGCGGCGGAGAAACACAAAACCACGAAACAGAGAGTCAGAAGGCTGCCGCCGGAGAAGATCGGAGGGGGGAAACGCCGCCGGAATCACCTCCGGAGGGCTCCACCCCCCTCCGGCGTGTTCATCATCAACATCTACAGCAAGATCATCTCCATCTCTCCACTGTAAACTCTTGGCAAACATGATATATGATGCAATATACTATTCCCTTGATCTATTGTGTCTCCCCATCTATGTTTGAGAAGTGATTTGTTCATGGCAATAGTGAAATAGTTCGTTGATTGGTTGCATACAAGTTTTGTTATCTTTTATGATTGTCTTGATGTACAATGTATGAGTGCACGCATATATTGGGGAATGCATGTAAGGTGATCACCGTAGTGTAATGGATTGAGTAGGACGGGTCGGAGTACTAAGACAGAAACCGTGGTCTGAGACTTGAAGTTACATTATGGGGGATATATATGGGGGACCCTAGAACTTAAGGCTATGGTGGGACAATTATGTCTTAATAATTCTTGTGCTGCACATTTACTTGGCCATGAGATCCATCATAAGAGTTGTGTAATTTGCTCATTTACTTGGCTACACCTATTTATGGCTCCTTCCTAGAAGAAACAATTAAGACTGAAACATGTGCTTCACTAATTGTGACAACCACACGAATGAAATAACAATTGCTAGAACATTTGCTCCCTTGAGATATTTGCTACTTGAGATATTTGATACTTGCTACTTTGAGAAACTTGCTTGAGAAAACTGCTGAGAGAAACTTGCTCTAAGAAACTTGCGTTTGAAACTTGATTGAGAAACTTGTTACTAGATAAACCCATTCCACATCACTTGCTTCCATTAGTTAGTTCCTTTCATATTTAAATTTATTGCTTTGCATAAAAGGCCATATAAGAGGGTTATAGGGCTTTAGAGAATAGATAGTTTACCTTCAGCTCCTCGTGGGTTCGACACTCAAATACTTATCGAATTGTGCTACAGTGATTCCTTGCTCTTGGGGATTATCAGGGTTTCGCCGTGGCGGCTCTTGGTACGCTTACTACGATAAGTTGTTGAATGAAGTGCACTTTTGTTCTTTGAGTACTGAACTTGCTGAACCACAGCGGTACGTAACATGTCAATGGCACGCCGGGCTTCAATCTCTGCTGGCGAGTCTCCCAGGGGAATACGGTCGAGCGCTAAAGTTGCGGCGTACACGTTATCCGCTGGATTGGAATAATGACCCGCCGGCGTGTGGAATCTCGGCGCTCGCGGTGGCAGACCCGGATTTCCCCCGGCTCCCCCGGCGAGCAAACCCGGTGTCCCAACCAACGCTACACCGCTCCTGCAGTCCCTCTGTTTGGTTCTACACTTGTTCTGATAATTGGAGCTGCTTGAGTTACACCAATGGGTTGATCCACTGGAGTCCTAAATAACACTGCTGGATTTATGGTATTCTCACCTGGCTCTAACCGGCTCTGGTGCCTTCTCCGGTGAACCCGAGTCATGTCATTGAGGCGATTCTCCTGCTCTTCAATTTGCTTTTGCTTGGCTGCTATATGCTGCTTTTCTGCCATCGTGTCTCTACGCATTTGTTCCAAAACCCGGCGTGCTGTGTCTAACTCCGTAGCCCGCACTGCTGCGTTCTCTGGGGTAACCGATCTCGTAAGCGCTGTTGGGTCCAGGATCAAGCCATTGTTGAACAAAGCAGGAGCACTAGCCGTGTTATCTCTTTCTTCGACCTGAACCCGGTTATGGAGGAAACCAAAGCTGTTTCTGTAACGAGCCGTGTCATCACTCTCATCCGTCACCGAAGTCGGGTCCCCATCCATCCTCTGATCCGCCTGCTCCTGGATCGGTGGTAACTGTTGCTGCTGTTGATCTGGGTTTGGGACCGGTGGAACGACGGTTGACGGTGATGCTCCTGCGTTTATCGAGGGAGCTGTATAAACAGCCACCCTCCTGATTGCACTTGGCAAGGACTCCAGCTCCTCCTCGTCTTCATCTTCAGCCTCGTACCCATACCGGGTCTCAACAAGGGCAAGATCGATTCGGCATCCTCCTCATGCTCCACTGCATCACCCGGGATCCATGCCGGCTTTCCCGACCGTTCCTCGTGCGTGACCAATGGTGACCCGGCCTCTGCCGTGCCTACTGACACCTCCCCGTCAGATTGAACGAGCGTGGCGGCTCCTAACACAGATTCACAATCCTCATCACTAGCAGATCTAATTGCATGTACCATACCAACGAAAACATTAATCTTGCCAATTGGAATAATATCACCTGATTCTAACAGATCCGATTCCGGCCCCCAGCCAGAATCGTCGACGATGGGTTCTTCGTGCGAGTTGATGGTAACCTCGCCGAAAACAAAGTTCTTGATTCCTTGCATAGCTTCTACCATGATGATGACACCTTTGGACATAGGCCCCACAGTGGGCCCCAACAGTCGTGGGGTTAACACGACAGATGTTACCATGGGGTAACTTGAGTTGTTGGGCCAGGCAAAACTAGTGTCTGGGAGTTTGTTTGGCTCTGCGAGGACAAAGGATTTACCTAGGTTCGGCCTCTCCATTGGAGATAAAGACCTACTTCCTGCTATGCTATTATTGATCTCGATCTCGATAACCTGGCTACGACAATAGAGCCGGATCTCGATCTAGGTTACAGGGGCGCTTGGTAGCGATGATCTCTCTGGTTCTCTCCTCGTCAAACTTGTCAAACTATGACCTAGGAGCCCGCTTATATGGACGGCCGGGTCTCCTGGTTCTATACATGGTAAGCCCGGGTTCTACCCAGACTCGGAGTCCTACTCTACATCCTCTAATCTTCGTGTACTCCAAGTCTTGTATCCCATAGCGCATACCGCCTCCGGGTCTTCTAGAATCTCCTCTACACAAGCCGGGTTACCGACAAGCTTGCGGGCCCATCAACGTAATCCGGCCCATGCTGCTGGTTAGCAGTCCTGGCCGGGCCTTCTGCCTGGCGGGTCACGCTTCCCTCTTCATGGGCCTACCGGGTTATTATTCCCCCATCAAATGCCTTCAACTTGAGAGAACCCTTGTGCAACCAATCTTGCCTTGTTCCTTACAACCATTCCATGCTCATCTTGCTTGTTCTTGAATATCCACTTAGTGTCTATAACATTGCGGCAATCTTTGGGCTTCTCAACTAACTTCCACACCTTGTTGCGCTTGAAGTTATTGAGCTCTTCATGCATAGCTTCCAACCAATCCAGATCTTCAAGATCTTCAAAGACTTTCTTTGGTTCCACCATGGAGATATGTGCTTGATGCTCACTAAATCTTGCCAATTGTTTCCTAGTGGACACTTTGTTCTTCCAATCACCAATAACTTGGTCAAGAGAGTGATCTCTAATCTCCAACAGTCTTGTAGCTCTAGCTTGATGATGGGCTTCGATATCCTCATTGCATCTTGGAGGTATCACTTGATCATCTTGATCATTTGAGTCCCCGTCTTGACTGAAATGCTGGCCTTGATCATTATTAAAAATTTCTTCATAGCTTGAAGTAGAAGGTTGATCTTGGCCTTGATCAGGACTGACAGCAGCAGATCGAACTATGGCTTCAGGAGAACCGGATATTCCGTGTAACATCCCAAGTTTGTAATAAAGTGTGTTATTGTGGAATCATGTCATTTCATGCATTAACCCTTGCATTAATAAACATTTACATTTAAAACTGGGAAGAAATAATTAAAAAGACCTAGAACTTGCTCTATTTTTAATTGTGGTTCAAAAGTTCCAAAAATTCGAATTAAAACTATGTGGGGCTTTTCTACAATATTAGAAGGCTCCATGAATTTTTGGGTATTTTATTGACTATCTTAAGAGCCCTAAAAATGCAGGAAGTGGCTGTTAAAAGAATTTCTGTAAATATTTGAAAGTTCAGGGGGTTTTTCACAAAATGTTTTTCTTCTTCAACCTCCAGCCAGAAGGCGACCTGCCTGCTGCCGTGTCGAAGTTCGTCAATTGCCACCTCCTCCTTGCCTGCTAGCTCGGGAGGATAAGACCAAGAAGACGTGTGCATCGGCCTCACTCGACCCATACCATTTTTCCTCTCTCCCTAGCTCTGCTCGCTCCTCACGAGAAAACCCTTGCCGCCACGGTCGCCGTGTCATGCCGCCGTCTCCGGCCTCCCAAGACGAATCCGAAGCCTCCATTAGCTCCGCCTCGAGCTCCTCTTCCTCCTCCACGAGTCGCACGAGCTGGGATGGCCTGAGTCCGAAGTATCGCAGTCGTCTTCCTCGCGGCCGGCCACCGCTCCTCGAGCTCACTCCGGTCACCTCCGACCTTCTCTGAGTCCTCTGACCACCTCAACGTGCTCCTGGTGAGCCTATGGTCCTCAAGGACCCTTCAATTTGTTCATTTGTGCACTGGTTCGTTGCCGCGTCGTTGTCCGCCGTCCGCCGCCGCCAGACGTCGTCGCCGGCGATGCTCCGACGACCATTTGGTCACGGTGCCGCCACCTGCGGGTAGCCCGCATCCACGCGCGTTCGACAAGCCCAGGCGCGCATCCAAGCTCGGGCGGATGCGACGCGTCCGTGCCCAGCAGGGCAGGTCCGGCCATCGCTGACGTCATCACGACGTCACAGTGGGCCCGGCCTGTCAGGATTTTATTCTTTTTGAAAATATTTCAGAAATGTTTAAATCTGTGACAGTGGGACCCAGCCAGTTAAATAAATTCCAGAAAATAAGAAAATCTTGTAAATTCAATATATTTTGATCTATTTATCAGAAAATTATAAATAATGTATCAAAAATGCTCAGAAAAATAAATGCTAGCTGTTTATGACCTTGAAAACCAAACTGACTACCGCTCCAGTGCTTGTTCTTCTAGACACTACCAAGGACTTTGTAATCTTTTGCGATGCTTCGCATCAAGGTCTTGGTTGTGTGCTAATGCAAGAAGGTCATGTGGTGGCTTATGCTTCTCGACAGTTCAAACCGCATGAGCTCAACTACCCAACCCATGATCTCGAACTAGCAGTTGTCATCTATGCTTTGAAACAATGCCGTCCTTACCTTCTCGGTAGCCGTTTTGAATTGTACTCGGATCATCAAAGTCTGAAATATCTCTTCACCCAACCAGATTTAAATCTTCGACAGAGACGATGGTTGGAAACAATCAAAGACTATGACTTAGGTCTTAACTATCAACCCGGCAAGGCCAACGTCGTTGCTGACGCGCTAAGTCGGAAGTCCTGTTGCAACAATTTAATGGTACAACAATATCAACCCTCTCTTCATGAAGAGTTATCCAAGCTTAACCTTGAGATTGTTCCATCTGCTTATCTGGCTAATCTAGAAGTGAAACCTTCTCTCGAAGACCAAATCAGAATTGCCCAAAAGTGAGATATTGGTATTGCCAAGATCAAGAAGAACATTGCTAGCGGAGTTGCTAAATGTTTCTCTATTGATGATTAAGGCACTATTCGTTTCGGCAGTCGTCTGGTCGTGCCGAAGAAACAAAGTTTGAGAAGGCTAATCCTTCAAGAGGCTCATGAAACACCTCTCTCTATTCATCCTGGTAGCACGAAAATGTATTGGGATCTCCGACAAAGATTCTAGTGGACCCGGATGAAGCGAGACATCTCTCAGTTCATCGCTGAATCAGACATTTGTCGTCGTGTTAAAGCTGAACATCAAAGACCAGCTGGTGCTCTTCAACCCTTGTCTATTCCAGTGCGGAAGTGGGATGAAGTTTGCATGGATTTCATTACTGGTCTTCCTAAGACTCAAAAAGGAAACACTGCGATATGGGTAATCGTTGATCGTCTATCCAAGGTTGCTCATTTTCTTCCCATCCGAGAAGATATTACTGCTACCCAACTAGCTGATCTATATGTCTCTTGGATAGTTGTTCTTCATGGTGTTCCTGGGAAAATCATTTCCGACCGCGGGAGTCTATTCACCTCCAGGTTCTGGACCAGTTTCCATCAAGCTATGGGAACTCGTCTTTCTTTCAGCACAACTTATCACCCTCAAACCGATGGTCAGACCGAGCGAGTGAATCAAATTCTTGAAGACATGCTGAGGGTTTGTGTTATATCTTTCAGCAAGAATTGGGAGAAGTGTCTTCCCTTCGCTGAATTCTCCTACAACAATAGTTTCCAATCTAGGTTGGGTATGGCACCCTTTGAAGCCCTGTATGGCAAGAAATGTCGTACTCCATTGAACTGGTCACAAACTGGCGAGAGGTCACTCTTTGGACCAGATATAATCAAAGAAGCAGAAGACCAAGTTAGAATCATTCGTGAACGTTTGAAGACAGCTCAGTCTCGTCAGAAGAGTTACTATGATCGCCATCATCAGGATGTTCATTATGAAATTGGTGACAAAGCCTATCTTCGAGTCACACCTCTGAAAGGTGTTCATCGATTCGGTATCAAAGGCAAATTGGCTCCTCGTTATGTTGGACCTTTCACTATCCTTGCTAAACGAGGTGAAGTTTCCTATAAGCTGGAGTTGCCTTCAAAATTTTCGGATGTCCATGATGTCTTCCATGTGTCCCAACACAAGCGTTGCTTCAAGGATCCGATGTGGGTTGTTGATCATGAAGCCCTTGATCTTCAGGAAGATCTCACTTATCGAGAATATCCTGTTCGCATTCTTGATGAAGTTGAACGAAAAATCGACGCCAAACCATCAAGTTTCTCAAAGTTCAGTGGTCTCATCATTCCGAAGCCGAAGCAACCTGAGAACGAGAAGATCGTTTACGATCTGAGTACCCTTCTTTCTTTTCTAAAACCTAGGAATCTCGGGACGAGATTCTTGTAAGGGGGGTAGATTTGTAACATCCCAAGTTTGTAATAAAGTGTGCTATCGTGAAATCATGTCATTTCATGCATTAACCCTTGCACTAATAAACATTTACATTTAAAACTGGGAAGAAATAATTAAAAAGACCTAGAACTTGCTCTATTTTTAATTGTGGTTCAAATGTTCCAAAAATTCAAAATAAAAATATTTGGGGCTTTTCTACAATATTAGAAGGCTCCATGAATTTTTGGGTATTTTATTGACTATTTTAAGAGCCCTAAAAAAATGCAGGAAGTTGTTGTTAAAAGAATCTATACTATAATATTTGTAACTGCCGTGATGGTACGTTCGCTGACTGGCCGTGGTAGGCGGTACGTCCCAAGAATTTTGCCATCGTTTATTTACAACTCCGGATTTGCCAACGCTATTTGCTAGCGATCAACACTCGAGTCCATCTCCTATACGAATACGAGTTCACAACGACCAGATAAATGAGAAAAAACGGGCCAGTGCGTAACCGGATCGGACATCGTAAAAAGGACATAAAAACCAGCGACCTGTTTGTACTCCCGATAAATTCTCTGTCTCGTACGAGTCCATAAACAAAAAGCAACAAAAGAAAAGGAAACAGCGTATGATTGTCCGATGTATCATGTTTCCTTTTCGATAGATGCTCCATAGCTTCGCCACCAGACTGTTCAACTCAACGGCTTATGAGCTAGGCAAGTTTGACAAATCGTCGGGTTATGGTGACACATGGTTATCACCTCTGCCACTTGCTATCTGTGTAATTGTTGTAAAAAAAATCTATTAACTCTGCCTCCATGAATGTATGGGTGTTTGCCTCTCAAAAAACTTACATCCTTTTGTCCGTCAGTTGCGGCTCTAGACAAGATCGAAGCTGGCCTGTTGAAGTTCAGTGCGGACCATTTTTGCTTGCCAACTTAGCTTGGTAAGCTAACATATTCAATTATATGTGCTCAGCTGCAACAGCGGGTAGGCGGCATCTTAGTAGGCAAAGACTCATAGTTGCTGCTTGCCAGGGAACAACGACATCCAAGTAGGCCAAGGCTAAAAATCACAGGCGAACGCTACCTACCGACGGAAGCATCTAAGTAGGCCAAGAATGGAATTTCAGGAGATGTTTATAGATTGGTAAAGTTTCCACTTAGTTGCCCGTTGTGCTCTGCTAAAGGAGAGGAATGGCGAGATGATGATATATTACACGGGTTGTCGACTAAAAGTTGATGTTTTATTCACCCGTTGCAACGCACGGGCAATTTGCTAGTTTCTGTAAATATTTGAAAGTTCAGGGCGTTTTTCGCAAAATGTTTTTCTTCTTCAACCTCCAGCCAGAAGGCGACCTGCCTGCTGCCATGTCGAAATTCGTTGATTGCCACCTCCTCCTTGCCTGCTAGCTCGGGAGGATAAGACCAATAAGACGTGTGCATCGGCCTCACTCGACCCACACCATTTTTCCTCTCTCCCTAGCTCTGCTCGCTCCTCACGAGGAAACCCTAGCCGCCACGGTCGCCGTGTCATGCCGCCGTCTCCGGCCTCCCAAGACGAATCTGAAGCCTCCATTAGCTCCGCCTCGAGCTCCTCTTCCTCCTCCACGAGTCGCACGAGCTGGGATGGCCTGAGTCCGGCGAATTGCAGTCGTCTTCCTCGCGGCCGGCCACCGCTTCTCGAGCTCACTCCGGTCACCTCCGACCTTCTCTGAGTCCTCTGACCACCTCAACATGCTCCTGGTGAGCCTATGGTCCTCAAGGACCCTTCAATTTGTTCATTTTTGCACTGGTTCGTTGCCGCGTCGTTGTCCGCCGTCTGCCGCCGCCAGACGTCGTCGCCGACGGTGCTCCGATGACCATTTGGTCACGGCGCCGCCACCTGCGGGTAGTCCACGTCCGCGCGCGTCCGACACGCCCAGGCGCGCATCCTAGCTCGCGCGGATGCGACGCGTCCGTGCCCAGCAGGGCAGGTCCGGCCATCGCTGACGTCATCACGACGTCACAGTGGGCCCGGCCTGTCAGGATTTTATTCTTTTTGAAAATATTTCAGAAATGTTTAAATCTCTGACAGTGGGACCCAGCCAGTTAAATAAATTCCAGAAAGTAAGAAAATCTTGTAAATTCAATATCTTTTGATCTGTTTATCGGAAAATTATGAATAATATATCAAAATGCTCAGAAAAATAAATGCTAGCTGTTTATGTCAAAATACAAACATATTTGAACATTTCAATTTGGTAAATATTTGGAAATAACCTAAACGCATTTTCTCTAATTAGGGAGTTAAATTAAATAAATTCTCATATTTGCAATTTGACTTCTAATAACATCTCAAACATGTTTTAGAGCTCCATGTCAATGCATTAAATTGATCATGCATACATATTGTGCATTGCACCAAGGGCCATGTATTGATTGTTATTCTTTTCCGATATTTGTTCTTCTCGGTAGATCGTGGTTCGGAAGTTGACCCCACTTTATTCGAAGAACAAGATCCGACCCCCGACGAACAAGGCAAGCATAACCTCTTATCTGCACATATATGTGATTTCAAAGTATTTGGTTCTTGTATAATGCAAACGATTCCAATGTATTTTTGACTCGATAGATAGAGTTCTCCTACCTATTGCATCACCTAAATACCCCCGATCCATTGCTCCTAGCAGCCCTAGGTTTGGCTTGTGTGCATCGCCAAAGCCTCATATCTGCTACGCTTAGCCATGCATAGTGGTTTATCTCTGCTCCACCCGGTTGGTGAATCAGAGCTGCGAATGAACTTAATATACCAGAATATCGTGGAAAGGGATGTGAGCAGGTAATTTGACTAAAAGGCAATGGATGAGAGGCCACAGGGGTCTGTGGTGGGTTGTCTCGTTCTCGCCGCCTTAGGACCCGAGTTCTCTTCTCTTGAACCAAGATTGAGCGTACATCAACGCGTGGGCCTAACACCCTGCTCGACTAACTAACTTGGTTGGTTGTACCCATGGGACACGTAGTTTGGTTTTCCATTTGCGTGTGGGTCAAAAACGTTTGAGAAAAGATAGGGCCTGGCAGGGATCCAGTGATGGACGAACACGGATCTTGATTCCTGTGACAGAGTAACGGGGACCGTCACGAGATGGCCATCTCGCGTAATGGCGGCACATCCCTGTTATGGATGACCCATGGGATATAATCAACTGAGGTAAAGGTCGTGGTCAATCACCCTCTGCCGGCACTCCATGGTGAGTGCTTATGTACTGGCGTTAAGAGTCGGTTGGTACGTGTGGTAAACATTGTACACCCCTGCAGGGTTTAATCTTTTCGACAAGCCGTGTCCATGGTTACAGACGACTTGGGAACGGATTCTGAGATCATAGAGAACCTGAACGTAATCGTAAAATCTGTTGAGAAGGAATGAAGGGTGCTTCCTCGAGGTTGCCAAGGGGGTGACCCTATTTGATAGATGATGTTGATGAGCTGGTGGTTACAACATGTTTACAATAGTTGGAAAGGCTCTCTTATCCCTTTTAAAAGTCTACTGTCGATACGAGATTCTTCCTTCCTCTATTTGGAACTAAAGATGGCTTTATGCAAATGAACCTTCATACATACTCTCTGAACAGGCAGATATATAATAGGTTAATTAAGTCTTGTTGAGTACCTTCGGTGCTCATGTTTGCTTAATTTGGTTCAGGTGAAGACCCTCACTCCGACGGTGGTTTCTACGTTAACATCGACGAGTAGCTTGGGGTTCCCAGGTAGCAGCCTGGAACTTGTAGGTTGGGTTGGCTACGTTGCTTACTTATGGCCTCTTAGGCCTTTTGCAGACTCGTTGTATAGCAACACATTTGCTTTCGTTGCTTGTTGTAATGTTAGGTCATGTGACCTCTGCGTGTAATATTACCAAGTATTGTAATACCAGCTATGTAATATTACTTCGAGTTGTAGAGTCTGTGATGTGCCATTTGTTTCGCAGTCTTGATCTCTCTATTATACATTGATAGTTGTGCCTGTGTTATGGCATCAATCGAGGTGTTGTGTTGCCGATGATCCATTCCGAGCAACGCCTGCCAGAGGTTCTGGCCTAGGAGAGGTGTGCCCAGTAACCTTCGGTTGTATCACATGACCAGTGACACACAACATCTCTGTATAGTTCCAGGGTTGGGGGCGCTACATTCCAGTTCGGTGAGAGACCGGAATATCCGGTCTAGCGGAAATTCCCTGATCACTTGACTGAGGGTTTTGCTCTTGTTCTTGGGTTGGTGCATCATTTGCTCCAGCATCAGGTGCAGGTTCAACTTGTGAGGTAGGAGGCTCCACTTGTGTAGAACTTGTTTCTCCTTGGCTTGCCTCTCGGTGAATCTCAATGGGTCGGAAGAATCCAACCCCCATCCTTTGAATTGCTTCATGAGGCTTCTCATTATCTACATCACAAACATTAAACTGTGCCACTTGGGAGCCATCATTTTCATCGAATTCCACACTACAAGACTCCACAATAATCCCGGAGGATTTCTCGTAGATTCTATAAGTGTGGAATTCGGCACCGTAACCAACAAATATACCCTCTATAGCTTTAGACTCAAATTTAGTTAAACGAACACCTTTTACTTTAAAGAAACACTTACAACCAAATACCCGGTAGTAGGAAATATTGGGCTTGTTGCTGGTAAGCATCTTATATGGAGTTTCCTTCCTTTGCGGAAGAAGAGTCGGTTTGATGAGTGACACGCCATGGAGACGGCCTCAGCCCAAAAGAAGAGCGGAGATTTAAACTCCGCCAGCATAGACCTTGCTATATCCATGAGAGTCCGGTCCTTCCTCTCAGCTACACCATTTTGTTGAGGGCTATACACAACGGAATATTGATGACGAATTCCCTTTTCACTCAGAAATTCATTTAAGGTGTAGTTCTTGAACTCGGAGCCATTGTCACTTCTAATGGCCAATATAGGAACATTGTGTTGACGTTGAACTTCATTGGAGAAATCAATGACAGCTTGTTGGGTTTCACTTTTTGACTTGAAGACATAAACGCATGTGAATCTTGAATAGTCATCAACAATCACCAAGCAATACTTCTTCCCACCAATACTTGGTTGAGGTACTGCACAAAAGAGATCAACATGTAGAAGTTCCAATTTCCTCTTTGATGAAATGATGGTCTTGCTTAGGTGGGGAGAATCATGCATTTTTCCTTCAACACAAGCCCTGAAAACACGATCTTTGGAAAAAGAAACATTCTCTTTTAGTCCAAGAATGTGGCCACCCTTGTGAAGACTTTGCAAAGTTCTCATATTAACATGGGACAAGCGGCGATGCCACAGCCACCCCACGTCAGCCTTTCCGAATAGACACATCGTTTGAGTGTTGGTAGACCCCAAAAAGTCCACCACGATCAGCTCATTTTCGATGTATCCAACGGAAGCGACCGTTAGAGTCTTACTCCACAAGAGTACCACAATATCAACATCAAAATGGACAGCGAAACCCATTTTATTAAGTGCACAAACTGAAAGTAAATTGTAACCGAGTGACTCGAAAAGCATGACATTCACAAGAGTGATATCCGGTGTGACTACCACCTTGCCGAGACCCGTTACCCCAGCTTTTGATTTATCACCATATGTGATGGTTAAATGATTTGTATTTGGTCTCAACTCCGTCACGAGCTCTTTGCTTCCGGTCATATGACTTGTGCATCCACTATCAAGCACCCATTTTGACCCTTCGGAAGCATAGTCCTACAAGAAATCATTGCTTGATTTTAGGTACCCATCTTGCAATGGGTCCTCTTTGGTTAGCAACAAGGGTCTTAGGAACCCAAATAGCATGAGCAACATAACCATCATATGGACCAACATATTTTGCATAAACATCACCATAATAATCAACATATAAAATGTAGTGAGGGTTAGCAATTCCCGCAAAGTCATTACTAGTGGTCTTGCCCCTAGTGGCATTACCACTAGCAATGGGAGTCTTGGCTTGTGCGGGCTTGGCCTTGTTCTTCTTGTTGTTGCTCTTCTTATTTACCTTGTCAACATAACCAAGACCCTCCTTCCCTTTGTGTAGTTTTTGCTCAAACACATGAGCAACAACCTTTTCTTTACCTTTGGGAATTGAGGTCTTGGCACTAGTGGCCTCGGTAAGCTCATCCTTCAATCTAGCATTTTCCTCAATAATATTTGCATGATCACAAGGAGGAGTAGAGGAGCTAGGTGAGTCAAGTTTAGAAAGTTGAGTTTGTACTTGTTTATGAGACTTGACTAGGGCAGAGTGAACACTCTCCAAAGCCTTGTGAGCCTTGTCAATCTTTTCTATGTCCCCCAGTAGTCTAGCATTAACAACCACAAATTCAACTTTCTCCTTTTTAAGCACTTCATATTTAGCAACAGCATGATCCTTTTCTTTAATAATTTTAGCAATAATAAGATCATTTGTCTCATCAAGCGACTCAAGTTTCTCTTCAAGAGAGACCCTATACTCACGTTCTTCCTCAAGAGAAGCATTTAGAGAAGCTATAGTGATAGAGTCCTCTCTCTCAATTCGAAATTTGACCACAAGAAGGTCTTCAGTCGAACTAAGTTGATTCATGAGAGCACCAACATGCTTCTTAGCTTCTCCTTGCAAGTTAGCCACAAAAGTATCGAAAGCAACAAGTTATTTCTTAATTCTAAGACTAGTGATATCATCCATTTCATTCATAGTCTTAGGGGTGGAAGATGATACCTCGGTAGCTTTGGCCATGAGGCAATGAACGGTGTTGTTGGAGTTCGAAGAGAGAAGATGATGAAGTTTAAGTGATAGCCAATGCGGCCACCTCACGAGTAGTTTCTTCTTCTTCGGAATCATCATACGGATACTCCTCTTGGGTCACCAACACAATTCTTGAGGGCTTCTTGGAAAAAGGCCTCTTCTTGATAAATGGCTTCTTTTGAACCATCTTTGATTGGTCCTTGGGAATAAGCCTTCCACCATGTTCTTCTCTATTCTTATAGGGACAATCTCTAACAAAGTGATGAGCTTCATGGCAATTGTAGCAAGTCCTTGTTCTTCCTGCGTAGTCCTTCTTCCCACTTGACTTGTTCTTTTGATCAACTTGAGCCTTTTCCTTAGCCAGATCATTCCAAAAGACTCTTGAAGCAAGGGACAAATGCTCATGGAGAGCTTGTTCGAGTTCTTCGGGATTCAAACTGTTTTTGGCTACAACATGCTCTTCTTCTTGCTCTTGGTTCACCACCTTGGCCTTTAAAGCTAGAGTGCACCCTTGTGCATCCCAGTGGCACAAACCCTATTATCTTGTGCATTCTTGGTTTGCACCTTGAAAGCTTGCATTTCTTGCATCACTTCATTTGAGGACAATTGATGATAGTTGTATCTTCCTTGTAGAGTCTTCAAGTCAACAGACTCAAAGGGCATGAGAGCATTCACATACTTTCTCTTGATCCAAGCATCATCAACATACGTTGCACCGAGGCTATGGAAGGCATTAGCAAGGGCCTTGAGCCTACGGTACATATCTTCATGATCTTCACCCTCATACATGTAGAAGCCTTCAACTTCATTGTTCAAGGCATCGAACTTATACCTCTTCATACTCTCATTTCCAACAAATGCCTCGGAGAGACCATCCCAAGCTTCCTTGGCGGTGGTGAAGTTATCAATGTGGGACAAGTCCTTTTCTCCCACGGCAAGGCGGATCATGTTAAGAGCAGTGGCATTTAGTTGACAATCAACTTTCTCTCTTCTTGTCAAGCTGGTTGGATCCACGGCTTTGTATCCTTCTTCAATGATCCTCCAAAGCTCAATAGAGGCACTGTTTACATGAGATCTCATAGAAGATTGTCAATTAGTAAACAAAGATGCATTTAGCTTAGGTGGATCTCCTCTTAGATAAATTAGAGGATGTGGGATTGGTGGGTCGGGAGAGTACAGAAAGGGAACCGCGTGGTACTCAGGCTTCCCACCATCGTTCGTTGGTTTAATGGGGTTATCAACTTTAGTTGCATCAACCCCTTTATCCCCTTTGTCCTCTTTATCCTTCGGAGGAGGAGAAGGAGGAAGAGCTCGGTGCCTTTGGCTTCCATGAGATTTGTCATTAACTCACGCAACTCACGCATTTGGGTTTTCATGGAGTCCTTCATGGAATTGAAGTCCTCAATGGAAACCGTAGTTCCATCCTCGTTAAGTGTCATACTTCTCTTAGTCTGTTAAGCCCGAATAAAGAGACGAGTCTCTGATACCAATTGAAAGGATCGTATGACACCTAGAGGGGGGTTGAATAGGTGCTACCCAATTTTTAGTTCTTTTTCAGTTTAGGCTTGGCACAAAGGTAAATTCTCTAGATATGCAACTATGGTGAATTTACCTATATGACAAGTTAACACTAAGCAGGCTACAAGATACAAGTAAAGGCAAGTTAAAGAGGTAACCGAAAGTGACGCACGCGGAGACAAGGATTGATGTGGGCATATCCTTCGGGTCCCCCACTATTGGTATACCCGGTGCGATCCAGACGAAGGCCCACCTGGCGGCCCAACGAAGTCCAAGATGTCACGACTTGCAGTACAAGATAAGGACTCCAAGACGTAGTCTACTAGAACTCATGTAAACCCTACCTGGCTCCCTTTATAAAGCCAGGCAGGGGCACCCTTTAGAGGGGACTGACATAACCCTAGAGGGGAACGAGAGCCATACAACATACACACATAGCCATAGCGAGACTACGTCTCACCTCATCGCCATTGTGGCCACCATGTAATCATCCAATCAATACAGATCAGACAAACAGGATGTAGGTTTTTACCTCACAATGAGGGCCCGAACCTGGGAAAATCCTTACTTGCCAGCCGACAGAACTACCAGCGCGCCATCTTCTCTCGGCCTTGGGATTTGCTGTGTTAACACCACGTCAATTGGCGCTGTCTGTGGGAAGAACGCGCGCTGGACTCACGGTTTCGGTGGCTCCAATCTTCGTCAACAAATGATCGGCAATCTTCATAGACAACACTGGCTGGATCACATCTGGCCGGCTCATCGAGTTCGACGCGTTCAACTTCCTCAACAACTGCTGCGGCGGCGGTGGCTTCGACTATCCAATCTGGCTCGCGCGCAGCGGCGTTCCGTTGCTACCCGCGGAAACGGCGGCTCGCATCTAGCCGGCTCGGGCAGCAGAGCAAGTTTTCGACTACTTCACGGCAGATCGCATCTAGCCGGCAGCAGCATAGCGCACCTAGCCAGCTCATCATCTGGTGTGATGCGATCAATCTTCATGGCGGCGGCAGCAAACAGCCTTCGGCGTGATCCAATCGATATCAGTTCGGGTCGTTCAAGCGGCGGCAGCAAACAGCCTTCGGCGTGATCCAATCGATATCAGTTCGGGTCGTTCAAGCGGTGGCATAAAAGGCGTGGCATTAATCGTATCGAGACGAACCTCGCACGAGCAAACCGCCGCGCGCACCGGATACATGCTCTAGATGCTCCTGTCCGGCACGGCTCAGAGACCAGCACGGATCAATCTACTCACGTACAAACAAGACAGTCCAAGTTTCAATCCAAGGAGATCACCGCATGTTGCATGGATTATGCGGCCAGAGTGCTAATCACATGCATATACTATTCACATGTTCCAGTAACTCACGCATGGAGGACGGATCGATCGCGGGAAGCAGCTAGGCCGGCCGCATGCCCACGGCCGCATGCATGAATATGATCAGCCTACTGCACCCTATTACTAATCATCTTTTCTTTTTCTTATATTGCAAGTGCACCTAATTAAATCTGCTTGATCCACCGGATGTTTTAGCTATATGCAGCCATCCGAGGACACGGGACGATGCCGACCTCCACATCACATACGCTCCCGTCGGCCGCCGGTGACGCAACCTGCACTAATGATCTCTTCATCCAGGCCCAGCACAAGGAGCCTCAGCGATGGAGCGCGGGGGATCGACGTCGACAACGCCCGTAGCGCATGGCTGGGTGGAGCGCCGTCTCCCTGGACCCTGGCAATCAGTCGGAACGGCGTGCAGCACCGCGACTTCGCGCGTGTGACCACTCAAGTCAACAAGATCGGAGAGATTGGCGATAAATCGCCACGACGCCTATCGCTCGTCACGCCAACATGGACCTCCGGCGATGTTGACTCCACCTCGCCGACCCGTCAATCTCTCTCACACTCTTTCAGTTTATATTTAATCAATATTTTG
The DNA here is from genome assembly GCA_947311845.1 of Poa pratensis. NCBI lineage: Eukaryota > Viridiplantae > Streptophyta > Magnoliopsida > Poales > Poaceae > Poa > Poa pratensis. Next base: position 11,867,589 of record CAMZMU010000051.1, read on the forward strand.
ACTCACTGCTTTATCTCCAAAACGTGTGTCTCCATGTACGAGGAGAATCAAATTGTCGTAGCTAACCGCGGAAAAGCACATCGACTACTCGACAACTCGGGTGCGGGCAAATTTAGGCTCCCTCAACTTCTTCGACCACCACGGCGGTACCGGCACAGAGAGCTCGCTCGAGCTCCCTGGAAGGGCTTCATGTACCCTCGGGGGCTGGCGCTTCGACGTCAACAGCAACAACAAGTTCATTGTTGCACTCGACACGCGACTCAAGTGTCCTTATCGACTCCACATCGTTTAGTCCGCTTCATCAACTCTGCATCGTCGACTCCGGGTTGACAAGGAGGACTCGGGGGCTGAGCGTTGCCCGTGTCGCGTCGACCCCTACGCCGCACAACTCTGTCGCGTCGACTCCGGTCCGCCGCGTCGACTCCGGTCCGCCACGTCGACACCCTCCGCTGCACAACTCCGCCACGTCGACTCTGCCTACCGCACAACTCCGCCGCGTCTACTACGGTCCGCCGCGTCGACTCTGCCTACCGCACAACTCCGCCGCGTCGACCCCGGTCCACCACGTCAACTCCCTCTACCGCACAACTCCGCCGCGTCGACTCCCATCAGGAGCGCACTCACCGTTAGCTCGGGTGCTGCTCACCGACAAATATCTATGCTAGCAGGCGCGAGGACTGGAGCACTCATAAGATACTCGACAACAACAAAAAGGAAGGCAAATTGAGCCTATGCCCAATTACAAATAGTTGCACATAGCCTCGGGGGCTACTCCCATCGGGAGCGCTGTCACGCACCCGATAAAATACAGACAAGGACATCAAGTTGCAGATTTCACAGTCGAAACTTACTCGACTCAGCTACTTAGCTACCCACATAAGGCAAAACCACAGTCATAATCTCCCTGAATTGCATCTGACGGTCCTCGGAAGCTGCATGCATGGTGCATAGGTAAGACCCGCCGATCCGTCGAGCTGGCCGGGGCCCGCACATACTGCGTTTGCCCTGCAACTTTCCGTGTCAACAGACGTGAAGAAAATCCTAATGGACGCGTTAGGTACCCGCAAAACTATGCTGCAGGACGACTCTGTAAGACCTCCGCGGCCTGAGTCGAACCTGACCAGCCCTTTCCGGGTTTGAGTCCAGGGACTCGAACTTGAAGTAGGCTAGTAAGGTTTTGCCCAAGAGCAGTTAACTGGTCCCGATCCGTCGAGTGTACCAGGCCTACTATGCCACCATCCCTGAAAGCTGTCAGAAGGACAACAAAAATACACGCAAAGCATCAGTCGACGTATTACCGACTCCATAAGCACAATCGATACGATATCGACTTACATTCATACAGCAAAGCAAGCAAATTATAGCGTGCACTGACGGATGAGTCTCTGACCGATTCTTCGAATCGACCAGACACTCGGGGGCTACTCCCATCGGGAGCGCTGGCCCGCGCACCCGACATACTACCAAGTCAAAAGCACCAGACAACGCAGCAAGGGCATGAAGACCGAGCCCAAGTTGAGCACCTCCTTGGACAGCTCAAATTTCATCGACTACTTCCATCGGGAGCGCACTCGCCGCCGGCTCGAGTGCTACGCGCACTCTCCGTTGGCTCGAGTGCTATGCACCGGTATTATCAAAGTCGGGATCTCTATTAGCCCGCACCGGATTTCTCAAAAGTCGGGTTCTCTACAGCCCGCAATATAATTCTCAAAGTCGGGATCTCTATTAGCCCGCACCAGATTTCTTAAAATCGGGTTCTCTATAGCCCGCAACATAATTCTCAAAGTCGGGTTCTCTATAGCCTGCATCGGTATTATCAAAGTCGGGATCTCTATTAGCCCGCACCGGATTTCTCAAAAGTCGGGTTCTCTATAGCTCACACCGGATTTCTCAAAGTCGGGTTCCTTACACCCGCGTCCAGTTTATTAATATCGGGTTTCTTACACTTACACTGGATTTCTCATAAATGATTCAACTATCAAATTATGGTTAATACAGTCATCATATGGACATCAACGTACCTGACGCATCGACTACGTCTACGACTACTCGACATGCTGTTATAAGTCTCTGCCCAATTCTTCGTATCGACCAGACACTCAGGGGCTACTGACGTGGGCATATCCTTCGGGTCCCCAACTATTGGTATACCTGGTGCGATCCAGACGAAGGCCCACCTCGCGGCCTAACGAAGCCCAAGATGTCACAACTTGCAATACAAGATAAGGACTCCAAGACGTAGTCTACTAGAACTCATGTAAACCCTACCTGGCTCCCTTTATAAAGCCAGGCAGGGGCACCCTTTAGAGGGGACTGACATAACCCTAGAGGGGAACGAGAGCCATACAACATACACACATAGCCATAGCGAGACTACGTCTCACCTCATCGCCATTGCGGCCACCATGTAATCATCCAATCAATACAGATCAGACAAGCAGGATGTAGGTCTTTACCTCACAATGAGGGGTTGAACCTGGGTAAATCCTTGCTTGTCAGCAGACGGAACTACAAGCGCGCCATCTTCTCTCCCTCACGAAACCCTAGGTATCTCGACCTTGGGATTTGCCGTGTTAACACCACGTCAAGGATGGAATCCCGAGTTCCTCCTTTTTAGGGGAGTACGTCTCGTTGGAGGGGTGTGAGCTTGCCACCACAGGCTTGCTCAACGCCACAGCAGGCTCACCCTATTCTTCGATGAACCACACCACAAAGGATTGGTTCACCTTCAACTATCGGAATCCTTCAAGGCAGAATCCGGAGCCTTTACAACAACAATCCGGGGCACACACCCACAACTGAATTGGGGGCTACCAGATGGCTACAATCTGTCACAAGAGACAACAAGTAAGATCAACAAGATGTCTAGGTTTTCCTAATGGAAACCCTAGGCTCGAATCCCTCAAGTGAATGAGGGGGAAATGTAAATCGCCTTGGTGAAGATGTAGATCTTGGCCTTCTCCTTCAATCCTCCAAAGATCAGCGAGTTTGGGTGGAGGGATTGGGTGCAACAATGGGGGTTAAAGATATTCTGGTCGAGCTACCCAAGGTTGAAGAAGGCGTACCTATGCTAGAAATGTAGCCGTTGGCGAAACAGGGGGACCGGATATTCCGGATCAAGTGATGACCGGATATTCTGGTCCACCGGATATTCTGCCACCTCTGGAAACCTCCGGTGGCAAATACCCGACGACCATCCGAGAGTTGCAACAACTGCGCGCTCTGGTCCTTAGCAGAATTTTCTTTAGCCACCTTCTGGACCGGATCCTGCATCCTACCAATCAATGTGTCCTCTGAAAAATTGACTGAGCTAGCTGGGGTGTTTGAATGTTCAGTTGGAGCTCTTCCGTTCACGTACCTGGGTTTGCCTTTGGGGACGGCAAGACCTACGTGTAGAGATCTAGCTCCGGTAAATGATCAAATTGAGCGTCGTCTTAACGCTTGTGCTCGTTTTCTGCCCCATGGTGGCAGGCTGATGTTGGTGAACTCTGTCCTCTCGGCTTTGCCAACATTCCTGATGTGCTCCCTTAAATTGAACAAGACCTTCATCAAATCAGTTAACCGTTGCAGACGGCATTGTTTCTGGGACAAACGTGAGGAATCCACCTCCTTTGCTGGCCTAGCTGCTTGGGACAAAGTATGTCGCCCGAAAGAACGTGGGGGTTTAGGGGTGATCAACCTCGAGTTGCAGAACATGGCACTGCTCCTAAAACAGCTTCATAAGTTTTTTACCAAAGCAGACATTCCCTGGGTGAAGTTAGTATGGTCTCAATATTCTGAAGGGGCGCCGCATGCCCAGCCTATCCGTGGATCCTTTGGCGTCATGATATATTCAGCTTAGTGGATGTTTATCGTAGCATCACAAATTGCCAAGTAGGGGATGGCTCAACGGTTCTCTTCTGGAAGGACATTTGGGTACATGATGAACTGCAGGCGGACAAATTACCTCATCTCTTCTCCTTTGTGGAAAGACCTGATTTCAGTGTTCAAAAGGCTGTCTCCATGCCGGACAGAAGCTCAATGTTCATGTTGCCTCTCTCGGTAGAACCTTTTGAGGAGTTCCAAGAGCTCCAACAGTTGTGTGATCAGCCAGCGGTTCTGTCACTAGATAATGACAACATATCTTTGTTTGGGGCAAAGTCTCGTACTCGTCGGCCAGCTTCTACAACTACATGTTTCAGTGTCTGCCCAAAGACAAAACCCTCTCCAAAGTCTAGAAGTCCAATTGTTTGCCGAAGCTTAAGGTGTTCTGTTGACTGCTAATTAATGATCGCCTCAACACCAAAGACATGATGCTCCGCAAACACTAGCACGTTGAGGGAGGGCCCAATTGTGTACTTTGTGACCGTGACATACTCAAAGATTCAGAACATTTGTTCTTTACTTGTGATTTTGCTGTAGAGTGCTGGCAAACTGTTGGGATTGTTTTTGATTTCTCTTAGGATGTCCGTGCTAGAATTCTCTCGGCAATGGCTGACTTCCCCCGCTCCAACTTCATGGAAATTTTCGCCTGTGTGGCGTGGACTGTTTGGAAAGAGCGTAACGACTATATCTTCAAGGGGGAGGAGCCTTCCGTCGGGCGTTGGCGTAGACGCACCAAGCAGGATCTCCTGCTGCATCAATTCAGAGTCAAATCTTCCTTAGTCTAGGACATGTTGGATAGTATTAGTATCTTCTTTCACTAGACGCTTGTTTTGTTTCTGTTTTTTTGGGCCGAGTCATGCTTGTTTGACTCTTCGCTGCCCTTCTTAATGTACTCTGTTTCAGTCTTTTAAATTAATATAAATAACCGTAGGGGCTTCCCCTATGGTAGATTAGTCTAAATAAAAAACCATCCGAGAGTTGCCAAACTGTGTTGCTAAAAGTCCTTAGCCGTTTTTCTCGAGCAACCTTGGGGACCGGACATTCCGCCCCAGATTGGGACCGGAATATCCGGTTTCTTTCTCTGAGCAAATTGACTAGCTCTTTTCTTCTTTCTTTTTGGTTTCGAAGCACTGATGTTTTAATCACCTAAAAGCCTGCATCACTTAATATCATATCAAATTATCACTAGTGTTGTTGCCTAACACACAAAACACAAGGGATTAAGAAATGTTCTTTCAATACTTCCCTTATCAACCATAAGGAATGCCGACACAAAAAAAAAGATCAAGAACCAATTTTGACTAGGAAGATGACTTGATGAACCACTTCAACAAATGGGCTGCTTCAACATATGGAACTCTTCAACAACACCAGCTCCATGCAATTATAGTAACAACTATATTTAGTTGTGTCAGAGATAAGTGAGTTTAGAGATAAATTCTATGGACATGCACCACTTACAACCCACGACGTTTAAAGACTCCCCCTTACGGGCGACCCTCTTCTAAAAGCTCCACCGACCTGACGTGTCCTATTGCATGAAGACATTCAGAAGATTCACTCCGTACAGACGTACATTGAACGAAGGTTACGAGATCAATACTTAACGCATAACATATGAGGAAACCCTAATGTACCAGATGTAGGATCTTACCGAAAACTGATACACATAGCTCAAAGAGCACCGCCAAGAACGAAGTCTGCCAGTGACACTGCATGCCCCCACTCATTGAGAACACTGCTGCAAAAGACCCATCATTCGGCAGACATACTTCTCCAGATCCGCCGTGATTACCCCGTGGAGTCTTCTCGACTCGACACGAGCATGCGAGATGGAACCTCCAGAGTCTATTCGGTCTTCTTCAATCACGACCACCATGATCCTCCCATCAACACCTTGGTATTCGCGACAAAGAAGATGCGAAGGCTGTCCAGGGTGGATGGAGGCCACAACTAGTACTGAAAAAATGAACAATGTCAAAATCTGATTTTTATTTATTTGAACCTTTTGAAATTTGAACTTTTCAAAATCTGAACATTTTTAATTTGAACATTTTACAATAACAAAAAACCAAGAAGAAACGAAAAAGGAAAAAAATTACAGGAAAACGAAAACCGGAATAACGCGGACCGAAAGTAGAGAAAGCAACCGAAACAGAAAAATCGGTAAAACTGGAAGAAAAAACCGTCCAAAAGGTTCTAGAATCTTTCAAAAATAGAAAAACCAGAACCTAGATATCCTCAACTGGGCCGGTCCGGATCGTAGGATTAGAAAACACGGGAATTGGAAAAACACAGGAATATGATAGGATTGCAGGTGCAAAACAGAGGATTACAAAACAGAGGAAATTGCAGGAATGGTCAGTTGGATGGAACACAGGAAAAACACAGGAAAAGTGCCTCGATCCTACGTAAATGAGTGTGAAAAAGATGTTAGAATGGATGTCGCAATTCGTATGAGATTGAGGTATAGGAATTCAATTCATAGGAATTTCGGAGGTGTCATTTCTTTGATTCAAAGGGATTACTTAGGGAAAAAACCCTATAGAATGGAATCCTCCAATATTCTTATGAAAAAATTTCAATTCAAAGAGGGCCTAAGAGACTACGCTGTGGAGGTATTCGCGGAGCGTCTCTAATCGGCTCTACGAGCGTCAGGAAACGCCAGCCATGGGGGTAGTCGGGTAGATGCCGAGGTACCCGTAGGTGAGACTCAATCGATGGACCGGACGGCAGCCGTTGATCGGGAGCACGCGCTGCATCCTCGGTGTTTGCCGTCGTTGCCCTGCACAAGTTGTCGAGACTGATAAAAGGCGAGATTTTCTTTGATAAACACGGCCTCGGATGACTTGGTACGCTTTCAGCCGGCGATTATCCGTTAAGCACCATCACCGTCGACAGCTAAGACCTACACGGGCGCACAGTCACCGACAGGTTGGCCCACGCACATCAGGGAGCAAAGTGTCAGCGGCTCTACGCAACGATCCACGCGCGCGCGTGTGTGGCAGCCAGCGAGCGCGGTCCGGTGCGGCGCGCGCGTGCAGATCGAACGGCCGCCCGATTCCCATGCTCGGCTCCGGCCGTTCCCCCTCCACCGCTTTAAATACCTGCGCTCCATTCCGCCCACATTATTCACCAACGCCACCGCTCCCACAAACCATCCGATCGTTCCAGAAACCAACGTAGGCGTCGGTCATCAATGGCGAGGGCAGCGACGACCCTGGTGCTCGTGGCGGCGCTAGCCGTCCTCCTCCTCCTGGCCTCCGGCCCCGCTCGGGCCACAGCCGCCCGGACCTCGCCCGCGTACGTAACAGCAACCACCACCAAGGAATCTCCCAGCGAGGTGTATATATACGCGCACAGGATGTACTACAAAGTTTTCATTGATTCCTGGTCAATCCTCCATATCAATATCTGATCTTTGTGGATGCCCTGGCGTTTCCTTTCCTTCAGCAGGTTGCGGCGGCGGCGGCGGAAGACAGCGAGTGCGAGACGGTCGCCGGCGAGCTGCAGCGGGAGGATTGCATGGCGAGGAGGACGCTCGCCGCGCACACGGACTACATCTACACCCAGGATAATGGCCACAATTAGCTGGATTGACCTGCATACATGCGTCCGTCCATGTACTGATGATAATCATCGTCACTGCGTGTTCCCATCTCCGTCATCCTCTTCCTCGGGAGGGGTGCCCAAGAAGGGATCGATCCAACCGTGCATGCAATGCATGGCGCACGTATGTACTGCCTCGCCAGGCTAATTTGGGCGTCCCATAAAGGAATTTAGTTATGCCAGAATCATCCAAGATTATTTTGTCGCTGGATTTGCAAACGGCTCCATACCATGCCTGGATATATGGTTAATTTGTTGTCTAGGAATCTAGGATATGTTGGGCACTGTTTGGGAGCGAATTTAGTGTGACGGCCGCCTTCTCCTATGCCCTTGGAGGGCAAAATTTTGGTATCCCTTCACCAAATTAATTAGCCCTACTCGTTGGTTTGAGTTTTCACACCAAAATTGTCTTGGAATTAAGGCTTGCTTTCTTCTGGCGCTCATAGCCAAATTTGACCAAAACTCACGCCAGCTAATTCGACGCGGAAATTGGCTTAGTTTCCATACGCTTCATTTAATCGCACATATTTTGGGGGGGGGGAATAAATCTCCACCGCTTGTTTCATTCATCGAAAGTGACCTGGCGGGCCATGTTCTTACAAACAGATGGAGAAATTACGGGGGGATACATGGGAAGAGAAGACAATGAAAAACATGAAAAAAGACAACTAGAAGAGAGAACAACAAGAGCCACCAACAGAGGCACAAGAGGTGAGGGTTGCAGTCTGGGGATCACAATGCCAAGACTCGACAATCAGCCTCACGCACCGCACTGGCGTGCAACTCGAACCCCAGGCACAACTCAGGAGCACCACCGTCATCATCGGCGAGAGTCAAGCCTAGCACCTAGCACTAACCTAGACAGGAAGCTCCGCCACGGAGGTCGAGACGAAAGCAGGTGGGGGAGACATACATTGTGTCGTCATTGAGCAAAGGTGAGCCGAGATGCCACCAAGAGCACGAAGCTCCCACACATCAACAACAACCATTGGAGGGTCTTGGGCAAGCCAGCGAAAGCTAGCCGAGGAGAGAAACAAACCACCGTCGGCCCCAGGTTGGCCGCACCAACACCACCCAAGCTCCCGACAATCACAAGCAGCAACAAAAGCCATCCATTTTGGGTCTCCAAGATGGCACCTCCAAGGAGGTTGTGTTGTCAACAACACCGTCATCCGGTCCAGCAAGCCAGAACCTAGGTTTTCACCTGGAGACCACAAGGAAGGCAGTCGACCAGCATGAACAACCGCCGCAGTCCACCGCACCTCATGGAGACTAACATTGGTCAAGAGGCAGCAGTAAGCCTCAGATCCTCCAGAGCCGCCGGACGCAGCGCAGCCACCGTGCCCCGCCGAGCACCATGCCGGCGAAGAGCAGAGGAGCACTGTGTTGAGTATATTATCTAAAGTCGGTTCGGTTAGGGTTAGGGTTTCTCTCTCTCCCTCCTATATATATGTACTCCTTTGGTTATTATCAATATACTGAATTATATCAAACAGCTTGGTATCAGAGCCACTTCTCCCTCCCTCCCACCACGCGCGCGCCGCTCCTTGCGCCGCCGCACCATGACCACCTCTTCTTCTTCCTCCTCCACCGCCATGGCCTCCGCACCCTTCCCTCCATCCAGCACCCCAAGCGATCTCCTTTTACCTACTCTACCCGAAACCCAAAACCAAACCCTAGCTCCTCTCACCGCTGCCCTCAATCTCAATAGCCTCTCTGTCAACCTACCCGCCACCACCACCACCTCCTCCGATCTCCAACCCTCCCTCGTCTTCCCCTCTTCCCTCGCCCCTCCAGTACTTTCCCATCCCATCCTCAGCATCCATATCACAAACTACATCAAGTTCCAACTCTCCTCCGACGGAGCAAACTTCTCCAAGTGGCGCCAAATCATCACCAATGTCCTCACCATGTACAAGGCGCTCGACCACATTCAGGAAGGCGCAGCCCCCGCCAACCCCACCGATGACTGGCTTGCTGTCGACATCCACATCTCCTTGTGGTTCATGGCCACCCTCAGCGACGACCTCCACCGCCTTGTCCACGGAGCTGACGGCCGAACCTGCACCACGTGGAACCACCTGATGCGTTTCTTCATCAACCACGAGGCCACGCGCTACATCTACCTCAGCAAAAGCTTCCGCAACACCCCACGCGGCGACCTCTCCATCACCTCCTATGCCAGCAAACTCCACCACATCGCTGACGACCTCGCCGACATCGGTCATCCGGTGAGCGACTACGATCTCACTCTCCAATTCCTTGATGGGCTCGGTGGCAAATACAAACTGCAGGCCGAAATTCTGAAGACATCCGTGCCCCCCTTCGCGGACGCCTGCTCTCGTCTCCAACTCGCCGAGATCGACGCCGACCAACAGCAGCAACAGGCCAGCGCCCAGGCCATGGCTGTCCACTCTGGTGGGCGTGGTGCACCCTCTGGCGGCGGCCCTCCCACTGCCTGGCGTGGCGGATCCAGCGGAAGGGGCGCCCCCTCGCGCATCCCCGGCGTCAGCCCCAACTACCGTGGGAAGAACCCGATTCCCGGCTTCCAGTACGGCGGGCCGAAGACACATCAGAACGTCGGCGCATCCTCTTCGGCTGGCAGCGGCAGTCGCGGCCGTGGGTCGTACGCCTCTCCGACCAGCGGCACTGGTGGCCACCAGGAGCCCTGGCTCGGCTACTTTGCGCCCATGGGGATGCCCTTCCCTCCGCGATCTCCCTGGATCCCCCCCAACCCAGCAAGTGTCCTCGGTCCCCGACCCAGCGCGCCACAACATGCTTACCCGCTGATGCATGCCCCGCCTGCTGCTCCCGCACCTTCATGGGATCACAGCGCCCTCCATCAGAGTGCGCCCAGCTACGGCGCTGCGTTCGCCTCTCCCAACGGCGACTGGATCATGGACTCCGGCGCCACCGCACACGTCACCGGCAACCAAGGTACATTGACCTCGTCTCGTTCCCTTTTAGATGTCACTTCTCATCATATTATCGTTGGCAATGGCTCTCGTCTTCCTGTTGTCGCTACCGGCACCGCACACCTCACATCTCGCCCCTTTCTCCTACGCGATGTTCTTGTTTCTCCCTCTATTATCCAAAATCTATGTGCTACTCGCAAATTTGTTCGTGATAACAATTGTTCCATTGAATTTGACCCATTCGGTTTCTCTTTGAAGGATCTTTCCACCAAGAAGGTCCTCATGCGGTCGAATAGTTCTGGCGATCTATACCCATTTTTTGGCGATCACGGAGGTTCTACAACCACAGCTCTCGCCGTCTCAAGTGATCTTTGGCATCGACGTCTGTCGGGGGGCTACCCCCGGGTAGGGTCAAGGCTTGGCATAAAGATGAGTTTAAAGATATGCCGAGGTACGGAAAGGGCCGACCTGCTTGGGCCTGGGAGTGTCCGAGCTTCATCTTGACCTGGAGGATACAAAGGCCGACCTATCTTGGCCCAGAGGGATCCGAGGTATCCCGTTGGCCTGGGCCGAGGTTCACTGTCCGAGCTATGTTCAGCCGACCTAACTACCTCGGTGCTATGGTTTGTATTGTGAGCAGGAGAAGCTGTTGGAAGGAAGTAAGATCCGACCTGGTAAAGATCTTAAGCGCAAGACCCGAGGTACGGAGCCCGTCACATCCGTGCCGAGCTAACCGAGGCAAGAGGCTGTAGGTCGGGCAGGAGTCAATGCTCCTGTCACTTCTTGCCTGGTACAAGAGCGCCTGACGCGGGAGCGTCTGTCACGGAGCCTGGCAGAGGCGTGCCCCGGGTTCGGCGGGGCAGCACGTCTCTGACCGCTGACCACGCGGGATCTGGGAAAAGGCTACGAGGTAGCTCTGCCAGGCCACGTCCTGTCTCGGTCAGAGGAGACATGCTAGTTCTGCCGTTAGGCAGCAGGAGATGGGCAGGCCACGTCTTGTCCCTGACAGAGGTACGGTGGTGACCGGTGCAGAGGCATGGCAACAGTGTTCAGCGAGGGGCACAACGGTAACTCGGCTGGCCTATATAGTGGGCTTCACCCCCCTCCTGCTTGAGACGGACATCGAGAGACGAGAGAGAAAGAAAGAGAGAGAGAAAGGAACCTCGGAACACCCCGGAGACACCTCGGATCAGCTCGGAGTGCCTTCTTCCTCCCGTGTAGCTCCATCTTTTACCTCAAGTTCTCACCATTGTATCATCATACAGCTCGAGGAGCAGCTTGTACTTGTCACTTGAGCTATACACTGAGTAGGATAGTGCTGCAGTAGGGGTGTTACCTCCACAAGAGGGCCCCGAAGCAGGGTACATCGTGGTGTGCTTTGTGTTCTTGGTTTCTTGTTTCTCGTTCGTGTTCTTGCGGTTCTTGCGTGTTCTTGCGTGTGCACTTCTTGAGTGCATAAACCCTCCCCGGATTCCCCCAACGACCATTCGGCCCCATCTTAGCCATACCTATGGCATCTGCCGTGATCCCACCACGACAGTTGGCGCCCACCGTGGGGCAGATTGAGGCGTTGGAGGGAGTTTACATCCGGACGGGCTCAGGCGAGCGTGTTCTTTCCGGGCTTATCGCCAAGATCGGTGAGTTCACCTTCATCAGCGACAACGCGGGGTGTTTCGCCGGCAAGCCCTTCCCCGAGCATGGCTTCACCATGATGCTCGGCAGCTTCGTCACCTACGTTGCTGTCGAGGTTGTTCGCGGTACCCGGAGCAGGTGCTCGTGGACGACGAAACTCCTCTCCTCGCGGCTTTAGGTCGGCGTATCACTCGCCCCGAGAGCTGCGTGGAGGTGATGATGACGGTCCGGTTGACGCCGCTGGCAAAGTAGATGCCAGCAAATCCAAGCGGCCGAGGTTGCTAAGGTGAGATCTGCAAAGCCCAGGCTAGAGAAAGAGTTGCCTGGCACCCCAGAGCTGCAGGGCCGAGGTGCGACCCTGGTAGAGATAGTGGAGACACTGGCAGACCCAGTAAATCCAGGAGTGGATGTAGTGGTGACTGTGGCCGACCTAGAGGCAAAGCGTGTCCTGTTGCAAAAGGAGGCTGTAGCAATGATGACAGCTAGAGATGAGTTCAATAGAGATCTGCGTGAGTACAATGCAGCGAATGGCTTCACCCCGGTAGCAGTTGATACACATAGGGGAGCCGAGGTGCGGCAGAGAGGCAAGGGGCTCAATGATGAGATAAACAGGGAGGCTCGACCTACCACCTCGGCTAGGAGTGAGAGTCGCGTGTCGACTGGAAGGCCGGTATATAGTTCCCCTGCTAAGAACCTCAGAGCTGCCGAGGCAGGCAGGGCCGAGCTATCCGGGTTGACTGGAGATGCATGGCGTGCGCAGCAGAAGCGAGTCAATGAATTAGTGTATGTAGCTAACCAGCAGAATGAGGCTCTCCGCAGAGCATATGCCGGGGCTGGTGATTCAGAGATGGTTTATTCAGCTAGGCCAGTTAGTCAGGTGTCCAAGGGGCAAGCCTCGTCTCCACTCGTCGGAGGAGCCGATCGAGCCCGGAGTGTCACCTCGGGTCAGAACAAGCAGCTGCAGATGTATGATCCGGTGTTAGCAGCAAAGCAGAAGGTGGGCCAGGGCAATGCTAGCCGAGCTAAGGGAAACCCCGGCCCAGGTAATGCAAGCCGAGCTAAGGGTAACTCCGGTCAGGGAAATCAGAATGGCGGGCAAGCAGCGTCGGCTGGCCGAGGTAAACCACCTCCGCCCCCGAGGTATCAGCAACAACCCGGCCGCAGGGGCAATATCAGCGAGAGCCGGAGTATGTTCAGCAACCTCAGAATGTCGGTCAAGGCGATGACCGATATGATGATGGAGACTCGGCCATGGCGCGAGCTGGATACCACAGAGTGGATGGGGCGTTGGGACCTCGGATAGGAGGTCGGATGTTAGCTCCAGGCGATGTTCGTAACAAGCTGGATAGAATCTACTTGTCCGAGCAACTGGAGGAGGAAGGCCCTCCTGGTCCGGCGTGTTTTGGACCTCGGATCATGAAGGAGCCACCACCGCCAGTATCTCAGTTCCAGTTAGGTCGGAACACCAAGCCATACAACGGGAGCACCAAGCCACAAGATTGGCTGACAGATTATGTATCCTCGGTGCACATAGCGGGGGGCAATCGCCGATGGGCGGTCCGGTATCTCCCGCACATGTTGGAAGGTCCAGCTCGGATCTGGCTGAATAATTTGCCGGAGTATAGTATCAACTCCTGGATAGACTTGGAGCTGGCGTTTAACAGCAACTTTGCTAGTACATACAAGAGGCCAAACCGACCTCAGCTCCTGGCAGCATGTAAGCAAGATGATCATGAAACTGACCGAGAATTCTTAACTCGGTGGAGCAATGTTCGGAATTCCTGTGAAGGAGTTGTAGAGGCACAGGCCATTTCCTGGTTTGCAGATGGTTGTCGACATGGCAGCATGCTGTGGCAGAGGCTCCAAAGAGATATGCCGAAATCCCTAGCAGAAACAATCCGGATTGCAGATTCTTATGCTCTGGGTGATCCGATGCAGCCAGCAGCAGAGGCAGTGGCACGTAACAGAAGGAGGGAGCCAATAAACAACCGGCTCGGACCAAGGTGTAATGACCGCCAAGAGTTCGGACAAAGAGGAGGGAGCCGGACTACCCATACACCTCGAACCAAGTTGCAGCGGTGAACCCGGATCAGCCCGGAGCTGGAGGTGTCCAGAGGCCGAAAATCAATGGTCCGGCATTTAGTCCGAACCCGGAGCCACCCTTGACTTATGAATCAATGATAGATGGTCCTTGCTGTTACCATACGACCGACCCGCGCAAGCCAGCCAACCATTCAACCCGGCAGTGCAGCTGGAACCGCAGAATCAGAGAAGAAGGGGCGAAGGCCGGAGGAACAGAGCAGGACCACCTCAGAGATTTCAGCCGAGGTCCCACCCAAATCTGTCCGGAGCAAATGTTACCCCGATAACCACTGCACCTCCTCCGAGGCCTGCAGCAGCAAGGCCCGTGAATGTTGTGAATGTCCGAGGTAATAACAACAACAATGGTGCCGGACCAAGTCAGCAGTATGAATACCCCGGAAATGACTATAGAGAGGCTCATGCGAGCTATGTGGTCTTTGTGACCGAGCCAACTGACAAGAAGAGCGTGCAGAGGCGTGCCATGGAGGTGAATGCAGTAATGCCGGTGGTGCCGACCTATATGAACTGGTCTGAGCAGGAGATCACTTGGAGCAGGAAAGACACACCTCGGATCATGCCGAGCCCTGGAAAGTATGCCCTGGTGGTAGATCCGACGTTGTGTGGGCCTACAACAATGTGAGGTTACCCGAGTTCTGGTGGACAATGGCAGTGCCATCAACATCATGTACCGAGACACAATGGTGAAATTGGGCATATCGCCAAATCAGTTGATGCCAAGCAGTTGTACTTTTCATGGGATTGTGCCTGGCGTTTCCTGTGCACCCATGGGCAAGATATGGGTGGATGTAGCATTTGGAACCAAGGATAATTGCCGAGTTGAGAGTATCGAGTTCGAGGTGGTGGACTTGGAGAGTGCATACCATGCATTGCTTGGAAGGCCGGCTCTGGCCAAGTTCATGATTTCCACCCATGTTGCATACCTGAAGATGAAAATGCCAGGGCCTAATGGGATCATATCCATCTCGGGTGACTACAAGCGAGCCATTCAGTGTGCCTCGGCGGGGTCTAATCTGGCCGAGTCTTTGGTGATCGCAGCTGAGAAGAAGAAGCTGCATCAAGTGGTGGCAATGGCGCAGTCAACACAGCTCGGCATGTCCGGACTGATGAGCCCGGACTCAACTGCAGCATTCGAGGTGCCCAAGGAGACCAAGAAGATCCCCATTGACCCGGAGCACCCAGAGCATATGGCCATCATTGGGACCGGGCTGGGCGAGAAATAGGAAGCGAGCTCTGTCACTTCCTCCGTGAGAATCGGGATATCTTTGCATGGTCGGCTAAGGACCTGCCTGGTGTTCCGAGGGAGTTGGCAGAGCACTCTTTATTTGTCAGGCCAGAGGTGAAACCGGTGAGGCAACCGACCCGTCGTCTCTCAGACGACCGAAGACAAGTGGTGCTGGACGAGCTGGCTAAGTTGCTTGCAGCCGGGTTCATTATGGAGGTGCTGCATCCGGACTGGATATCCAATCCGGTCTTGGTGGAAAAGAAGAAAGACGAGCCAGCCGTGGTCAAGGTGTGGCGCATGTGCATTGACTTCACTAACCTCAACAAGGCGTGCCCGAAAGATCCGTTTCCATTACCTCGGATTGATCAAGTGATTGATTCCACTGCTGGTTGTGAACTGTTGTCTTTTATCGATGCGTACTCTGGTTTTCACCAGATACCACTGAACCCGAAGGATCAAATAAAGACTGCTTTTATTACCCCGTATGGGGCGTATTGCTATGTGTTGTTTTGGTCTGAGAATGCCGGGGCAACTTATCAGAGGTGTATGCAGAAATGCCTGCACTCTCAAATGGGCAAAAATGTGCAAGTGTATGTCGATGATATCGTCATCAAAACTAAGGAGAAACGTACTCTCCTCGAGGATCTCGAGGAGACATTTGTGAATTTGAGAAAATATCGGTTGAAGCTTAACCCGGACAAGTGCACCTTTGGTGTCCCGGCTGGAAAGTTGCTCGGATTCCTGGTGTCTAGCCGAGGTATCGAGGTTAACCCGGCCAAGATCCGAGCTATTGAGAACATGAAGTTACCGAAGTGTTTGAAAGATGTGCAGAAATTCACAGGGTGCCTAGCCTCGTTGAGCCGATTTGTAGGTCGGCTGGGAGAAAAAGCCTTACCTTTGTACCAGCTCATGAAGAAAAGTACCGGGTTTACATGGACCCCGCAGGCCGACGTGGCGTTCAATGAGCTGAAAAAGATGTTGTCCACTGCCCGGTGTTGGCGTCACCATTGCACAATGAGCCGATGTTACTTTACATTGCGGCCACAAACCGAGTTGTAAGTGTGGCAGTGGTGGTGGAGCGCGAAGAAGGTGGCAGGTCGGTGCAGAGACCGGTGTATTACTTGAGCGAGGTGATCTCTACCTCGAAGCAGAATTACCCTCACTACCAGAAGATGACGTATGGTGTCTACCTGGCGGTCAAGAAGTTGAAGCATTATTTCCAGGAGCATCCCATGACGGTGGTGTGCGAAGCTCCAATCTCGGAGATCATCGGGTGCAAAGATGCAACTGGCCGAGTTGCCAAATGGGCGATTGAGGTGTCTCCATATGCACCACATTATGAGAGAAGAGATGCAATTAAATCCCAGGCGTTGCCGGACTTCTTTTGTGATTGGGCCGAGATGCAGTATGAGCCACCCAGGCCGGACTATAATTATTGGAAAATGCATTTTGATGGGTCCAAGACAAAGATCGGGCTGGGGGCTGGAATAGTCCTCACCTCGCCGAAGCGAGATCAGCTGAAATACGTGCTGCAGATTCATTTCTCAGCATCAAACAATGTGGCGGAGTATGAGGCCTTAATCCATGGCCTCAATGTGGCGAAGGAGATCGGTATCCGGCGTGTGAGTGCTTCGGCGATTCCGACCTGGTGGTGCAACAATCTTCTGGAACTTGGGATGCTCTGGATGCCAACATGGCGTTATATCGGTTCCATGTGCAAAAGATATCCGGGTTCTTTGAAGGGTGTGAGTACAGGCATATACCTCGGACAGAAAATAATGCTGCCGACGTGTTGTCAAAGCTCGGTTCATCTAAAGAGGCAGTACCACCAGGGTAGCCCTGAATCACTTGAGAACTCCTTCAATCAAACCTTCTCCTGAATCCGAATCTATTTTCATCCCGGCGGAGCAAGAGCCCGGACCTGTTCCAATGGAGGTAGACGTCGGGTGCGTTTGGTCGGACCCGGGGACTGCGTGGCAGAGCTCGGGGACTGCGCACCGAACCTCGGGGACTGCTCATCAAGACTCGGGGACTGGTCGCAGGATGGTGGAGGAAATAATGGAGGAGATTATGGTGGCCGAACCAATGGAGGTGGACGAGAATTTTTTCCTTTGCACCCAGTGCCGGAGTGGGCGGAGCAAATCATGAAGTTCATAACGGAGGGAAGCTTGCCAAGTGACACAACCGAGGCTAGGAGAATCAAAGGAGGGCAAGGCGTACACCATCATCAACAAGGAGCTCTATAAAAGAAGCGTAACCGAGGTGTTGCAACGGTGTGTCGAGCCAGCTGAAGGCAAGGAGATGCTTTTGGAGATCCACCAAGGAGAGTGTGGTCATCATTGCAGCACAAGAGCTCTGGTGGCCAAGGTGTTCAGGCATGGGTTCTATTGGCCCACTGCTCTTGCTGATGCAGAGGCCATAGTCCGGAGATGTGAAGGATGCCAAAGGTTTGCCAAGCAAACGCATATGCCAGCCTCGGCGCTCAAAACAATTCCTATCACTTGGCCGTTTGCGGTATGGTGTTTGGATATGGTGGGAGAGTTCAAACCAGCCCGAGGTAACATGACGCACATACTGGTGATGGTGGACAAGTTCACCAAGTGGATCGAGGTGAAACCAATCCGGAAGTTGGATGGTCATTCAGCAGTGACTTTTTGAAGGAGATCATTCTGCGATATGGTACCCCCATAGCATTATCTCGGACAACGGCACGAACTTTGCTGTTGGAGAATTTGCTCGGTTTTGCATGAACAAGGGAATCCGGCTGGACATAGCCTCGGTGGCACACCCGGAGTCTAATGGACAAGTGGAAAGATCAAATGCTCTAGTGTTGGCCGGCATCAAGGCTCGGCTCATTGAACCACTGCTGAAAACGCCGGGGTGTTGGATAGATGAGATACCAGCAGTACTGTGGGGTCTAAGGACCACGCCAAATCGATCAACTGGCTATACGCCATTTTTTATGGTCTATGGGGCAGAAGCTATGCTACCCACTGACATCGAATATGATGCGCCCAGAGTGGCAATGTACACTGAAGCCGAGGCAAAAGAGGCTCGGGAGGATGCAGTAGATCTGCTTGAGGAAGCTAGAGAATTGGCCTCATCTCGGTCAGCAATATACCAACAAGGTCTCCGACGTTATCATAGCCGGAGTATCAACCCTCGTGTGTTTCACGAGGGAGATTTGGTGCTGAGGCTGGTGCAGCGCAAGAAAGGTCGGCACAAGTTGTCACCTCCATGGGAGGGACCGTTCATTGTGAGCCGAGCTCTGCTCAATGATTCGTACTATCTAATAGATGCGCAGGAACCAAGGAAGATGGGCTGGACAACCCCGGATCAGAGGTCAGGCGACCATGGAATAGCTCTACTCCGACCTTTCTACTCATGAAGGGCGCAATGTATGTACCTCGGTTAATCCTTAATGAAATGTCGGCACTCCGAGGTTGAAGCTCGGGGACTGCCTCGCTCTTGTGCTTGTGTTTTATTTCTGTTTGTCAATTTCGTTCATATGCCGAACTATTTTGAACCTCGTCTCAAACTTCAAGTAATGTATGCTGTGTAACTAATCTTGTGACTCGACTGACGAACGCCGAAATGGTAGTCAAGAGCAAAGATGAAAAAACGTGGGAAACATGAAAATGGACTCGGGGACTCGGTCCAAAAATATAGTTCGGCATGTGTCGTTTACTAACCCCTGTCTTTACCTTTCGTTTATGTCGGATGATTTTGAAACACACCTCGACATTTGCTAAGTACTGTATGCTATAAACAACAATCTTGTGACTCGACTGTCGAACGCCAAAATGGTAGACAAGAGCAAAGAATGCCAAGTATAGTAAACACGAAAGTGAACTCGGGGACTCGTTCCAAAAGGGTTCGGCATAAATTCTTAGAAAAGCATGGTTCGGATAGCAAGATAATAGTACTGGTAGCAAGGCAAACTACTTAAGGTCTGTTACATCTGCACCCGGCATACCGGGGATTTAATGTTTTGCTTGAGACAAGTTCAGGCCTCGGAACCAGAGACCTCGGTCGCCGAGTTGTGGTAGCGGGACCTCGGAAGCAGGAGCCTCGGGCGCAGGAACAACCTCGGGCGCAGGAACAACCTCGGTCGCGGAAGCAACCTCGGTTGTTGGAGTGGATGCCGGGGTGTCCGTCACGTCGGGGGAGATCACCTCGGTGGCTACGGCTTTGCCGGACTTGCCCTTGGGTTCGGAGGTTCGTCGAAGTGAAGTCATCATCAGAGCCTTCAGCCACCTCGGTTGTTTTGCCGGCCTTGCCCTTGGAGCTCTCAGGCTCGTCAAAGTCAATTTCCTCGCCGTCAGAACTTCTTCACCGGACTCTGCTTCCTCGTCCGAGCTCTCTTCATCCTCAGAATAGAGGCGCCCTCATCAAAGGTCCGGGTGTTTGCATAACTAGCAAAGAGGTCGGCTGCTGCTTGGCGTTTCGCAATGCCATCAGGGTGGAGTTCCAAGGAGAGCCCCTGCGCAGGGAGGTAACCGTGTGGATCTCAACATCTTCATACCAGACAGCACGAACACCAGGGCCTTGTCCGCTCCAGCCCGAGCTGATGAGCATCTCCACTCCCGAAGTCTAGCCTCGGCTCCTTTCAGCTTCGTGGCGAGCTCGTCGATGCAAGTGGGAGTCTTGACCTTGGGCCAGAGGGCACGGTGGACCTCGATGGCAGCATCAACCAGCTTGGTTCCAATGGCCCTGAGCGGCCTGATCCGAGCATTAAGGGCAACAAGGTGGTCCTGGATATCCCAGCTTTCGCTGAGGGTTTCTGTCTCAGCCCTCTTTGCCCGAGCTGCTTGAACTTCGCGGATAGCCTTGTCCTTGGAGTGCTCAAAGTTCTCTGAAGAAGACAAAAAGGCTGTCGCTGAAATAAGGCATACGGTGGCACGGGGTGTAGGTCGGCAGAAAATAAGGAAAAGGGGAAAGAAACTTACTGTCCATTTGGTGATTAATCCGAGCGAGCTCGGACAACCAGCTTTTCGATATAGCTCGGAGGGCGATAAGTTCGGCTTCGGCCGAGGTGGCGCGGCTCTCCAGGGTCTTGGCAAGCTCTTGCTGCTGTTCGGCGGCCTGGTCTTTGACCTTCATAGCGTCCTCCACAGCAGTTTTGGCTTCATTAGCCCGGTTCAGCTCTTGTTGCAGCCGAGCTATTTCATCTTCGGCTGTCTTCAACTTGGAGGCGTAATCTTTGTCGCTCTGCTCCTTTGCGGATAGAAGAGTCCGGTGAGACTTCTTCAGTCTGTTGTGATCCAGCAGGAGGTTCTTGAAGATCTTTGTCCGAGCATTGTTGCACTCCTGAAAAAATAGAGAGATCAGTTCGAGAAATCCGAGGTCTTTAGCACCCGAGGCCCAATTGAGTCCCGGGGACTTGGCATTGACCTCGGGGACTCAGCATGGGAGAAATGACAAGTTTTTGAGATTCAAGCCGAGCAATTTTAACTCGGTGGAGTGTCAATTGCTCAACCCGAATCTCGGGGACTGGGAATAGTGTATGTTTGTCATTTGGTTTCAAAGGAAGAAAGAGAGTTGCGTAAAGAAACTTACCGAGGCCTTCTTGCTGCAATCAAGGACCGCAGTCTGCATGTTGTAGATGGACTGGAGCACGGCGCTAGGTCCAACTGGATGCTCAGAGCTCGGGTTAGAGGAGACCTCGGCAGTGTCAGCCGAGTTCCAGTCCATGTCATAGTGCTTCTCCGAGCCTAAGCTGTTCCCGCTCTTGGTCCGGAGTTGCCCGACCTCCCAGCTGCTGATGTTCGGCTGGATGGTAGCAGCGAAAGAGCTCGGGAGGTGGCGACCTGAGAGCTCGAGGGCGCGGTCTTGATCAAGGTGGACCTCGGCGCAGAAGCGGGAACATGCGGCACCAGTTGGGTGCTCGCAGCCTTGGGGCCCGGTGGCGGTGGCGGCATTGGAGTTTGCTGTGGCTGTTTGGGGGGCTCAACAACTGGAGCTGAATCTTTCTTCTGCTTCTTCTGCTGCTGTTGCTGCTGGTTGCGCGCAGCTTGAGACTTGGGGGAGAGCCGAGGCTCCTGCACGGTCTTAGCCGGAGTCTTGGCGCGATCTGTCTCCGCATCCTTCTGAGGAGGCGGAGGAGTCTGATCTCGGCGGGGAGCAGAGTGCCCCAGGCCGGAGTCAGAGCTCGGCGGTGGAAGTTCGGCGGAGGAGACACGCACCGGGGAGGAGATGGTCTTCTCCGGGCTGCTGAGGTCAATGGACCGTTCTGGAGGAGAGGCTCTGGCGGGGCTGCCGAGGTTAACCTCGACCTCGGTTGTCTGAGCTTCAACCACTGGAGGCAGTGGTGAATGTATCGAGCTATGGCTCTGCTTGATCTGCCGAGCCGGGCTAGACGAAAAAGAAAAGATTAAGTTAGAGTATAAAAACTTAACCTCGGAACAGCGTGAAAGGTAAAAAGGAGCAAGGTGACTTACGCATCTTCTCCACGGGGCCTCGCTTCTTGTGCCTCGCCGAGGTCTTCTTGGCACGCTTGGCTTTGGGCGCCGCAGTCTCCGAGGTCTTGGAAGCCTCGGCATCCGAGGTACCGGTCCTGAGCGCTTCCGGGAAGCTGCAGACGCTGGATGAAAGTTCTTATATGTTGGAGGAGCATATGAAATGGGAATAACGTTGACAGGTTCCAGAATTTGGCAATCGTCATCGTCATCATCGGGCCAATCCTGGATAGACGATCGAACTGGTGGGCGGTGCGAGGTGAAACCACGAGTCTTACCCGAGGTGGCCTTGGGAATGGGGAGGTGATCCTCATTGTCCGGATCTTCAACCTCGGCGGCGGCCGGGATAGGCAGGTCGGGAGTCCACTCCTTAGAAGAAAGGGGGCCATCCTCGATTTCCTGTCGAGTGAACTTCTGCAGAGGTGGCAAGGTAAAACCGAGTTAGCACAAGAATCAATACAAGGTCGGGGTGAAAATGAAACCGAGGAATATTTTACGTCGGGTAAAGTACACTTACTTGAGCTGGAAGGTGATCTCGGTCATAGGGCTTGACACCCCATTTCCACTTATCGGGCATGGTGGTCTTGGCGATGGCCGGATGCGCCTCTTCACCTCGGAGTCATCAAGTTCAAAGGTGCTGTGCGAGTGGGGTCGTAGCGGCCACTCATATGGCAGATCTTATGGGCCCGCGCTTGTAAAGGGCTAACTCGGCGGGTGATCATGGTGCGCAAGATGTCATCTGCCCCCAGCTTTTCTCCTGGAGTGACATCATGGTTTGGTGGATCAGAAGAACCTCGGGAGCGTCGGGTGCAGGCTCATAATCCCAGTTGAGTTGGGCAGCGGGGTTCCAATGGTGAACTCCGGCAAATTGATGAGATCTTCGCGCCCGGGTTCTTCACATAGAAGAAGGAGCGTTGCCATTTGCGGCAGGAGTCCAGGCCCTGATCCGAGGAAACTCAGAAGGCGCCGAGGTGAAATCGAGGCCGCCCCGCAAGCGGTCATCTCCTTGTCCACGACCTTCTTGTTCGGGACACTTTGCTTCTTCAGCTGGAAGTACTTGGCCCAGGACTCGATGCTTGGCCATAATCCGAGGTAACCCTCGGAAAAGGTCGCGTAGGCCGAAAGTTGGAGGATGGCGTTGGCGGGCAGGTGGTGTGGTTGTAGCCCAATTTGTCCAAGAAATCCCGGAAGAATTTCCCGGCCGGGAGCCCGAAGCCACGTTCGAAGTGATCCAGGAAGACGACCCGCTCCCCGGATTCCACCTCGGGTTCGATATCTCCTTTCTTCGGAACCGGCAGATGAGTTTAGCCGGGATCCGCCGTGAATCTCGGAGCCATTTGATGTCGACCTCCGTGACATCGGATCCCTCCCAGCTACCTCGTTCTCCAGTGCTCCTTCCTCGGCGGGATCCGAGGCAGAAGACATGTTGACGCTTTCCTGCAGAAGAGGAGGTTCAACCGGGGTAAGTACCTCGGACAGTTCAGGATAGCCGGGGTAAAATACCTCGGATCATTCGAGACAGCCGAGCTAAAGATTTAGGCGGGAAACATGTTTCTACCATTGCGAGATACTAGCAAAGATCTACCGGTGAGCTAAAAAGGGAAATAAATCGAGTTCATCCGGGGCAAACTAAAAGGACAGTGCTACGGGTGCGTCTGATACAAGTCTAGATGAGATCTAAAATGGCTAAAAGAGTGCAAAGGTAGAGCATCGGGTTCCTCAAGTTCATCAGATTCATCAAGATCCTCGAGTTCATCGAAGGATGAACATGTTCATGACAATGGCAGTGGAGGGGAAGCGAAGAACTCACCGGTGAGGTACTCGAAGATCGAGGGTGGCGCGAAGGATCGACGGCGGAGTGGCGGCGCAAGGCGCGGTGCGCGTTTCCGGCGAGAATCTTCGAGACGGCGAGGTCGCAGCGGCGAGTGCTCGACGGCGGCGATGGAGGCAGAGGCACGGAGCAGCGGGCGAGTGGGGAAGAAGAAGATGAAGTTACCCCTGGGCCCCTATTTATAAGCCGCGTGCGGTAACGGCGTGCGGTAACTGCGCACTACCGCGCGGTTACCGGGAAGGCGCGGGATCGTGTGCGGGTGAGCGCACGGTTGCGCGGTTGGTGGCCGCACGATCGGCCACATCGTGGGCCGCAGAGTGGCAACCGCCAGCCTCGGATTTCCTGTGCTGGTCAGCGAGAATCGAGGAGTCGCGGGCGGTCAAGTTGGTCTCGCACTTGAGTGCGCAGGTGCGCTGTTTGGTGGGTCCGGCTGACGAGGGCGGCGTGTGGTCAGGACCTGTCTTTCAGAGGTCCGGGTTTCGAGGTCCGGGCAGAGATTCTTCGCCACGTGCCTCGGAAATCTTGGGGCAAGATTGTGCTGAGTCAAACAGCTCGGAAAGTTCAGATTGCAGATCAACCTCGGATTAAATTATGGTCTGTGGGAAGTACCTCGGCGGAGCTATTTTAAGGTCGGTTTTAGAGGTGGTGCCTTGCTTATTTTGAACCTGCTACGGCCCTCCATCCGAGGTCGTAGGACCGCACCAGCTTCGGGGACTAATGTCGGGGGGCTACCCCCGGGTAGGGTCAAGGCTTGGCATAAAGATGAGTTTAAAGATATGCCGAGGTACGGAAAGGGCCGACCTGCTTGGGCCTGGGAGTGTCCGAGCTTCATCTTGACCTGGAGGATACAAAGGCCGACCTATCTTGGCCCAGAGGGATCCGAGGTATCCCGTTGGCCTGGGCCGAGGTTCACTGTCCGAGCTATGTTCAGCCGACCTAACTACCTCGGTGCTATGGTTTGTATTGTGAGAGCAGGAAAGCTGTTGGAAGGAAGTAAGATCCGACCTGGTAAAGATCTTAAGCGCAAGACCCGAGGTACGGAGCCCGTCACATCCGTGCCGAGCTAACCGAGGCAAGAGGCTGTAGGTCGGGCAGGAGTCAATGCTCCTGTCACTTCTGCCTGGTACAAGAGCGCCTGACGCGGGAGCGTCTGTCACGGAGCCTGGCAGAGGCGTGCCCCGGGTTCGGCGGGGCAGCACGTCTCTGACCGCTGACCACGCGGATCTGGGAAAAGGCTACGAGGTAGCTCTGCCAGGCCACGTCCTGTCTCGGTCAGAGGAGACATGCTAGTTCTGCCGTTAGGCAGCAGGAGATGGGCAGGCCACGTCTTGTCCCTGACAGAGGTACGGTGGTGACCGGTGCAGAGGCATGGCAACAGTGTTCAGCGAGGGGCACAACGGTAACCCGGCTGGCCTATATAGTGGGCTTCACCCCCCTCCTGCTTGGACGACGGACCAATCGAGAGACAGAGGAGAAAAAACAGAGAGAGAGAAAAGAACCTCGGAACACCCCGGAACACCTCGGAATCAGCTCGGAGTTCCTTCTTCCTCCCGTGTAGCTCCATCTTTTACCTCAAGTTCTCACCATTGTATCATCATACAGCTCGAGGAGCAGCTTGTACTTGTCACTTGAGCTATACACTGAGTAGGATAGTGCTGCAGTAGGGGTGTTACCTCCACAAGAGGGCCCCGAAGCAGGGTACATCGTGGTGTGCTTTGTGTGCTTGGTTTCTTGATTCTCGTTCGTGTTCTTGCGTTCTTGCGTGTTCTTGCGTGTGCACTTCTTGAGTGCATAAACCCTCCCCGGATTCCCCCAACGACCATTCGGCCCCATCTTAGCCATACCTATGGCATCTGCCGTGATCCCACCACGACAGACGTCTTGGCCATCCCAGTCCGTCTGCATTGTCGCATCTCCCTTTAGAATTTTTATCTACTTGTAATAAACGTGAGGCTCTACTACTGTATGCGATGCTTGTCAATTAGGAAAACACACCAAACTACCGTTCTCGCTTTCTCATTCTCGTGCAACATCGCCGTTTGATCTCATTCATTGTGATCTTTGGACATCACCGATTATAAGTTGTTCTGGCTATAAATATTATCTTGTCATTTTAGATGATTTTTCTCACTTTTCTTGGGTCTTTCCCCTTCGTGCGAAATCTGACACATGCGACACGTTGCTTCGTTTCTTCTCGTTCATCACCACGCAGTTTAACACCACCCTATGTTGCCTCCAATGTGACAATGGCGGCGAGTTCCTCACCACAACTCTCCGCACCTATCTTTCCCATCACGGTATTTCTTTACTTCTTCCTGCCCTTACACCTCGCCACAAAATGGACGGGCTGAACGCATGATTCGCACCACTAACGACGTTGTACGCACACTTCTCTTCCAAGCCAAGTTACCCCCATCTTTTTGGGTCGAAGCCCTTCACACCGCCAACCACCTCATCAACATCCGACCATCCCGTCCCATTGGCAACTTCACCCCCTATTTTCTTTTATACGGTGTACATCCCACATATGATCATCTTCGCACCTTCGGCTGCCTCTGTTTTCCAAACCTATCCCACTCCATCGACCACAAGCTGTCCCCTCGCTCCACCCGGTGTGTTCTTCTCGGCTACCCACGTGAACATAAGGGTTACAGATGTTTTGATCTTACCACCCGCAAAGTTATCATCTCTCGCCATGTCGTCTTCGACGAAAACTCTTTTCCCTTTGCACCACCCCACCTCCTACCACACCACGTTCCTCCACAACCGATCCTACCCCGACCGCACCGATCCCCATGCTCGCCCCGATTCCCGTCCCACCTACCTCCTGCCACCGAATCCCACCACCCAATCATACACCGCCATCCACCCCTCGGTCGCCGCTCCACCCACCGTCCACCCCGACCGCGCCCTCCCCAGCGGGACCCTCTTGCCCCCCTGGTCGCACCCCACCTGCTCGCCTCCCACACCAACCCCGACAGCACCCTCGCCGACATCACCTGACGACTCCCCTCCTGCCAATCCAGCATCGCCACGTCTCCCACCCGGTGCGATTCCGATACAGCCACCCGATAACGCACACCGGATGCGCACGCGCGCTAAAACAGGTTTTGCTCAACCTAGACAACATATCCAACTCTCTGTTTCTACACCTCCCTCCCCAATTCCATCCTCGTACCGTACGACACTAAAAGACAACCATTGGCATGATGCTATGCGTGATGAATTTGATGCTCTAATTCGGAATGATACTTGGTCTCTTGTTCCTTGTCCTGCAGGTATCAATGTGGTCACCGACAAATGGATTTTTCGTCACAAACTAAATCCGGATGGCTCCCTCGCACGTTATAAGGCACGTTGGGTCCTTCGAGGCTTCACTCAACAGGAAGGGGTTGATTATGGCGAAACATTCAGTCCTGTGGTGAAACCAGCCACCGTGCGTGTGGTTCTCAGTATTGCTGCTTCTCGATCATGGCCTATTCACCAACTTGATGTAAAGAATGCTTTCTGCATGGTGAGCTTGCGGAGACCGTCTATTGCACTCAGCCGCAGGGTTTGTTGATGACACTCGTCCCACACATGTTTGCAAACTGAAGAAGTCACTCTATGGACTCAAGCAGGCCCCTCGCACATGGTTTCTGCGGTTCACTAAATATCTGCACAGTCTTGGCTTCGTCTCTTCCAAGAGTGACTCCTCTTGTTCATTATGCATTCCAACAACACCACTGCCTACCTACTGCTGTATGTTGACGATATTATCCTCACTGCCAGTACAGCTGCGCTCCTCAACAGCGTCATTGCCTCCCTGCATTCTGAGTTTTCCATGAGTGACCTGGGTACTTTACACCACTTCCTTGGTGTCAATGTGCATCGCACTTCTCGTGGATCTTCCTCTCATAGCAGCAGTATGCATTGGACCTTCTGGAGCGCGCCAACATGTCCAACTGCAACCCTATACCGACACCTCTTGACACTAAATGCAAGCTCTCAGCAAATGATGGACTACCAGTTGATGACCCATCTCAATACCGCAGCCTTGCCGGAGCACTTCAGTACTTGACACTGACTCGTCCAGATTTGTCACATGTCGTACAGCAAGTCTGTTTATTCATGCATGATCCTCGTGCTGCTCATCTTAACCTCATCAAGCGGATTCTGCGCTATGTCAAAGGTACTGCTCATCTCGGCCTCCAACTTCATGTTGGTTCCTCCTCGGAATTGGTCGCCTACTCCGATGCTGATTGGGCCGGTTGTCCAGACACTCGTCGCTCTACTTCAGGATTCTGTGTTTTTCTTGGGACTAATCTGGTGTCTTGGTCCTCCAAGCGACAGCCAACGGTCTCTCGTTCTAGTGCAGAGGCAGAATATCGAGCGGTGGCTAACTGCGTTGCTGAATCAGTATGGCTCCGACAGCTTCTTCTAGAGCTTCATCAACCAGCCAGCAAATCCACTGTTGTATACTGCGACAACATCAGTGCCACCTATCTCTCCACCAATCATGTGCAACATCAGCGGACCAAACACATTGAGATCGACTTACATTTTGTTCGTGATCGCGTCGCTCTTGGGGAAGCACGCGTCCTACATGTTCCTACAAGCTCACAGTATGCGGACATTTTCACCAAAGGATTACCTACAACGGTTTTTCAGGATTTCCGAACCAGTCTCAACGTCGTTCCTAACTCGGTTCGACTGCGGGGGTGTTGAGTATATTATCTATAGTCGGTTCGGTTAGGGTTAGGGTTTCTCTCTCTCCCTCCTATATATATGTACTCCTTTGGTTATTATCAATATACTGAATTATATCAAACAGCTCACTGCCCGAGGCCAAGAACCACCATGGTTCCGGGCTGCAGCCCTGCATCACGCACAGACGCGCCCCATGCGCGCCATCGCGTGGCAGCCGGAGGCAGGATCTGAGCACCCACAACGCCGACGAGAGGCGGGAAGATTGCCGCTGCTGCAGCACCGCCGGGGCAGCAAGCCTCTAAAGGCCAGGCAGAGCCCAGCCAGGGGCGGACCCCCAGGCCGCTGACGAGGTGGCGGCGACCGGCGCCTCGCACACCACCAGCAGGGTCAAGACGAGGCCGTCTCGCGCCGCCCGGGACCGCCGCCAAAGTCTGGCCGCCGCCGTCCAGGGCACGCAGCACAGGGAGGGCGCCGCGACGCCACCCGACCGGAGCAGCCAACACGCGAGGGGTGCCGCCGCCGCCGCGCGAGGCAAGGCCAGAGGTCGGGGTCGAGGTCCTTGCGCAACAGCTTCCTCTGAGCGGCGGCACGGGAGCTCGAACGGCAGATCCCCGCCGCCCCCTTCACCGGCGGCGCACGGCCTATGCCGGCGGCCGCCTCCGGGGACGGCGAGGGAGGGAGGCGGGCGGGAGGGGGTGGCGGCGGCGGGAGGCTAGGGTTCGCCCTCCCGTCGCCCAGAGGAGACGACGCGAGGGCCTTAGTGGGCCTTTTTCGTAAGCAAAACCTTCCTTCCGAGGACCTTAATCGCACATATGAGCCACAGAAATTACTCCAAACCTTCCACAAATCATCTCCAGTGTAAACTGCTTCCCACAATGCAAAAAACAAGATCAGTCACAAGGGAAGAACACTCTCGCGGACCATGACAAGTCAGCAGCAGCAGTAGACAAATCGCTGCATTATTCAGGATGCCAGAAACGGCCGGCACCGAAGACTTCCTGACGGATGCAACGCAACAGGTCAAAACAACCGAAGAAAAACAGCATATGATAGCTGGACTGGCCGTCAGATCCTGGGCAGCGACAACGGGACCATTTGACCTCGCAGATGAGCTCAGGTCAGCAATTTAAGTAGTGTATGAAATGTTGACGACAGCCTACGTACTACCTGCTTCTGGATGTCCGGATATGCAGGCAGATAGTCACGGGCCTCTTCTCCTCTAGAACACTCTTGATGATGACATCCGGACCTGATTTTGACCTTCATTAACCAAATAATTCAACGGTGTACAATGTCTTGTTAGTGCTTAATTTATCATTTAAGTAGCTGACTGAAGCTAACACCCGTCCATGTCTCACTGGACCGGGCGAACTGACTCCTCCTGCACCAAAAGGGAGCAACCTGGTGTTTAGGCCATCGCATAATGAAGTTTAAGTATGTCGTCTCGCTTCTTAGGGGTGACATATAAGATACTACTACTTCCCCTCCGTTCCAAAATAAGTGTCTCAAGTTTGCTCAAAAGTGGATGTATCTAGACTTTGGGACGGAGGTACATGCGACCTTGACATGGTTGGATTAGACGAGCAATCTGATCGATTGCATGTGTGATGGCGACAGAGAGAGTTGACCACCCTGATCTGTGTGTGCCAACTGCCAAGGGCCATGGCCGCATGAGATTTCTAAAGCTGCACGAATTTCTTCAGATCTTCTCAGAAGTACACCTCCCAGATGCAAGATTGGTCACGACCTGCGTCCATCTTTTCTCCTCCTCTGACCAGCACTCACCGGGCCGAGGAGCACAGATGGGTGTAGAGGTATGAAAATGCAACCTGATTCATGCAGGGATAGACACAAACAAACTTCTTGTCAGCCAATCTTTTATTACGAAAAGGAGGCTGGCAGTAGGCAATTTTGTACACACAAGTAGAGAACCTTTGGTTCTGGAATCTGGAGCATTCGTACCTGTAGCATGAAGGCTGTAGCTGGCCAGACGATTCCGTACAGACTGGTGTTCTAGAAGGGCTCAAGCTTACATGAGGAGAAAAAAAAGAAGCAAAACACGCAAGGCCTGAGAAAATTCAAACCAGGACCTGAGAAAATTCAGAAGCCCCGCATAATTGACATGGTGATGCAGATGCACAATGGGTTCCAACCCTAGCTCTGAAAGTCATAACGAACCTGTGGTCAATGAGATTTTTCAAAGCATCAATTTCAGAATGGAATTTCATGTAATACTTATCAATATCAACAATAAAATATTCGCCCTAACTTGCAGGGAAATAAGCCACTTTAATATTTAGTAGGCGAACAGAAAAAACAATGAACTAGTCTCTGTCTGTGATCCCAAAAGGTTCTCTGAATTCATTTCAGGATGACAAACTTGTAATCAGAACTAAATTGGGTACATAATCCTTCCAGAACTCCCAAAGAAGGATCATCATTTCTACAGAATATGAACATACATCATGAATCAACAGATAATTTCCCTGTACAGCATTTATAAACCGTCTGGTATGGACAGAAAATTTTCTGAGGGGGTCTTGAGTCTTGACAATTCGGTAAGAACAAAATGCAGTTTATACCATTGAGGGCACGGTGAAAAAGAAGCAATAACACCTTTGCCTGTCTGTCTACAGCTGATTCTTCACCACACAGTGAAATGAACAAATTCAATATCTATATCGATATATACTTCATCAATATGGTAGCACACAAAAGTATGAACATTCTGAATGTTGGTGCAGCCAAGCAAGTTGAAAAATCTACCGGGTAAAACGGATCATGTATCGAATCAGGTGCGACTACCAAAATAATCAAAATCTCTTGAACTTCCATTGAATGCCTGAATAGTATGCTGATCTGGGCATATTAAAAAAAACTAAATAGCTGAAACAATTACTAGCCGTTGTTAAGCATCCTATATAAAAATCAGTAACCATAATCACATATTTTCAAAAAAAGGAAAAATATCAGACCAACAAAATCATCTTTTTTTTTTTGAAAGATCCAGCAAGTGTTGGCTTTGATATATTAAGCAGGTAGAGTTATTTACATGTTTGCACCAAGGCAAAAGGATGTAATCAGAAAGGAACTAAAAAAAGGCTAGAAAGAAGTCAAGGAACTAGGTTTTCATGGTGCTTCCCACATCAGCTTGCCTGAAAGCCCATTCTCTGGCCTCATCCTTGATGGCTTGGATGATTTGGTTCAGACTGGCTCGTCGATCGTTGAACACTCTGTTGTTGCACTCCTTCCAGATGTGCCAGCAAGTAGGATTATTGTCGACGGCATGCCCTTCTGCAGGGGCGGCTCCGTCGCTGCAATCATGGCATGTCATGCCTCCAGGATGGATGGCTAGCTTTCCCAGGTGGCCGGGTGACACCATGGCAGCGAGACCAGTTGGAGATCATCATCCAGATTTGTCTGACAACAGGGCACTCCATGAAGAGGTGCTGGTGGGTCTCCAAATTGTGCATGCAGAGCAGGCAGAAATATGAGTTTGGCCAGCTGCGACGCATTAGTCTGTCAGCACACCATAACCTACTCTGAATCAGCAGCCAGGCAAAAAAATTGCAGCGTCTGGACGCCCAGGTACTCCAGACATCTTGCTCGAAGGTGGTGATCAGTCTCCCCTCGAGTTGCATGCTATAGGTAGTTTTTGCAGAATATTGTTGATTGGAGGAGAAGAGCCAAGCAATTGTGTCAGGTGGTTTCCTGGAGGTTGATGTTGGCCTCGTGCAGCCGACGCCACATGTTGACGAAGTCGTTGAGAATTGGTGCGGTGAGGTGATGGGCGATGTCCTGAACCCATTTGTCTGCATCAAGGGCGCCAGCTCCAGTCCTTCGAGTGAGAGAAGAGAGCTGGGATGGAGCACTGAGAGGAGAGCTGCCCAGCAAATTTAACTCACAGAAACAAGCCTTGCGCCCGTCACCAATCTGCACTCTCATGGCTGCAGCGAACAATCTTATCACAGGGGGACTCAAGGCCCAGCCATGGCCATGCCGGCTCCTGCCACTCAATCCAGAGCCAGCGTAGCCTGAGGGCGCGTGCCATGCACTCTAAGGTTGGGCAGTCCCAGTCCGCCATTCCGGAGCAGGGAGCAGCATTGCTTCCAGTTAATTTTGCACTTGGCGCCAGCAACCTCATCATCATCAATGTTCCAAGAGAAGTGACACTGGCATTTGTCGAGCTCAGTGAAAAATTTCTTTGGCACTTTGAGCACTGTTATTGTGTAGAGTGGGAGGGCACTGAGAACTCTCAATGTCAGGATGCGCCGGCCATAAGACAGACAGCCACCTTCCTTTCCATGCCCCCAGCCATCTCCTTGCTCTATCCAGGATATGTTGTAACTGAACCAGCCATCTCCTTGCTATATCCAGGATATGTTGTAACTGAACCAGACGAAGCCGACCCATGGAAATTGGCATCCCCAGGTAATGGATTGGAATGGATACCTGCTGACAGTTGAAATCTTGCAGAATTGTGTTGAGTTCGATGTCGTCGCACTGAATTGGTGAGACAGAGCATTTGGGAGGTCTTCAATATACAGGAAAAGTCACATTGTCGTACAAGTTTTTTGACTATATGCAGTGCTAGATTGTTGTACAACAAAGATATCTACCAATTACCAAAGTAACTTCTTCTGTTGCTCCTCCCTCTTTCTGAACTTACTGTTTTTCTATATTCTATATACTATATTTTCTGTATACACAAGTATAAGAACTGCGTGCCAAGTGACGAATTGTACCAACATATGAAATCGTAACTTGGTAATGCAAGCAGACTTAAGCTGGTGCCAAGAGCCATGTGCCGTTCAACACATACAAGCACAATACTATGCAGATGGCAGTGATAACAATGGACCTTGGCTCATATGCTGCAAAACACACAATCCAGCCCTGATTGTGGCATCACCACCAGCCCTTGCGCCATCGTGCAGTCTCCAGAGCACAAACTCGAGGAACGACTGCACCGCCTCAAACGTAGCCCTGCCAGTCAGATCTAGCACAAGTTTCCGGTTGCTCGGAACAGCAAGTGCACTCGAGACCGTCTCTGTCCATCCTTCCCTATTGCCACCATTGCCACTTGAAGTACTGCTGGCATTGGCATTTCCACTGGTATTGGAGAGTACGCAATGGGAGGTCTTGACCAACGTCTCGATTGAAGCACTGCAGAGTGCAACGAGAAGCTTTTGAAGCCTGGCGTCGTAGGCAGGGTTTGTGGCGGCAGCGCAGATCTGGTCGTAGGTGTTGATGTGGATGGTCTTGTCTATGAAGACGCCCACGGCGGTGGCCGTGAAGACTTCGACCCAGCTACGGATCGCCCTCTGGCAACTCTCCTTGGTGACCACGTCGACCCAGCTCACTGGCGATGATCCTGCTGATTCCGATGGATCGGCCGGAACGGAGTAGAAGGCGAGCACGAGGTCGCGCCCGAACTGCCTGACACGGCTGACACAAGCCGCTCGCCTTCTGGGGAGAACAACTTCTCAACGAGACGGTCCGAAAGTGCCACCTCACCTGCTGACGCTGGACAGGAGGCGGCGGTGTAGCCGCGGAGCACACCGACGGTGAGCGCGCCGGTGAGCGCGGAGGTGGAGGCGGACGCCTCGGGGGATGATGCGAGCTTGGAGATCTGCTTCAGAGTGGGGGGGCAGCACGTCGGAGTCGGATCGAAGGAAGGCGGCGAGGTCGGCGGCGACGGCGGCTACAGCGTCGGCGAGGGACGAGAGAGCTGAGGTGAGGCGGGAGATGCGGCGGCGACGGGCGGCGACGGCCGGGTGGTGGTATATGAGGTAGGCGGCAGCGGCAGCGCCGGCGCAGAGGATCCAGCGACGACGGCGATGGGAGAAAGCCAGGACGCGGTCCATGGAGGCCAGTCGGGGTTCGGATGGGGGATTCGCGGGGAGCAACGGTGGCCGGAAACCGGGCAACGTGGCGTGTGGACTGAATTTGGAGTGTCATGGGATGAGATTACCAGCCCAATCAAGTCCATCTGTATTTTGCCATATTAGCGAAGGCCATTTGCTGTTTCTAGAGTAGTAGTGAAGCCCATTTTTATTTTTATTGCCATAGTGACAAATCTGTCATGGTACTACTCCCTCCGGTCCAGTGTCTAGTGTCTGAAGAAAGAACCAGTCACGTATAAATCAGCACTACACCTTGCAACAATCTTTTGAGATTGGAGGGAGTAGAAGAAAATGACAAATTTCATGGCAGGGAATGATTTTGCGGCGGAGGGATATGGGATCTGCTAAAGCCCAATCAACACGTTCTCCGGTGTCGGCGTAAGGCCTCTGAGAAGCTTTACAGGAGATGGTCGAGACGCCAGGTCTTATTCCCTCTTCGTCGTTGGTGAGGATGGTGGTGGTGTGGCTGCAGGTACTCCGTCCAGATGCTCCTTCGTCGTGCTGGTCCGGAGCTACCGAGGGTGACGACTTCCCGCTCGCAAGATGGTCGCAGAAGATACAAAGTTTCGCCGGCTCATGGAGAGTGCGGCGGCAGCAAGGCGGAGCGTCTTCATCCCGCGTAGATGTGTGCAGTATACGGCTCCTCAGGGACCCGGATATATTTTTTGAGTTTTTTGGGGTGTTTATATCTTCAGCTGTTGCCAATAGATCTGGGATCTTCTTCACAAAAAAATGCTCTAAGGAGGACAACTAGAGAGTACGAATCGAATAGGAGGGGCAGCTAGTGTTACCTAGTACTTAAAGAGGGCGGTGGGAGTGGATGAGGAGAAGGAGGCAGCGGTGCCTAGGGTGGCGAACCGGCGAGGATAAGGTGAGAGCGATGAGTGTTGATAAGGAGGAGGGGCAGAGGGGTGATGCCTCAGGCGGCGTGCCGCCAAGGATAAGAATATAGTTAGTTTGGCCAGAATGCACTAAAACATCGTAATCCCACTAAATCATGCATGGGGCTCTAATATATGTATAACGATTGGTATATGAAAGGAGCCAACATCCAACTCCTTAGTGTGATCGCTTCACAACATCACTTGCCCTGCATGAAGAATTTTGTGCTTATAATGTTGAACTCCCACTTTGACGTCGAGTCAAGATTCGGGATATGTGGCACTATTTGGTGGTCTACACTTTGCCAAGTGTTTAATGTAGGCACTTGCAAAGAGGAGATGGCCGTTTATCATCGGAAGGTCGTTGTTACCCTTTTTGTGCCGATGTTCTGAATAAATACGCGGCAAGGACTATGTTGACGCACCATTTAACTGACACTCGTCAAACATCTGTTTGCCAACCGGATTATTGCCGAGAGTGTTTTTTGCTGAGTGCATACTCGGCAAAGGATTTACCGACGCCTTTTTTCGGCTGACGTGGGGTTACCACGGCAAATCCCAAGGTCGAGATACCTAGGATTTCGTATAGAGGGAGAAGTTGGCGCGCTGTTAGTTCCGTCGGCTGACAAGCAAGGATTTACCCAGGTTCGGCCCCTCATTGTAAGGTAAAGACCTACATCCTGCTTGTCTTATCTGTATTGATGTATGATTACATGGTGGCCGCAATGGCGATGAGGTGAGACGTGGTCTCGCTATGGCTATGCGTGTATGTTGTATGGCTCTAGTTAGTTGTCTAAAGGGTGCCCCTGCCTGGCTTTATAAAGGGAGCCAGGTAGGGTTTACATGAGTCCTAGTAGACTACGTCTTGGAGTTCTTGTCTTGTACTGCAAGAAATAGCCCGTAGCTTCTAGGGCTTCGCTTGGACTTCCAGGTATGTCTTCGGCTGGGCCGCATCGGGTACGCCAATGGTGGGGTGCCCGGAGGGTATGCCAACATCAGTAGCCCCCGAGTGTCTGGTCGATACGAAGAATCAGGCAGAGACTAAGAGCAGCATGTCGAGTAAGCGTAGTCGATGCGTCAGGTACGTTGATGTCCATATGATGACTGTATTAACCATGATTTGAGAGTTGAATCATTTATGAGAAATCCAGTGTAAGTGTAAGAAACCCGATATTAATAAATTGGATGCGGGCGTAAGGAACCCGGCTTTAATAAATCCGGTGCGGGCTATAGAGAACCCGACTTTGAGAATACAGATGCGGGCTATAGAGAACCCGACTTTGAGAATACCGATGTGGGGTATACAGAACCCGACTTTGAGAAATTCGTGCGGGCTATAGAGAACCCGACTTTAAGAAATCTGTGGCAGGCTATAGAGAACCCGACTTTGAGAAATCCGACGCGGGCTATAGAGAACCCGACTTTGAGAATGCATAGCACTCGAGCCGGCGGCGAGTGCGCTCCCGATGGGAGTAGTGATGAAATTTGAGTTGTCCAAGGAGGTGCTCAACTTGGGCTCGGTCTTCACGCCCTTGCTGCGTTGTCTTGTGCTTTTGACTCGGTAGTATGTCGGGTGCGCGGCCAGTGCTCCCAATGGGAGTAGCCCCTGAGTGTCTGGTCGATTCGAAGAATCGGGCAGAGACTCATCTGTGGGTGCACGGATAGTTTGCTTGCTTTGTCATGAATCTTTGGGTCGGTAGTACATCGACTAGTACTTTGCTCGTATTGTTGTGTATCTTTGAGTCGATATTGTATCGATTGTGCTTGTAGAGTCGGTAATACATCGACTGATGCTTTGCGTATATTTTGATGTCCGTCTAACAGGTCTTAGGGATGGTGGCATAGTAGGCCTGGTAACTCGCCGATCATTGCGGCGAATAACCTGGCCAGATGCGATCTGGTGGATTTTACTTGCCACACACGAGGGCGATGGTGTTGTTGAGCCACCGGCGCTGCGTATGGCGAGTCACCAGTGTCGGTTGATGAAGATTGGAGCCGCCGAAACCGTAGATCCAACGCGTGTTCTTCCCACAGACAGCGCCAATTGACGTGGGGTTACCACGGCAAATCCCAAGGTCGAGATACCTAGGGTTTTGTATAGAGGAGAAGTTGGCGCGCTGGTAGTTCCGTTGGCTGACAAGCAAGGATTTACCCAGGTTCGGCCCCTCATTGTAAGGTAAAGAGCTACATCCTGCTTGTCTTATCTGTATTGATGTATGATTACATGGTGGCCGCAATGGCGATGAGGTGAGACGTGGTCTCGCTATGGCTATGCGTGTATGTTGTATGGCTCTAGTTAGTTGTCTAAAGGGTGGCCCTGCCTGACTTTATAAAGGGAGCCAGGTAGGGTTTACATGAGTCTTAGTAGACTACGTCTTGGAGTTCTTATCTTGTACTGCAAGAAATAGCCAGTAGCTTCTAGGGCTTCACTTGGGCTTCCAGGTATGTATTCGGCTGGGCCGCATCGGGTACGCCAATGGTGGGGTGCCCAGAGGGTATGCCCACGTCATCAGCTTTGCAAAGACCTCAATTCCAGTATTGGTACCACGTCTCTACATACATGCATTTATTGGGCAATCAGTTGCACCTTAGAACGATTTGGTTTCCAACGAACGAGTCAATTTCCACTAAGCAAATGGCCCTACTTTTACAAACTTTGGAGAAAACAAACAAACAAAAAATTGTAAGTATGTCCAGAAACTACTTAGCTATTACATGTCATAGTGCAAAACAAACCACTACCCAAAGCAAACAATAACCTGTAAGTAGCATAAAATAAACTTCTAATGCATCAATTATCCCAAAGCAATAGACCAACAACCAAATATTTGAAGGGATCGTAGGCAGAAAACAAAAATTTTGCTAACAATGATAACCTTAAACTAGTCAGAATCTATTACTATGCAGATATACCGTAACGGAGGAGATCGATGTACATACCCTTGTAGACCGAAAAGTGGGGATTACGCTCCCGCACAAGCGTTGTTGATGAAGCCGACGTAGCCGACCTCAAGGTCGTGAAAACGAACTCCTCCAAGTGCCGCACGTGCAGCACCTCGTAGCTCTACACACGTACAGTGTAGACGACGACCTCCGGGCTCCGATCCAGCAAAGCAGTGGAAGCAGAAGACTTGGACCGAATAAGACCAGCAGCATGGCGGAGTGCGTATGGTGGAGAAAACCTCAACCTAAGTGCAATCTCAATTGCGGAGTCACGTCCGAAGGTGAGAGAGAGAGAGAGAGAAATTTCTGGGGATGAATTTCAAGGCATGGGTGCGCCCCTATTTAAAGGAGGAGTGGTGTCACCCTTGGTGGCTAAGCCATGTGGGACTATTCCCACTATTCCCACATGGTGTGCCGGCCAAGGGGTGCGCTGGCCCCTTGGTGGGCCCCATTCGGCCCACCTAGGCTAGCCGCACCACCCCCTCTCCTTTGGGTGCATCCCCCCCCCCCCCCCCCTATCGGCCTTCTCCTCCGGAGTTGGCCCATTTAAAGTGGGCTGCCTTTAAAATTCGAAAATAAATTAAATAATATAT
Organism: Poa pratensis; assembly: GCA_947311845.1. Classification (NCBI taxonomy): domain Eukaryota; kingdom Viridiplantae; phylum Streptophyta; class Magnoliopsida; order Poales; family Poaceae; genus Poa; species Poa pratensis. Next base: position 11,906,235 of record CAMZMU010000051.1, read on the forward strand.
AATCATTAATTACATTAATTAATATTAAATACATATTATCTAATTTATTCCGCTCCGAAAACCATTTCGCCGCCCTCCGAACTCCATCGGATATGTCCCGGAACACTTCCTGTGTTCTCTCTATTTTTTTCTGCGTCCAATCTAAATAAACGTCGCCTACCCTTAAGTGTGCCACCCTACGGTTCGGGATCACTCCAGACATGATCGAACCCGTTCTCCGATCAATGACTAACATCGGGGTCTTGGATACCCATGATAGCCCCTGTGCGTCCACGAATATCTTTTTCGTTTGAACCTTAGACGTTAAGTCTCAAACCTTTTGCCTGGCGATACTTAGTTTGTCCGAGACTCGATCCCAGGCATCGCGATACCTAGCTCGATCTCGTTACCGACAATACTATTCTTTACTGGTCCGTGATATTACATCCTCGTGACCTAGTCACATGCTTCCAAGCTCATTGATGCAATCTCACCGAGTGGGTCCAGAGTATCTATCCTGCTATACGGATTGGCAAATCCCGCTATTGATCATACGCCTCAGCATATTTCCTTCGGATACCCGAGAGGGACACCTTTATTGTCACCCTATGTAAGGAGTGACGTTTGATGCAATCAAAGTACCTTCCAGAAATAACAATTAAATATGATCTCACAGTCGAATGCGTGAGTACTACGTCCTATATATATTGGGTGCGTACATCACATTATTCACCTAATGATATGACTCCATTATCAATTGACGTCCAAGTCCATGATCAGGAAACCTTGATCATCTGTTGATCTCAATGGACTAGTAAAGAGGATACTAGGGATCTGGTTGTTTACATACCACACGTGTATTAATGTTTCCTCTTAATATAGTTATAGCATGGTATAAAACATATTATGAATAATCGAGATAGGACAAATAAAATATCTTTATTAATTGCCTCTAGGGCATATCTCCTTCAATATTTGGAGGTTGGTTACTAGAATATTCTCATACAAAAATTTGAAATTCAAACAAGAAAACATTAGCAAAATTCAAAAACCAATTTAGGATGAAGAATTCATACCAAATTTAAACAGTTCGGGTCTTTCGCCTGGTAAACTCATTTAACGGGGAAGGGGGTGCAAACATTCCGGTTACCAGCCGGTAACGAGTAGCTCGCCATCCTTGCCAGCACACGCACCCATCCATGACGTGCTCGTGCAACTCATAATAACAAGATAAATATGCTTTCATTCCTTCAAGCTCAAACCTTGCGCAGAACTTTGTAAAAATATTAACTAGCTGTCCCCAGATTTAATTAGATGTGGGTCAAGCTTGGAACATAGGAGTTACATCGAAGGAGAAGTTCATTTGGTGTGGACAATCCAGGAACTTACCCTCCTTAAGGTTGAGGTGTTTTAGGTCTCGCAAACGAATCCTAGGCCCTGACATGCTTTTGAGTCTGTAAATGAAGCGACAAAGCCTATTCCTTGACGTTGGCACACGAATACCCCATCGCCCAGCACCGAGACTGAACAAAGAGACACTCTGGTCCAATTCCATTGGATGGTGTAGCACTTTTCCCATCGTGGCCGGTCAGCACTGTCATAAGCGATAGACAAATAAACGATAAAGAAAAGCAAGATCAACACACAGGACACCAAATTTTAACGTGGAAACCCCTTCCAAGGAGGAAAACAAAAAAATCACGGGCGCCAGTCAGCAAATCTTCACTATGATCGGGTGAGGTTACAAACGCCAGGGATTTACAACTTGCGACTTATCCCTAACCGGCGGCTTACAAGAGGTATATATAACGGTGGATTCCTAAGTCGGCAAGAGTCGGACTCGTAACAATCCGTACCGCGAGGGACTTCACCCCCCCCCCCCCCCCCTTCCACACCCCCAGGTGTTCCCAGGTACATCAGGGCAACGTGACGGGCTTATGAATTGCCGTCGTGCCCAAGCCTCCGGCGACGGGTCCACTCGGCCCAAGCCTCCGCGATGGGGCTCGCTCCGCTCGCACAAGTTAGCATTTATCTTCATATGAATTTGAATCACAATAAAATGACAAGCACCATCAATGTCGTTGGACATCCATATGTCAATCATCTCGCGGTTGTGTCGTGTCCCGTGGGCATGTCACACACAACTATCCTTGCAGCTCAAACATGGACACCTCATTTTCAAACCACGACCCACAAGGTGGCCGGGGGAACGATGCTAAACATATCATATTCAAATTTAACCATACGAAACCATGCTCACCTTGGTCGATGTTCTAGAGGATCGGAGCCCTTTGGTGTGGTGGCTGCATCAGCTCTCGCCCTTGATGGTCGGTTCGAATGGTGAACGCCTAGGCTCCGATGGTATAGATGTCCATACAAGGTGTCAAAGAATTGGGCTCACTTCGTTGGAAGAAGTGGACGACCTTGTAGGCGTCGGAGTAAGGATCACGCCCCTCAAGCTGGAAGCGTGATGAAGTGGCTCCCCGGCAGCGTGAGGTCCCCGACAGCGTGAGGACGCGATGCGTTGCCTGGTAGAGTACACGCACCGCATACACTGTACGCACCAGCACCAGCCGTCGCAGTGTGCGAATCCGTGAGCGGCCTCAACGGAGAGCGAGTCCAATGGGTGCATCAGTGCATGAGGGTCGCCGCCATGTGGGTCTCCTCCCAACGGTAGAGGCGGAGGTCATATGATTCTGTTGTTGTCTTTTTCTGTTGTGGATGGGAAGTCCGATATGTGGTCGCGCCGGAGGCGGAGGTCGCGCCGGAACGACGGATCGTTGGAGGTGGTTGCGCGCCATGCCTTGCAGACTCACGTGAAACGGAGAATCAACCTGGTGGGCAGCCGGAGCATGATCGCCATGACGACATTGTGTGGAACATGCGGCTTCGACGTCCTCGTCCTCTTGGCCGCCACCGGCTCGCCTTCCATGGCCGGTGGTAGGTCGATCGATCGACGGAAGTTTGCAATGGTAGGTGTCCTGGAAACTGAGCACGCGTAGGTGGCTACCTAAGTACGGATTAGGGCTGAGATGAAACAAGCTGAGGAGGCCAGGCCCAGATTACGTTTGAGCATTTAGCGATTCAAAAAAAAAGTGAAGATTTTGTTCCTCCGCACAATGATATTTCCTCCATATCAAAATGTAAGATGTTTTACCTTTTTTGCCCACATGAATCTTGCTCTAGATACATGTGAACCAAAAAAGCATAAAACATCTTACATTTTAATACAGAGGAGCGTATTATCGTGTTAAAAGAAAAGTCCCCGCGCACCATGATAGATCATATTTTTGTTCTACTATACCGGATAGATAACACTAATGTTGAAATACAGTAAGGAAAAAAGACGCCTAATTACACGACGACAATTATATCTCCATTCCAGCGAACTCACAACTTTCACGATTTCAATGAAAGTACTTATTAGTCGTCCTTGGCTTTGGCTATATCGGGACCAGCTTGGAACATAAGGAATTACATTGAAGTAGGAGGTGCTTCCGTGTGGGAAATCTAGAAGTATGTCCTCCTCCAGGTTGTAATATTCGAGTTCTTTCATATGAAATTTGTTCTTGATCTCGATCTGCTTTTGAGTCTGTAACAAGCAACGAAACAGGCGGTTTCCCGAGGCTTGGCACACAAGTACCTCGTCATCCAGCACAGCCAACGGCCGGAGGGATGTTTTACGCCAGTCCCAGTGGATGGTGTAGCGTTTCTCCCACTGTGGCAAGTTGGCGCCGGCTCTGTCCATGTCGGCGCACATCCATAAATCTAGGGTTTGGACGGCGCCTTTCCGTGAACACGCCACGCACAACTCCCCGCACAACTCGGACAAGGAAGGCACCTCATCATTCGCAAACCATGAGATGGTAGGAGGCGGCGGGATGACGCCGAATGTTTCGTCGTCCAATCTAACCAGAGGAAGCCAGTCGTCGCAACATCTTCGTCATCACGGCTGATGTTCCACAGCAAGGACCCCTTGAAGAAGGTGGCGATCTGCCACGTCATGACGAGGTGTGGTTGTTGCACCGCTACTTGGCGCCACTGTTGGTCGGCGGCACCGATGGTGAACACATCAACACATGATGTGCGGATGATGCGCCCGGTCTCGTCATACTCAGTCTGTTGGAATAGGCGCACGATCTTGTAGGAGTTGCTGCGAGGGTCGTGCCCTAGGCCAAAGGCCGGGAGGCTCAAAAGCCCTCGGCCAGGGCCAGCCCATGGCATCGTGAGGACGCGCCGTGTGGCCGGGTTAAGCACGCGCACCGTGGACTCGGTGACTACCATCACAAGGCCATCGCAGTGCGCCAACCCATGAAGTTCTCTAGAAGGTGGCGAGTCGATGGTGCGTGAAGATCGCAGCCCCGTGGGCTTCCTCCCACCGGTAGAGGCCGGTGGTGGTGATGAGGTCCCTCTCGTTTCTTCTTCCGTTGTGCTTGGGGTATCTGATCCGCGGGAGGATGAGCAGGCATGGGTGGCGACGCCGGTGGAGGCGGAGTTTGCGGCGGAAGGTTGGGTCGTCGGAGATGGTGTCACGCCAGGCCTTGCAGATGTAGCTATACCGTAGAAGCGAGCTGACCGGCAGCCGGAGCAAGATCTCCGTCACGATCTCGTGCGGGACGTGCGGCATCGCCGTTGGACTCTTGACGGTTGGGTGCTGGATAGATGGATGGCAGAGGTACGTGTACAGAGTTTAGGGTTTTGCGTACGTCCGTGCGTGTGTTAACTGGAGTCAACGCAAAAATTAAAAAGTGCGCACCTGCGATCGGTGTTATACAGAAGTGTCAGGTGACAGCTGGAAGATGATGCACCTTGTGGTGGGTTTGTGGATGGAGGCTGATGGTTCTGGTTCCCTACTCCGACGTCATCGTGCGGGGGTGCCAGTGCTGAAGTTCGATGGCGTGTCCGGAGTCGTGCTGCCCCGGTCTGATTCTTTCAACGGTAATGGTTTGTCCTATGGCAAAACTATTTTGGAGGTCCGAAAAGCTGATAATCAGCGATGGAGCCGCGTCGAGCTCGGGTGAGAAGGTGATCTGTCTATTTTTTCCTTGGTGGCTGCTACGGTGGTGCCGAAGAATATGGATAGATGTTGGTTTGTCACATAGGTTTATCCTATCTTTCCAGATCTGTAAGATCGGTGTATACGTACTTTGTATCTCGTCTTTTATTTATCAATGAGAATCGTATTACCATGAAAAAAAAAAGTGATTTGCTAAATCTCAGTCAATAACCGTCAGATCTGGGCATCAAGATTTGTGCGCTAAGTGTGGTTTTCTCGTCCAAACGAACATGCGATGTCGTACGTACGGCGGCTGTTGGAGTTGTCTGGGCCTTTTCTCTTTAGTCTTGTCTACGATCTTGGCTTTGTTATTCATGTGGGCTTTTTTTAACAGAGCTGGCTCCTATTTTGCACCAGGCTCTTCTGTTTGTTCTAAAAAAAAACTGGCTCTTCTGTTGTGCGTGCTTTTTCTCTTGTGCATCTTTAAGTTTTTTTCTGGTTTTATTACATTATTAGACCGTAGGAGAGAAGGTGTGACATGGAGGGAAGAACAATATGAGAGATCTATCTTCTCTTTGTAACACTATTTCATATTGTCCTTTATTTTATTATTAAATCCCTCCTCTTTCTTAGTTATATTTAGCGTGACATTTTAAAATATTAGGATTATAATTGAATTTTTTTAATATACAGCTGGCCAAATATTTTTATTCGGACTTGCTAATTTTGAGACTAATAATCTCAGTCGACTGTATAGCCATTAGATCCTACACAAATTCGTGGATATACTCTCTTTTTTTCTTTGTATGGATATATTCTTTTCTTTTTCTTTTGTACGACATACATGGGCAAGTAATTTGGCCAAGCTGAAAGAAATAGCGTTAAGGGGACTCGTTACCTACAAATGGCGGGTGATTGATGGTCCTTCACATAGTTACCTGCGTGAAAAGTAAATGGGTTAGGTTGAGATTCCAAGTGCAGAGTGTGTAGTAAGTGGAAGACGTGTTTTCCCCACGAGGGGTGACTCGAGGGTTTAATATCGAACTCTCGGGGAATCAGTAGTGAAGATTTATCTTTCCTATCCTTCTTTTGGTTACCTACAAAACAAAATAAATGTTTTGGTCCTCAACCTCACCTAGTGGTTGTCAAGCACAAGGTGTGAGAATGATATCAAGATAATATGCAATGCAAACATGAAATAAATATGCAATGGTGGTAAATAAATATGCAAGGATGGTGGTAGCAATGATAAATGATATTTTTGGGTTTTATATTATGAATGCAAGATGGAAAAGTGTTTTTGTATTTTCGGATTTTTAAATGGCAGAAAATGGAAAAGTGTAAAAGTGGTTGGAAAGGTGTTTCTTATGATTAAAAATGGACCGGGGTTCATGGTTTTACAAATGCACTCTCTTTAATAAAGTGGTAGACAATGGAACATTAGAGTTGATATATGAGATTGCAACACAAAAGTTTAATGACAAGTTATAATTATATGGGCATCACGTCCTAACATAGAGACCTTTTGGTTATTAGTCTCTCTTATACTCCACCAAGATGCGAACTAAATCATAGCACCTCGGTAATTAAGATAATTCAGAGTATAGCAATAAGTATCATGACATGAAGTTAAAATAAGAACATGCTAGATCTAGTCATGGAGTAGTGGCAATGGTCACACCCACATCTCCGGTAGCATGGTATTTTTTTTATCCCTAGTGAGGCAACAAAGTAAGGTAGAGATACCCAAGTGGATCGCAGAACTTTCTCTCACGTTCACTGCACTAGCCACCCCCCGTTACTCCAACTAATGCACACGTTTCCCCTCACGCGCTCTCATAAACATGCTTGATCATGACAAGTAAATAAGAACGGGGTACATGTCGCAGCAGTGGAACATGGGGTTCCCCTAGTACTGCCAAAGTGGGTCCACCCCATGTGGGCCCAAGATGAAGATGGACAAGACCAAGACTCAAGTCAAGCTGGCGGGTTCACCGTCAAGACACGCATGGCCTACATCGACTAAGGGCTCCGGTCCTGGGGACCTTCCGGGTCCCCGAACCAAGCAAGAAGGCCAGGAAATACCCGAGAGCCCGAGTTCCCGGCAGGAGGCCAGGCTCCCTCTCGGGTACTTCCCCACGTCCCTGTGGATAAGCACTCCACCTCACCGCGGAAGACTTGGGAAGCAAGGCGAAGGCAGCGCGGGCGGGAAGCACGTCCCGTGGTGGTGTCAGCTCCTGTCCCCCCCAAGGCGGACGCTCCCACCTAACCCAAAGGAGACGCTAGGCTGAGGAGAGACCACGTCTCCCCATAAACTAGATGAGGAGGTCCTTCACCCCGAAGGTCCCTCACGCCCCTCACGTGACCCTGTGGCAACCCCTTAGCCTATAAAAGGAGGACCAAGGCACAGAGGAGGGAGAGGTCGAAGCAAGGACGAACGCAAGCTAGAACCATAGCAAGACTAGGGTTGCGAAGGTAGAGAGGAAGGTGATCTCCTCCGGGTCAGGATCTGTCCTTCTTCTACCTCCAGCCAAAACCCTTCCGGGTATCTTGTCTGGGAGGTTCCATTGTAAGCCACACTATGAAGAACCCATCAATCCAGACATGCAGGAGTAGGGCTTTTAGCCTCCGGGCGGCCTGAACCTGGGTAGCTCCTTGTGTCCCTTTGGTTGCATGCTTTGATCGTGGAGAGGAGAGCTTGATATAGACTCCGCCCTAGAAGACGATTCTCAGCCTCCTTCGCGCCCCGTGCCAAACCTAAAAGGGGGTATCCTATACTCCCGGTGTCCGTGCAACGAGACACGACATCTGGCGCGCTAGGTAGGGGGCGCAAGCGCTGCTTTCGTCTTCATCAAATTCATCGGCAAGTTCTTCGTC